>PVIH01002110.1:0-80218 GCA_004025045.1 Sigmodon hispidus
AAGAGGATATCAGAAAATGGAAAGCTCTCCCATGTTCCTGGATTGGTAGGATCAACATAGTAAAAATGGCAATTCTACCAAAGGCAATCTACAGATTCAATGCACTGCCTATCAAAATCCCAACACAATATTTTTTGGACCTTGAAAGAACAATACTCAATTTCATTTGGAATAACAGGAAAGCCAGGATTGCCAAAGTTATGGTTTCTATGTCCTAATATTTGACAAGATATAAGACACATTCAAATGTTTTTATTTCTTTACATTTTAGACATCTTTGTTAATGAGGGAGTAGTAATAAAGTGAAGGTACATAATTTACAAATTGATTTTTTTCACAAGTTTGTTCTTATTTTCATCATAAATAATTATTAGGTTTCTATAATTAAGATTTTCATTGGGTCTGGTGGGTCATGTCTGTGATACCAGCACTTGGGAGGCTGACACAGTAGGATTACTGGGAGTTTGAGGCTGGCCTGAATTACATGGTGAGTAGTTTGTTGGTTACAAAGAGACTCTCTCAAAATAATAATAAAAATAAATGCATCTAAAATTTTATCACACAATTTATGACTATTAATACAAATATACTTTAAATAGTTTTCAGAAAAATTAAATATGATTAAAATTATTTTACACCTAGATTCTAAAACGTATTTTTTTCTTTAAAGTGATTTATTCAAATGAAAAATCACACTCAAATTGGTGCAAATAAAAACTCTAGATAATTAAAAAAACTGTAGATAAACAAAAATTATCTAGAATTAAAATTTTAACTCACTATTCAAAATATCTAAATTTTATTTATGTTTGCACTGATGTTGTTTAATAAAATATAGTGCAAACCATATGCCCAATTTTTTCATATTTTAGTTAAAATTTTACTCATTCTTAGATATTTAAAAGCATAATTCAATCACTGGAGAAATTATCAGATTTTATGTTTTATTTATTTCTGTATGGCTGAAATATTATTTCAACATATGATCAATATGAAACAATAAAGCATTTTGTTGAAAATTCACACTTTCTTAAAAAAAAAAAAAAAAAAAAAAAAAAAAGCCCTGAAAACCCTTGTAAGTACAGTTTACACTGGTCACATTCCCAGCTGGACAAGTTGTGTTTCAGATGTTCAACAGTCACAAATTCTTCACACGGCAAATATTCCTTGGCTGTTGCCATGCAATTGTTGCAAATATTGCATTCATCAGTGAATCTTTCAGATCTACAAAATATTTGTTAACACATGAAAACTGATACATGAAAGAAGCAAGAAAATGAGATCACACTACAGAAAGTGACTGAGCAGAACTCAACATGTTATTTTGTCTTTCCTTTTATCCAGCCACTTTAATGAGCCAGCTCTTGGAGCAGCATCTACTTTCCATACCAACAGTGGCAGGAATCCCCAGGCTTTCACAGGCTTGAGTGTTTTCATTTAAAAAGACATAGGACAGGATTTTGAAAAAGTATTTTTGGGGGCCCAAGTAGGGTTATTCATGAAAGTTCATATTTAATTATTTCAGGCCTCACCGTGTATAAAGGAGTACCAGCTAATGAATAGTGGAGATCAGTGTGTATGTTAAGTTATGGGTTGGCATGTTGGTGTAAGTCGGGGCTTTGAGTGGCACCTTCATAGGTGCGAGGGAGGATCCTGATCAGGGTATTCCCCAAGACTAGCTGGATTTTCTAGGAGCACATTAGGAAATGATTGAGATGAGCCAAGCCTCTCAAGACTGCACTAGAGGAAAGTAGATGAGTTGGACATTGAATCTTCATGTGGCAAGAATGCTAACTATTCCAAGAATGAAATGAATGGCAGGGCAAGGTGGAAGAGCCTCCCTAATTGGGCATCATCAACAAACTGATGATTTGGATTGCACATGATCCATTAACTACTGTTGACCTAGTCTTTTCACAGTGGTCAAATACCTATGTAAAAATACAGATTATTCTAGTGGCCACTTACTCGTTCTAACTCACCCATCAGTCCCTTCCTTTATTCATCATCTGTCATCTGTATTGAATGTATATTTATTGAAAGAAGGTTCTTAGGACCACAGTACAAAGATGACCAGGATGCCATTGCTACCCATCAATAACTATTGCCACTGTGTAGTAATCGACCTCACAGGACCTTCTTTCTTTCATTTGCTAATAATTTCCTCTGAAATGTGAACACCTGGTTATATTGTCTTCATCAACGCTGGTGCAGACCAGGGCAGCTGTGGGAAGTGTTCTCCATTGTAACCATTTAAGGGCGGGGGGTGTGTGGGGGGGACTGAAAATTGCCATGTAAGCATTTCACGGGGTCTCCTTTTAAAATCACTCACTAAAGGAATTATAGATTCTCTATAAACTGGCTGAGTAGACTGCATGGTAGTGGAAGAAGAGAGAGAAGTACTTGTGAGATAGTTCTGAACTATATGCAGTGGGAAAGAAAGAAAAAGCAATGCTAACCTCCATCCATAGAAAGATGTTCTTTAAAAAGACATGATAAAAGCAACAAACAATTTAAGTTTGTTTACAATTTAAACATTTGTAGCGGCTGAATCTGTACAATCATTTTTTATCATTCCGGTTAGAGGTGGGGTTTCAACACAAAAATATATTGTAGAATACTTGGATGATTGTAACTTTTCCTCATGAAAAGAAATAGTTTTGTAGGATTTTGTTGTTGTTGTTATTTTTGGTTTTTTGAAACAAGATTTCTCTGTATAACAACCCCGGCTGTCCTGGAACTCACTCTGTAAACCAGACTGGCTTTGAACTCACAGAGATCCACCTGCCTATGTCTCCCAAGTGTGTGCACCATCACAATGTAAATATCTGATATGCAGTATATCTGATATATGACCCGCTGTGAAATCCTTCAAACCGCAAGGGGCCGAGGTCCACAGGCTGAGAACCACTGTCTTAGAGTATTATATGTAGTTATTTAAATTCATTTATCATTAAGAAAACATAATTGTATCTCAAGACAGTTCTGATTTCTATTTAAACTTATGGCGGAGAACTATTTCAGTAGTAAAAATATCATTCTTTAAATAAACTTAAATAGTCATCCCATACAACTGTGTAGATTGGGTGGGCATTATCTTCATTTATCAGATAGAGAAACTAAGTCTATTGACTTGCCTGTTCCCACACATACTAGGGCCAGAGATAAACAGAATCAAAATCTCTCCTGGCTACTACTGGTGAATGATGCTTTCCACCATAACACAGAGCCATCCTACAATGCTGCGTGTGAAACCTGTGATCTTTGCATATACTGTTCTAAAATAAAATCCCATGTATAAAATTAAAATGTCTTATACACATGCTTCTAACTATGATTTGAGTACAATAAATGTGTGGCTTTTTCTTATTTATTCTAGGTCAGAAAGGAGTAAATACCAGAAGCTTGCTAAGAGTACATAGTTTTGTCATCCAACATTAATTCTCTTGCCATTTCTTATTAAGAAGTGATTCAAATTATTCTGCACAAAAATAATTTTAGTAATATAGGAAATATAGCTGAATATAATTTTTTTGCAATAAAATTTTGTAAATGGATTTGATGATGAGTTTCCAGCTCTGTTAGATGAACTTGACTATTGATGCTTGATTTTATTTTTTCAACAAAATGATTTTCTCAGTAGATAAGGAAGGCTTAGTATTTCTTCTACCTCCTGTTTCAAATTCATAACTAGAAAAAAGTTCATGATTGCGTGTGTACTATGTCATTGTTAAACCACTGCAACTAAATTTTATATATCTTATGGTAAGAGTAATACAAGTTATATGAATTTGCTTTTCTTTCTCCAAAGAATATCCATTATCCATAGATAGGCAATTGAGTGATATCAATTACTTCATAAAACAGACAAAAAAATTGTAGAAGGCAGTCATGTGGCAGAGCTGGTGTTTGGAAAGCTATTTGTAGCATTTAGGATGTGATTGGCTTGATTTGGAATGGAAATGGCTTGATCTGGTTGCCCTGGAATAGAGAACAGAGATTTATCATAGGAATCCAAACAGGAGATGGTGAGTTGGTATAGAGTAGTGAAATGGAGACCACAATATATACTGAAAGTATAGTTACACTGAGTGATGAGTCAGGATGACAGGGACATGTTGGAGCAGTCTCTCACCAGCTCATGGATGCCAACTGCTAATATCTGCTTCCAGATCTACATTCACTGATGAAATTGCTGCTGGGCTTTTTTTTTATGCAGAGTGAGTATTTAATCATAGAAACCAAAAAAAAGTATGCAAATAAAGCCTCTGAACTTTCTTATTCCCAGGCCCAGTTAAATATTTACTGATAAGCCTATGGCAATATATATATTTATAATATATATATATAAATGCAAACCATTTTGGACATGGTGTGAGGTACATGGGGTCCTCCTTCTCTGCCCTTATGGTCAGTTCTTCAAATTCTTTCCCCTTAAACTCCAATCAAATTTTTGTCTTTTCAACACGTAATGCTACTGTTTGCAGCCTAATCACATCTCTTTTTAAAACTTTTCTTTTTTTAAAAAAAAATAGAATTTGTTTTATTTTATTTAAATTTTTCTCCATATCCACCACTGATCTCCCTCCTTCCCCTTCTCTTCCTCCCTCAACCTTCCTCCCCCAACACCTCATCCATTCCCCAGAAAATCTCAAGGTGAGTCAATTTGGTCTGGCAAACCCAGTTGAGGTAGGACCAAGTCTCTCTCCCCAATATCAAGGCTTAGTTAGGTGTTATTCAGTAGGGAATGGGCTCTGAGAAGCTAGTTCATGCACCAGGAATATACTTTGGTCCTACTGAAGGAGGCTCCACAAACTTCCCACTGTCATCTACATTTGGAGGTTTAGTTCCTTTCCACAAAGGTTCCTCAGCTGTCATTTCAGAGTCAGTGAGCTCCCAATAGCTTGGGTCAGCCATCTCTGTTGGTCTCCGTCTCCTCCTCATGATCCTGATCCCTTTGCTCAGATAATCTTTCCTCTCTCTCTTAAGCTGGACTAGAAGCTCAACCTGGATCTCTGCCTCTGCCTCCATCAGTTGTTAGAAGAAGGTTATATAATAGCAATTAGGGTGGTCATTTATTTGATTATAGAGGAAAGCCTGTTTAGACATCTTCTCCACTATTGCTTGGAGTCCTAACTGGGGTCATCTTGTGGGTTCTTGGGTGTTTCCTTAGTACCAGTTTTCTCTCTAACTCTACAATGGCTCCCTCTATCAAGATATCTATTTCTTTCTTCTCTCTCTCAGTTGCTCCCCCCACTCAACCATCCCATTCTCTCATGATCTCTTTCCACCTCCCCTTGCTTCCTCCTCCACATGATCTTAATTTGCTCAGGAGATCTTCCCTATTTTTTCTCCTAGAGGGATCATGGATGTCTTTAATTATCTCTTTCTCATGCCACTCAAAACGTTTCTGACTTCCCTCTTGAGCGTACTGACTGTTGAAGTGCATCTTTCAAACATCAAATCAAGAATGTTTTCTAGAATATATACTGAGTGCTGTCATTCTTATTATCTTTTATACTGATTGTACACAGAAAAGGCCCACACCCCTCAGTATGATTTCTCAAGATCTTTATCCTTGATTCTACCATCTGATATTCCTGCCTTGGTCTTATTACCTGGCAACCTCTCAATACTTCTTATTCTAGGTACAGTATTGTTGAGATAAGCACAAATTCTATTTGTCACTTTTATCCTTGTTTTCAGAACTTCTTGGATTTATATGCTGATAATTTATATACATATACAAGGTGTCTTAATCATATATTTTACCTTACCTTTCCAAAGATTGGCTTTTAATGTTTTCACTGTGCGAAATGTTGTTCTACATTGTGATAGTTAGTTCTAATTGTTAACATGACAATCTAGAATTTCCTGGGAAGAGAGTCTCAATAAAGGTCTAGTTGAAGTTGGTCTGTGATCATGTCTGTGGGGTATTGTCTTAATTAATTAATTAATTAATAGAGGAAAACCCAGTCAACTTGTGGGTGCCACTGTTCTCTAAGTATGGCTTCTAGCTCTGGAAGCATACAAAGCATGTGAACTCAAGTAGAGATGCAGAAATTTATTACTCTCTGCTCTTGACTGTAGATACTTCAAGTTCCTGCCCTGACTCCCTTACAATGATGAACTATAACCTGGAACTGTAAGTTGAATAAAATAATCCCCCCTCTCTTTTTGGTTTTTTGAAACAAGGTTTATCTGTGTAGCATTAGCTATCCTGGAACTAGTTCGGTAGACTAATCTGGCCCCAAACTCAGAGAGATCTGCTTGCTTCTGCCTCCCAAGTGCTGGAATTCAAGGTGTGTGCCACCACTTCTTAGCTTTGTTGTGCTATTTTAATTATAGGGACAGAAATGAAACTGGGGCATATACCCAACTAATCACATGGACTATTGTTTTGGAAAGTCATGCATGATACCCCTTTTCCCACAACGGCTACCTTGTGAGTGCTAACTTCTGCCCTCTTGGACATGAGTTATACTTACTTCATTATATTAAGATGTTAATCATCATTCCCTCTAAGAAGCCTCAGGAGAAAGACAGCCTGGCATGCACTACAAATTCAACATACACAGAAACTAAACTTATTTAATGATCAATTAGTTAATATTTTTTCATGACATACATTTTGATTATTACATTTTCCAATAAACCTGAAATATCCTCTGCCAAAATTGGCTATATTTTTGTTTCACTACATAATTCTTCTGGTCTTATCCATAGTATTTTTGAGACTAATGTTATCAATATCATCATTGTTGCTTTATTTGCTCAATGTTCAGGATTAGGCAGTGGTACTAGTCACAAGTTTGTATTCCAGCCAGAAAAATCTCAAATACCTGGCAGCCACTTCCCAAATAATTGACTCAGAAGCTTAATATTATAGTAACTGATGGGACAGTAGCTCAAGCATATTACTTGGTCTGTGAGCCATGGCAGAGGTACTATCAGGAACCATGTTTACCACTCAAAATCTGGGGAAATTTAGAGTCCAGACTGCCACCAAGTAAACTACTGTTGGCTGCTCATAAACCTCATTTAAGTGTTTGCCAGCAGGACCTCTTAAAAGAGCCTCAGGGGGCCTCTCTTAAAGGAGTTGTGCCTCTTCTTACACCCAGCAAACAGAGGCTACCCAAGAAAATTCTGCTACCAGAATTGCTTGACTCTGTTCCCTTTTTGTCTATATGAACAGAAACTTTAAATCTATCTTATGCAGCTCATGCTTGTACCAACACTCTTGGGAGACTGCAGGAACTCACCATGTTTCATCTCAGACTGCATGCCGCAAATCTGCCTTGTTGTATGTAGCTCAAGCCTACATGCCAACCAGTCTGTACCATGGCCCACTTGAGAAACACAACTAGGAAGCTGGTTTTGGCTCTTTTTCTGTGTTCTAGAACTCTTCTAAAGCTTTTTCAGGCTTCATGTGCAACATGTTGAACCCCATTTGTAACTGGAAGTTTCTCTGTCCTGCCTGGCTTTTCTCAGTTCTGCCCAGGTTCTGCCGCTGCTTATAAAATAATTGACTTGGAGGCTTAATATAACAGTATCTACTAGGCCAGTAGTTCAAACATATTACTAACTAGTTCTTACATTTAAATTAAATTCTTATCTATGTTTAGCCATGTGGCTTGGTGCATTTTCCCATTGCAACATTCTCATCTTGCTTCCTTTTCATTCTCCTAGCCTAGTTGACCAGCCTCTACTTCCTGCCTAGCTACTGACCAATCAGCATTTTCTTAAACCAATACCAGTGAAACAATCTTTACAAGGTACAAGAGTATTATCCCACAGGACTATTTTTATGAGGTCAAATAGCAAACTAGGAGTTATTTATCATCAGTTCCTTGCCCATTATTATGGTCATTCTTTTGCTTGTCCCAACAAAATGGTCAGTTCCTGGAGGATTATGCATTATTCAGAGCCAGCTTTAAATAAAAGTATTAACAGTTATGAATCATAATAACAATAAAATGTTAGTAGCAAAATTTATTGAGAACTCGCTACATTTTATGGTTGACTTCATCTAAGGATCTCAGTGTGCTGATCCTATAGATGATATTGCCAAATCTACATTAAAATATATAGCAAATGCTTCTTCAGAATAAATTCTCAGACTAAAAATTACTCCAAAATGTCATATTGTTGCTTCTTATTTATTATTTAAAGATATTTATCACTTATAACAGTTTAAGATTTATGTAGATTTTGTAAAGACAGAACAAAATATCAATATACGCCATCTTCAGTTTCCTTTATTATCAAGTATGACAGCTTTGTCACAGTTACTGAAAAAATATAGAACCCATATTTTAAGATTTACTTGGCTTTTTATAATTATCAGCCATAGTTTGCTTCTCCTTTGTTGTCATAAAACACTGACTAAGAACAATTAGGAAAGTTAAAGGTCATTTCATACTATTCAAGTTACAATTCATCACTGAGGGGAGTTGGGGTAGGAACCTGGAGGCAGGAACTGGAGCAGAGACCCTGGAAAAATATTGCTTACTGACTTGCTTTCCATGGCTTGCTCAGTTGGCTCTCTTATACATCCCAGGCCCACTTACGCAGGGGTGGCATGACCTACAGTGGGCTGGGTTCTCCCACATCAATTAGTAATCAAGAAAATGTCCCACAGACTTGCCCACAGGCCAGTCTAATTCCTTCTCCCTAGGTGGCTCCAGTTTGTGCCAAATTGACAAAAATTAGCCAGAACAACTGACCCCAATTTTATACAGTATCACACTCTTTCCCCTCCCCCAACTTCTTCCAGATCCTCCTTTACCTACACAATTTAATTCAAAACATAAATGCATCCCTATTAAAACATAACCTGTTATTTCCCATTCATCCAAAATCTCAGGTTAATCCATAATGTAAAGCATAGCATAGCATAGCTTAAAATGTCCCATAATCTTTAAAAAATTAATTCAAGCATTTCTAAAATTTCAAATCTTTAAAATAAAATCCAAAGTCCCTGTGTGTTCCTGTAAAGTAAAATTGACAGCAAGTTGAACGATCTTTTACTCCAAAGAGTAAGGACCTAGGAAGCAAAAGAACAATCACACTTAAGCAAAACCAATGAGCAGAAGCTAATTCCAAATCTGTGGCAGGCTAGAATTCCTCAAAGAGAGCCCAGGAGGCCATCAGTGAAGGTGCAGCTTCAGTTATAATGGGAACTTCAGTATACTGGAGACAACAGGACTCTGGGACAAACACCAAGGACAGGCATGAATTGGAGCCAGACTGAGCCTAGGAGTCAAGCTGTGTGTTGAAGATGGCATAGAAAAACTAGTTCCATCCATTGTAGAATAATCTGCTATTTCTCACATGACTAAAACTTTGAGAAGGAGGACCAAGAGGCAAAGATCATTTTATACATCTGCAATGGTTCATATCAACGTTCTTATCTTTGCTTTAATATTCATCTTTTTATCCATCTGATTGAGGCTATTCACTGCTGGTTGCCTTTCTCTTACTTCAGTTCTGCACTGTTTGGGAAGGAGTCATTATGGGTAGACCATGCTAATGGGGTGGGTATCATGATGTGAAAGGTAGGCTACAAACAAAATTTATTTGGAATTTTTGCTGCAAAGGTCATTTTTTTCCCCAGTGCTAAGGCTAAAAGTCAGAGTTTCATGCATGCTAAGCATGTATTCTACCCCTGGGCTAAATCTCCAGGCCCACATAACAAATGTATATATACACAATCATCAATAGCTATATTAATCCCCAAATAAGTTTGCACTTTTATGCCAAATTCTGACATAGTATCATATGATCATTCTAGCCTGCTTCTTATGTTTGTCTGTAAATTTACTCTTTATTAAGAAACTTGCCTTTTGCCATGTGACATCCATTTACTTTATTATTGCGTTCTAGTGTAAATGTATGGTATATGGCTGTATCAAAATGATAGATTCTTTCCACTGTGGGAAACGGAAGATATTGCCTATATAAAGTCAATTTGCCTTAGTTTTTAAAAAAGTGTGGTTTATTTATTTTTTTAAGAATTTCATACAGTATAATTTGATTATACCCTTTCTTTTCGCCCAAGTTTTCCTACATCATCCCTTACCTACCCAACTTAATGCCCTTATTTCTTTAACAAAACAACTAAAATATCACACACACACACACACACACACACACACACACACAATTATGGAGTTCAATATTTGTTGACCATTACTTCTAGGTTGTGATTGATATGCCTAGAGTCACTTCATTGAAGAAAATTGATTCTCCCTATCTCATACGCTTTCAATTACAAACAGCTTCTTGGCTAAGGCTGGGGCTTTTTGCTCCCTTCTCCTCCGTCACTGTGGGGATTTTATCTGGCTTGAAATCGTGCATGTTTTTAACGTGTGTATGTTTTGTGCTTGAAGTCATGGTCTCTGTGAGTTCATAAGTACATCTTCCCTGTTGTGTCTGAAAAACAGTATTTTCTTGAAGTTGTCCACCACCTCTGGCTCATACAGTATTTTTACTTTCTATTCTACACAGATCTCTGAATCTTAAGGGTAAAGGAATTAAAAAAAAAAAAAAGACATCTAACTTGAGGCTGAGTGCTCCACTATCTCTCACTTTCTGAGCATTGTTCATTTGTGGGTCTCCAGGTTAATTATCATCTATTACACAAAGAAGCATTTTTGAAGAGGGTTCAGCAATGCACTGATCTATGAGCACAGGAATAAATTATTAAGAGTGGTTTTACTGGTGTGTTTAATTAGCAGAAAAAAAATTGTAGTAAGTATTTCCCTAGAGCTCTTTTCTTATCTAGTCTCAGGTTCTTAATGAACATTGTCATCAACACTGTCAGGTATGAGTTCAACCTTATGGAGAGGATTGAAATCCAATAAAAAGTTATTGGTTACCCCAACAACATTTGTGCCATTATTGCATCAATGGGCATATCTTGCAGGCAGATTGCTATTATAATTCACAGGGTTCATAGCTGAGTAAGACTGATGGTTTCTCCATGATTATGTTTCTCCTGTAGTATAGCGAATAGCATCTTCTGGCAATATCTTCCAGATGGGTGCTAGCTTGGTTTTTTTCATGTCCTATTACCTTAAGAATGCGTTGTCTTCAGCAATAGGGTCTTACTGTCAATTAGCTCGTAGAGGCTAATTGATGGCAATGCCATTGTGCCCTAGTCTTATTGATTATTTACTTTGGTCAGCAAATTTATACTCTGACCCCATTTAGGGAGGCTTTTTCTGAAATAAGGAAGACAAAGGAGTTAGGTATGAGGTAGCCAAGAAAAGTTGTATATTGATGTCTATCCTGGTTACATAAGAAATTAGATGTGGGCCAGGCCGTAGTGGCACATACCTTTAATTCCAGTACTGAGGAGGCAGAGACAGGCAGATCTCAGTGTTTGGGGCCAGCCTGCTCTACAGAGTGAGTTTCAGGACAGCCAGGACTACACAGAGAAACCCTGACTTGCAAAACCAAATTAAAGCTGATTTTATTAAACATATCACCACAAACAAACAAATAAGCAAGTAAGTTAGGTGTGAGGAAATTAAAGGAAATTCCAGCTGGTTCTCGACAGATGTGACTACTGACAGACTCCCTCATTCTGGCTAAGTACCCTTAAATCTGCAATTGGTTCCTTTTGATATATTAAAAATGAATGCACTGGGAACTTCCCAAATTGACATTCACGGACACTAAAGAAGAGCCTGCATTTTCAAAAGATCCTAACATTTTTAAAAATAATATTTACAGAGCTGGAGAGATGGCTCAGAGGTTAAGAGCACTGACTGTTCTTCTAGAGGTCAGTGGCAATTTTTTTTATAGTGTACAAGAGCATTATGTGACAGCATAGCCCTACTTCGCATTATTTTCTGTATTAGTCTGTTTCATGTTGCTACAAAGTGTATCAGAGACTAAGTAGCTTATAGAGAACAGAGATTTACTTTTTAGAGTTCTGAAAATTAGGACACGAGATCAAGGCCCTAGAGTTGTTGAGGGTTTTTTCCCCTCTTTTATTCCACAGTAAAAAATGTAGATAACTAAGAAGAATTCATTGTGAGAAATCAAACTTGAAATTTAAAACGTTTTGTCACTTATATTCATCTATTCATGAAGGTAGAGCCCTCATGATCTACAGGATTCCCTTTAGCCCTTGCATTTTTACCTTGGTGGACTGGAGATTAAGTTCTAACACATGAACTTAGATCTACTCAAACCACAGCAGCAGGCTGTGGTTCTTGACAATCATTGGAATTTGTAAATTGCTTCTGAATTAAGTAATGGACTGTAAGGTGTCATGCCAGGTCGTAGAGCTCAAGAGTGGATACACCCTAATTCTTACTCTGTCTCTTCTTTGTCTGCTTGCATAGCTCAAAGTATAAATAAAAATGACTATGCTTCCAAGTAAGGCAAAGCGATAAAGTACAGTTGCCATTTCTAATTTCACATTGATCATGGCTTGTCTGATTTCCTTACGTGACAAGCGCCCCCTAGTGAATAAGGAGCATAAATTGGTCTCTGCTGTAGGAGAGAGACATCAATGTGATACTGGGATACAGCTGCTTTAACAACTTCACATGATATTAAGTAATAAGCAAAGGTGGTGAGGTTTGTGAGGTGAGGCTAGGAATCTGCTCTCCTTAGAAACCTCCAAGACTCCAGGACTAGAGAGGTAGCCATCAGTATTATAAGCAAAGGGAAAGCTAACTTTCACTTAGGTTACCCAAGGAAATGAGGCTTGATTAGAATTTTTAAAAAATAGTTATCAGAACCATAACTAGGAATTGAGACTTGAGACATTTTTCAGAGAAACTTCAGTTTGGCAAGTAGTTTTGCCAAATTAATCATATCACATTGCTACTGTGGCTGAGTTATACAGATACTTTTAATTACCATTTTCTCTCTGAAGGTCTTTGTACCTAAATAACTCGCATTATGCTCTGAAAGTGGTGTGAGTTATAATTTTGTCACCATAAATATTTATGACTTGCTATTTAGAGCACTGAGTTAGGGCTCAGGTAGGACTCATGTCAACAGTGTCAGACATTTGACTAGGTGGACTAGGTGGCCTTTAAAATAAGCATTCTAAGTAAGCAAATGGAGAAAGTCGTAACAAAAGGAAGCGATGGCACGTCTGAATAAAGAGCAGATCAAACTGTTATTGGACATTCACAAAAATTATGCTTTTTGTTTGAAACAGTCAAATTTGTATAGTTTTTGGTTACTTTTCACAGGTGTGGCTATATCTGTTGCCTCCCATCTTATCTGAACTATTTTCAAGAAAGAAAAATTACTAGGCCTTCTTCTCTAGAGTCAATTGCCCTTTGTCTCCTCAACATTGACCAAGCAGATTTTTTAGCCCATTCTTATGGCTCCCTCTTCTCTGAACTTCCAGTAGCTCTTAATTCTGCACAATTACATTGCTTTGATCAGTCCGTGTAGGTGGAGTGCACTGCTCCAGTACACACAAGGGTTTAACTATACACTAATGTATTTATGGGATGACCACGAACTACTGCCACAGCCTCTGCTTGAGATAAATGACATTCCTTTAGAGTGAAACCACTTGCATTTCCTTGTCCGTGTGACACGCAGGTGTCAAAGGCGAAGACAGCAAAAGTACAAGTGATATAGAGGTGAATGACAGGCAGGAACCACAAACACCTCGCCTACTCATGTTTGTCCACAAACTCGTCTTCTTTTTGGTCCAGTTTCCCACGATGCTTCCGGCGGAGCAGAGGTAACCGTGGGCAGGCGGGCAGGGAAGGAGGACACAGACGCGGGGAGGTGGACTGGGTACGAGGTGTCCCCCTCCGGCGTTCGCGTGGTCCAGGTGGCAGCCGGGGGGGGGTGGGGGGGTAGGTCTTAGTGCGCCTGCGCAGACCGGCCACCACTCGCGACCGCAGCATCCCCGCGCCCCGGGGCGAGAGGAGGCGCCGCCCCGCCCCGCACGGCCACGTGATACGAGCGAGGGGATTGGAGCTGGCAGCGCGGGGCGACAGAGAGGAGCAGCGCTGGGCGCTCGCGGCGGGTCCTCCTCCTCCTCCTCCTCCTCCTCCGACCTCTGGCTTCTTGTCTCCGCTGCTCGCTGCTGCTCGCCGCCTGCATCCCCAGTCGCGGCGCCCGGAGGAGGAGGAGACGCCGCTGCTATCAGGGTCCCCGCCACAGCTACCCACGGTCTATCGGGGCCTCTCTTTCTCTCCGCGGCTCGCACCTCACGGCGACACGATGGAGCTGCTGAACTCAGAGCCTGGCAGCGTCTTGAACGCGATGTCCACCGCGCTCAACGATACCGTGGAGTTCTACCGCTGGACGTGGTCCATCGCAGGTAGGTACAGACAGACAAGGGGCCTCACCCATCCTTGATGAGTGCTCTGCGGGCTGCCCACGACGCAGACGCCCATCCCTGGCCTCAACGCCAAGCAAGGCCCTGCGCCGGGTACCCAGCGCCCTGGGGCTGTTGGGGCGCCCGGGTCCCCGCAGATGCGGCGCGGGCGCCGCGGTTGTGCACTGGTTAGTCAGATGCGAACGTTAAGGCGTCCTCCTCTCTCCTCCCCCACACCCATCTCATCAGCTTCACAGATGCAGGAGCTGACTTATCAGATGCTGCCAGTGCAGCCAAGGAACCACCGCGCCCTGACGCCCGCATTTCCTGAGCTAGCCTCGTACTTGTCTTATGTACTGACATTCCTTGTAGAAAGAGAGGCCTGGAGACCGAGGAGGGCTCCGATGATACCTGTCTGTTCTACTTCCGTTTCCTTGAAGCCTTTGACAAAATGCTCATAACTTCTTCCATTTACCTAACCTCTCCGTAGTATAATTTCGACTGAAAAGTAAAATATCATTATTTAGCTCCTCAAAGAACGTTAGTTTTGGTGGCTCCCCAGTAGCAGATTTGTTAGGCTACTGTGATGGCTTTGCGCAGTGCAGTGCGGTCAGGGGGAGGGGGAGGAAGGCAGTCTTTGGGAAGGGGGTCTCTGCAGCAGCACCTAGAGGTTGACCCAGAAGCCTGCATAAGTACACCATATTGAAATTAGTGAACTTTTCTCAGTTTGTGGGGTGACCGTCATTTGGACGACTTGCGTAGTTTTCCTAGAAGTGATTGTAACATAAATGTTCACGTTTTCCCATTTCTTCTTTTGCTTTGTCCCTTTAAAAGTTTTTAAAATCTTAAACAACAAATTTAAAGGATTCTAGAATGATTTTTAGGGTGTAAATTTTTGCTGTCCATTTGCAGTGGGATTTTGTATCCTAGCAGAGGAAGATGTTAGCAATATCGGTTATGTCTTTAGAAATGAAAAGTTTCTTTTGTAGTTTTTGTGTATGTGTTGCAAGTGAGACAGTGTGTTATAGCATGGATATAGTATGACATTTGAGGTATGTGCTGTGGGCAAAATGCTTACTGGGATTGTTTCTGATGAGACAAACGATTTTTTTTTTTTTTGACATGGAGGCTTCATTGACTTGTTTAGAAAAGCACGATATTTCTCAGAAGAGGAGGTCGCAAATTTGACGCTGAGAGGCAGGAGTTCCCAAGCATCTCTGCTGGAGATGGCTTAAAGGCAGTTGCAATGGGACATTTTTCTTTCTTGAGTTTTTCTTTAATGCTATGACATTGGGGGAGAAGAACACGTCCCTTCATCTCTGTGATACTGCCCTGATCATTGCATCAAAGTGCATCAGCTCTTACACAACTGTGCAGAGCTGAACATCAGACTTGCTGGATGGCAGGTGACATCGTGGTTGAGATCCTCCAGCTGCCTTGCACCCAGAGCCACACCTAGGAGTGCTCAGTCCTGTCTCTCAGCTCCTTTATTCTGGAGGGCTCTCAGTTCCCAGGCTTCAGAAAGAAAAGTTGAGAGCAAAGCTAGAACATACCTTCCTATAGTGGTTTATTCCATCTGAATGAGTCTGTGCAAAAGATCACGAATGGAATTGGAAGTTTTGTGTGTCAAGGCAAGTAAAAGCTTGCTCCTATGCTTTGAGGGATCTATGAAATAATACACATTCGTGGGCCTTGCTTGAGAAATGAGTAGACACAGGGACACTCAAGTGACCTCTTGCTAGCAGGTCAGTGGGAAGGTATTCATCAATGCTCTTGACTATCCACTTACGAAACTTGAGACTGCTTCCTTGTTTCAGTAATGAGCTGCCTAGTGCAGGCAGAGGCTCTGCGTAACCCACCAGAGGCTCAGTGGCTAGAGTCTGTTTGGCCTTGCTGTAGTGTAAGGAAGACAGACCATTGTTCATGTTTTTGTTTGTCTGTCTGCTTTTACATCTGGAGCTCCTGTGCTTCCCTTACGCTTCTGTGTGCTTCTGCCCCCTCTTCCAAGAACATTTCTTTCTTTCATTGAATATTAGAAATCTGCCTAAGGGGGCTACAGAGTAGAAAGGGAGGCTTATCCAGTGATGTTCAAGAAAAGTGGATGAGTCAGATGTTTGGAAAGAGGGAAATAAAAATGGGTGGGAGACAGGGATGCTCTTGAGAAATGGTGCGGAGTGTGATGAAAGGGTGACATTATTCAGGCAGAGCAGGCTGAGCCAGGCGCCATGCCCTGAGTGCCTCACTGTAGGTGTATGCTGATTTTTTTTCCTTTTACTAGATCCTTGGGATTTTTCTCTTCTTGAATTTCCTACATGAGCACAAGTAAAGCAGTTCTGTTCTTCACTGTTGTAATAAGAAGGTTACAGGTTTTTAGAGTATATCTTGATAGCCCAAGACATTTATACTTAGAACAAATCTTCTGATACAATGTAGTTTCAAACTCTTCTGTCAAACAGTACTATTTAATGAGACACAGGCAAAGCAGGGGTCTCAAACTGGGCTTTCAACAACATATATTTGGCAAACAACAAATTTCTGTACTCATGGGAACAATGAATGTCACCTTTATTATATCACTAACACTTTATATATTGAAATTTAAGATATAAAAGATTGTACTTTTAGGAATAAAAACAAATCAGTGAAAATAAATGTAAATTTCCTGAACCAAGCATTTCAATGCATACAACAAAGAAGTTACTATTGTTAATATTGGAAGAAAGCAGGACTGATGTGGAACTGCATGCCCATAGCCCAGCTTGGAGTTATAGCTCTGATGGTTTTTATTCTGATTTGACTTTATATGTGCAAAAATGATTAGACTCAAGAAGTATAACTAATTAAACTCATATACAAAATTTAAAACTCTCCCCCTGTGGCCAGTGCTACATTGCTCACTTTATCCATTCCTGCCATTTCCATTCTGGCTACTTAGTTATGCCATAGATTGTGGGTACGTTTTTATGAAGTTAGAACATAAACAGCTAGGTTCTTGAATTCACTTTGGAAGAGGCAGAAAGAGGTGAGATGTGTGTGTGTGTGTGTGTGTGTGTGTGTGTGTGTGTGTGTGTGTGTGTGTTTTAAGAAGCCAGGCTTGTGTACGTAAATACACTTAGGTTATGTATACTTCTTTATTCCACAAGTAATTGCCATGCAGAATACAAGTCAGGGGTAGAGGCCACTAGGTCACAAACTTATGAAGTGTAGGGGAGTCAGTGTTATTCTGCCCCCTTAAGGGTCCTGGGACAACCAGAAGAGTCTCCACTGTCATCTCAAAGGCCCCCACCCTATGTGTCAGTCCTAAGTGGCAAAAGCAGCAGATGAAGCTAACTTTGTTTTTTGAGCATTTTCTCAGTTTCCCACAAGTTCCTTACCCCAGCAGTGAGTGAGCCATTGGGAAGAGTCAGAAAACGTTTGAGTTGGTAGAGTAGGGCAAAGGTGCCAAAGGCAAAAGGTGCAGGGGCTGAACTGGGGACTGAACCATGGAAAGTGGGACTGTGAAAAGATCAGTGTGAGTCATTTAAACCTGCTGTGGGAGGGGAGACTTAACTCAGCTGTAATACACTGGAATCAGAGGAGGTTTATCCTATGGCTTGCCAGGCTGCAGAGGAGGAATACAGGTTTTAAATGCTGTACAACGCATTGACATTCACTTTATTTCACATAGTTAATGTGTAATTTTCATCTGTGTTAATTTCTAAAGTAGGTTTTGTGTTTGGATTAGCCTGGGAAATATGTTTATGTGTGTATATACACACACCTATTAGAACAGACATTTTAAGTTCTGGATATCTGATATAAAATAAATCCTCTCTCTTTCCTTCTCTCTCTCTTTCTCTCCCTTCTCTCTGTCTCTGTCTCTGAAACAGGTTTGGTGTGGGTAGGAGCTTGATAAGTGAACTAGGCTAGCTCTGAACTCACAGTGTAGCCAAGGCTAGTCTCAAGATCTTTATGTCTTTGCCTCCCAAGTACTATAATTACAGGCTTACACACTAGCATGAAAACAAATATGTGGAATATGGCTGGTTTCTAGATTCTTCCTGGTTAGTGTTGGTTCTGAAGTCTTGTCTCAGCTTCCTCAAGCTTCTGGGAGGCCCACATAGCTTTGATGGTTTGGTAGGCTGATAGTTTTCCTTTACCACAATCAGACTTCATATAGTAGTACATCCTTGTACCTAAGTGGCTGATCCTGTACTCTCTCCATCCACAGCATATACCAAAACACCCCTCATGAGCAGATACTGTTGGGGCAAACAAACAGTGCAGTTCTGAGACTGGTTGCAGGGCAGTTTTATGTGGTTTGGGTAACAGGTCTTAGACAACGGTTTTGTGGTCTTGTAAGGTACAAAGTACTTGGTCATCATTTTGAAAATTCAATATTTTATCTTTCCTTAAGTCATGTAATAATATCACCTGTGAGTGATTTACCATGAGTATGGTTTTTCATTCCAGCCACTACTCTTGAGTTAAGACTACGTTTCTGCACAGACGAGTTATTTAGTGAATCATGTCAATTCTTCACTTTCGCTGTCTCTTTTTCCCAGATATTACAGCATTTTGTCTATAAAATAAGCCAAGATTTTTCTGTATCAGAGTCTATTATTTAAAAATCATATGGGTTTCAACACTTAGAAATGAGGAGAAGGGAAATATATAGCACCCACAATCTGCTTTTGGATTAGCTTTCTATTGTGCTCAGGCAGCATTTCTCTACCTACAGGCCTACAGCTCTAGCCAGCTTGATTAACCCTGGTCTGCCAGTAAAAGAAATGCCTGTCTACCTCTTTCTCCTTACAGCATTCCCTTGCTCATATTCCTCTGCTTGCCTCTCCAGATACCATATACCTCTGCTTCCCAGACTGTTTCCTAGGTGGTAGGCTAGAGCAATTGTGGGTCCTCTGATAGGAAACACTGTCTCTAGCAATTACTTGTTACATTGAGCCATTCTCTTTCACGAGTCTAGTCCTGAATTATATAATCCATCCTATGATCTGCTGTCTTATTTTGTGGTTTCCCCCTCCACATGCCCTCAAGAATCTTTCTCTTGCTCTTATACACTCAGTCGCTGGTGTAGTTCAGTCCTGGAACTTTGATTCTCCTTCCCAGCCTCCTGAGAGCTGGCACTACAGCCAGATACCACCACACCTGGTAAACTCACGTAATTTTGCTTAGTGAAATGTTGTGGTAATAGAGTTTTAGATGACACTAAATTGCAGTAAGGTGCCCACCCACTCTTGTTTGAATGTGTGTGTTGGGTGTTAGAATTTTGTGTGTGTGTTGGATGTATTGGCATGGTTCGAGTATACCTGGTTATATGACGGCAGATTTCTATGAATGCAGATGAGAAGGCGGGAACACAGCAGAAGGGCAGTGGCGGATAGCAGGAAACTCTTAGCGGCTCTTTTTACGGAGAGAGAAGAGCTTTATTGTCCGATGAATGTGGTTATGATTAACAGAGGGGTTATGATTATAATGGCAGAGAAGGCAAGAAGAAAGAGAAATGAAAGGGGATAAAGGAAGAAAAAGAGAGCCCCCAAGAGAAGACAAAGGCAGAGAGTGAGATGCACGCGGGAACCTTGCTTTAAAGGAGTCTGACGTCAGAGTCCAGGGGAGGGCGTGGCTTAACGTCAGAGCTTAGAGGGCGTGGCTCTTAGGGACTAACATGGGGGGGATTGGAATTGAACTTTAGACCTCATATATGCTAAGCAAGCTTTCTACCATTGAGTTTTAGTCTCAGCCCTGCAGAAAGCATTTTTATAATTATCTTTATCAATCATATTTTCCATTGATGTCCACTAAATCTAATGAGTTTACTATCAAACCACTTACTAGCACATATGACTACATAGCTCTGTTATGTGTTAGTCATAACACATATGACCACTCATTTCTTCTCATTGTTCATACAGAAATATTGTGATATGGGAGTTGAAGGTAAATACAACACAGTGAGTTAGAGATGGGCTCAGGTGACCTGCTACAGTCACGAGGCTAGTGCTACTCAGTGTAAGAGTTTGGACAAATCCCTTTCATCCAAGCCCTCAACATTTTCTATCTGTAAATTCTGAGGATTAAGTTAAGTAATAATCTTTTAGGATCTTCCTGGATCCATGGTTCTGTTATGTACACCAGGCTGGCCTCCAGCTCATAGAGAGCTGCCTGCCTCTGCCTTCTGAGTCCTGAGATTAGAAGCGTGCACCATCATCCACAGCTGGATCTGTAGTTCTGTATACATGATACTTTTTTGTTCTTTGAATAGAGAGAGCAGTTTAAAAGAAATATATGTTGATTATTAATCTGAAAATATTTTTATGATTTAAGTGTTTTCCAAAACCTCTTTAGTACTTCCCAATTAGTAAAAATGGTAATTAGTCATGTTTTCTTTGTCTTGCCTGTTCTGCATGAGCCAAGTAGAGGAAGGATAAAGACACCAGGCAACTACCTGAAACAGACTGTGAGTGGCGCTACATCATTATAGTTGCCTAGCTATCTCAGTATTCTTTGAATAACTGTGAATGAACTAACTTACTAAAAATAGGAGCAGTAACCAAAAAGTATAAAGTGGTCTCAATTGTGTAGTAATTTTATCATGTGATATGTAGCTTGTAACGATGGCTTTTTATGTAGTCTAGGCAAATTATCAGTATCTCTTTGTGCTTTTCTTTCTCCCTCTCTCCCTTCCTCCCTCTCTCCCTCCCTCCTTCCCTTCTTCCTTCCTTTCTGGATTGATTTATTACATATAGAGTATTCTGTCTGCCTGTATGCCTGCATGCCAGAAGAGGGCACTAGATCTCATTATAGATGGTTTTGAGCCACCATGTGATTGCTGAGAATTGAACTGAGGACCTCTGGAAGAGCAGACAGTGCTCCTAACCTTTGGATCATCTCTCTAGCCCCGTGTCTCTTTTCTTAAAGATTTAATTTATTTTTACTTATGAGCATGTATGTCTTAGTGTCTGTGTGTGAGCATGAGTGAGTGAATGTTTGTGTGTGTGTGTGTGTGTGTGTGTGTGTACATTTGGGAACCAAAAAAGGGAATCAGAGCCCTTGCAGCTGGAGCCATGGGTAGGTTGTGACTTTCTCATGTAGGTGCTGGAAATCTCAGTCCTCTGCAAGAGCAGCAAGTGCCCCTAGCCACTGCTATCTATTCATTCCCAGATGTCTTCCTGTTACCTGTACCATGTGAAAATTGAACTACAGAGTACATCCATCCATTGTTTGATCTTCTGTGTAGTCCACTTTTTATCAACTTTTTGTCTTTCCTAGAACAATAATTCAAATATGTTGAAACTCAATATTTTCGGCCCTTAGTTTTCTTTAGAAAATACCTAATTCTGTGATTTTGAACAGGAACATTTGAAGAAGTAAGCGTTTCTGGTTTTGATTTTATTTATCAAATGTAAACTCAGGCACAGGTATGTTCACTAACGCATTTCACATGTTGGTTACTTCTTGTTGATGGTTGCATTACACCATAGCTGAGGTAGGAGCAACTGGACTGTTTGCACTGATTATGAGCTGACAAACAAACACTCTGTAGCATGGAGGTCAGAGAATATGATACATGTGGATTCCTCTAAGGAACATGGAACTCCAACACAATAGGACAAATGTGTGTCATCCCCCTCACACGAGCCTTTCAAAGTAATTAATAGAAACAGTAGTAAAAACACTACTTGCCAGGGACTGGAAAGAGAAAGAACTGGCTGAGGAATTGGCAGACCAGGGTTAACTGGTGTTTTAAGAGGGATGAAGTTTCCATTTTGCAACTGAAACTAGTTGTGGAGATTGGCTGTACAACATTACGAGTACACTGGTGTACACCAGTACGTACTTAACACAATTACAGTGGTAGGTTCTCACACTCAGGAAAATTCACTGGGACACACGAAATAATTCATCCATTGTGAAAGTGGATGGCGATCTGTGGAAGTGAGAAGTAAGACTGAGAAAGGGAATGAGGGATTGTAATTAAAGAATATTGTATGCATGTATCAAAGCATCAAAATGAAACCCATTGTTATATATAATTAGTACAGGCTAATAAAACATGGGCAATAATTCCACATGCCATAAAATTAATATAATGTCATTTCTAAGCCTGACCTTTCTTTCAGTATTGGATGGTGAAATACGTGAATTTTGAAATTTTTTCAGCTTAATGTAAAATGTCTTTTATAAAGGGATACGAGGTGTTGACTGGCTTGAAGGATGCCTGCTTCAGCACACAGCAAAGAAGGAAGCTTCACCTTTTGCTTTAGCTTTATAACAACCCTGGGAGATGGGCCAGAAACACCTTATTTTCTTCGTTATGCTTTCAAGTCCTTGAAGTTGGTGAAACTGAAATAACGCGCTGTTCCATATGTAGCCTGATGCTCTTGTCCCCGTCACTTGTTACCACCACTTGTCACTGTCACACCAGCCAAGATAGAAGAAATTTTCCCTCTTACCTATGCATCATTTTAGTTTATCTTTTTTCATTATTACTTTACTAAAGTAATTTAGCATTACTAAATTAATATTCCTATAAGATACTAAATCTGACCAGAATCACAGACAACAGTAACGAAAGCCAGCTAGAACTCTCAAAGTCACTATTAGGTCTAGTGTATGAAATTAAACTAGGGGCTAAAAAGCTCAGCAGTTAAAAGGGCTGACATTCCATTGCTAGAACCTACATGGCAGCTCATAACCATCTGTAACTAAGTTCTAGGGGATCTAGTGCCTGCTTCTGGTCTCTGTAGGCCTCACAGACATATATGCAGGTGAAGCACAAATACATATTCTTAAAAAAACTAAAAAATGATATTTTCTTAGATAAATCTATATGTTGATACTAGATATGGAAATATATATTTAAGATATGACATGCATTCTGAGATGAAGCTGTCTTCCTTAAGATGGAGTAGTTAGAACTGTTAACAATTATATTCAGAGTGATTGTGAGCTTGTTTGCCAACTGGCAAGAACTACCAACTACTGTTAGTAAAAATTCAGGATGGGATAGTATTTTGCCAGTGGATAGTTTATAGAACTGTTAAAGCCAAAGATCCCCACCCCACATATGCACATGCAGACACACATGCACACACGGCTGCAAATGCTATGTGCCCCTTAACAACTGGGGAGGCATCAATGTGATTTTCTTAAAGCTTTGAGCTCATTGGCAGCACTGAGTGTCCTTTGGAGCGGTGGCCCCCAGACTAAGAGTTCATTAAACAGGACAGGAGACTGCTGTCTTCCTCTCTAGACTTCTGGGATATACAGCGTCATTTCCCTCTTCAGATCTTTCTGGGGATATTTTCCCCACTTATGTTTCTCTTTGACTGGCTTTAATGAGAGTGCTAGCTTTTAAACTGAGTCAGATGTCCCCAGCAAATGTTGAAGCTCACTGCTGTCTATGGCGTTTGAGAGGCTGCAGGAGTGAGTGCTTCATGTCTATCTAGTCTTCACAGCACCCCTTTACGGTTAACTGTCTAGAGATGAAGGAAAGCTTAAACCACACAGCTAGCATCACAGAACGGGGGTAGAAGGAGGATCTCTCTCCTATGTTTCATTGTTATCATGTAGCATTGCCCACCTAGTTATTTACTCAGTGACGTTGCTTGCTGAGCACCAGACACCGTAGCCAGTGTTTTGACTTTCTTATCACATTTAGTATTTACATTCTTTTGGTTGGATGCCACTGCTATCCTCAGGGAGGAAATTGACTTTCCCTGGATCTTAAATTCAGATACTTAACCTTCCCAAATAAAACTCCGCCTGAGCAGCCACTAGCTTGTATCTCTCGTGGATCCGCTTTCCCTTCTTTTGCTTTGAGCTTCCAAAGCCATTTCTGCTTGTTGCAGGAAGCTGCTTTTCTCCCCTTTAACTTTTATTATGATCACTCGTTAGACTCACATCCAGAATACTTTCCCCTTTCCAAACGATTCTTTCTCTTGTGACTGTTACACAACCGAGTTAGTAAACCAGTCTGTACTACCCTGAGGCCACCTGCTCCCTCTGCGATCAGATACTCAACCTACCCTCTCTAGCTGGCAGAGGATCCCTGCCTGCCTGCCTGGCACTGCACTGTCCTCTTGCTGTGTGCTTTGTGAAGGTTGCCTTCCCCTCACTGTTGATCCAAATGGTGTATTTCCTGTCCCCACTCCCAAGTGCCTGAGAGTTAAAGCAGAAGTATCTCCTAGGGAAGGGGAAGAGGTTCTGAGGATGCTCAGCAGCCCCCCTACCCCATGCAGAATCTGTCCTCACTTCCTTGAGTGCCTCTCAGGTACCTGATCTATTCTGTCCAAGTCTTCAAAGCTTCTTCCTCAGTTCTGCCTTGGCTGACTTTGTACATTGAGCATTCTGTGTGAGGGCAGAGGCTAGAAAAGACCTTAAGGGGACACTTGGTTTATTCTCCATCACAGACAGGAGATTGTTGATTAGTAAGAGGTAGAGGCCACAAGCCCTTCTTATGGAAAGGACTTGCAGTCAGCCTTTGGGGGTGATTCCAACATGCCTATGACTCTATATAGTAAATGTAGTTTTTGTTTTGTGTAAAGAGAAATCGACAGCATTACCAGTTAGAATATCAGTGGAAATTGGTGTTTGTTTGTTTGGTTTGGGTTTTTTTTTTTCAGCCAGGAGTTTTAGCTCTCACTTTGGAGGCTGGATGAGATCCTTGGGTCTGAGGCCAGCCTGGTCTGTGTAGCGAGCTCCTTTGCAGCTCTCAATTTTAGTTATTGAAGAAGGTTGGAGCGTTTTTGAGAGCACCCTTGGGAACATCTTGAATAAACTCCCTAAGCTAGTCTGCTTAGTGATCATTCGGCTTGTGCTTTTCTTTTGATGATGGCAGATGACACAGATGTAGGGCTGTTAGAGGAAAAGAGAAGTGGCTGAGTTTCCAGGTAGACTCAAGGACCAAATCAGTTCTGGGCTGTTTTTTGTTTATTTGGTCGGTTGGTTAAGTTTGGTTTTGATGTGATGGGGCTCCTGGCTAAGGCATGAGATTCTGTTTCAGATGACTGGAATTTGACTGGTATATGGATCAGGCTTTAATAGAAAAGGAATAGAGTATTGCTACTTTCCTTTGCAATGTCTCACTGTTTAATACTGTGGGAAATGTAGCTTAAGTTATTAACTGACAATCAAATAAGTGGGGGTGCATGCCTGTAATCTATTTCTCCCTCCACCACCCTCTGAATCTCTCTATGTTGCTATCTCTATCTCCTCAGGTTGGGAATGTGTCATTTTTTTTTTGCCTCAGCATCTTGATTAGCTGTGACTATGGGTGTGTGTTACACCCTGGGATCCAGTTCTTCTTGTTATAAGTCTTATCTTTTGCCCAAATGTTGTGCTCCACTGTTCTGTGCATCTTCCCAGGGCATCACCCAAGACTCTTTCCTCCCTGCACCATTGGTTCCATATACTCTAGGAGTATGGCTATTCAAAAAATGTTTAATTTTACCAGCATTTTTTTTCTGGGATGTGATAGAATTTTACTAGAAAGTTCATTTTGGCTAGTGGAAATCCTGGCGCGCGCGCGTGCGCGCACACACACACACACACACACACACACACACACACACACCTGTTAGAGGTTCCTGAGGATTCATTGCAGTTACTTATTTATAAGCAGGGGCTACTTGAGCTACATAAAAACCATCAGATTACCAGTATGTTATTCTTTGTTAAAATTGTTTTATGTTGCCTTTTAAAAAAGATTTTGAAAATAGGCTTTCAGCATAATTTGAAAACTCAGAGGGAGTGAAGACAGGTAAAGGGACTGTGAAGGCCTGGCAGCCTGGGCTCAGTCCCCAGAACTTACATGTAAAGGCAGAAGGGAAGAACTGACTTCACAGGTTGTCCTCTGACCTCCACACACGTGGTATGGCTTATGTGCATGCCTGCACTCATATATGCCTCATATATACATAACAGCAAATAAGTAACAATCTAAAAATATTGTTAGTGAGAGCAAGAGTGAAGCCATAAGATATTTTATCTTCTCAGTACAAAGGTTATAAATACCCTTGCCTTCTCAGTGTAAACTCTTCTTGATTTAATTATCATTATTTATTTTTCTTGAATTTGGTTTAATTCTAGTGTTGTAAGGGAGGAAACTTAGTGGTTATTGTCAATATTAACAGTGATGTTGCTGATTATATGTGTCACACATGACCCATATATACATATATACCCATACACACACACACACACACACACACACACACACACACACACACACACACATACATTCTTAACCCTTTCAATGCGATGAGCACCCATGAAGCTGGGGTGTTCCTCAGCTGGCTGGTGAGTGAGGATTGTAATGCTGGTGATCTGGTGAGCTAGAGGACTCTGAAAAGCACACAAAAGTCCTAGAAGATACCAAGGACTTGTGAAGGGAGAGACCCACATTGTTTTGATGTCAGGCAACCCTGTGAAGACTTCAGGGGAAGAGAACAGGTGCACTGGAAAGGAAGGAGGGGCATGTGCATCCTTATGGGCTGGGAACACGTTAGTTCTTGCATCCTTTCATACCAACCCTTAAGGTACCAAGTCCCCCAAAGGAAGAAGTGGGGGACAGAGGGAGGACACAGTTGATTTCCAGTGTCTGACTGTTTTTTCTCTTTTGCCTCCTGGCCCAGTTTTCTGCCACTGTGCCCTCTCTCTCTGGGTGACTCCAGGCACAGACCTTTAATAGTTCTTTTTCTCAGTCTCTGTGCACTTGCTTGTGACCTTAAGCTCTGGTGTGATTTTTATGGTCAGTGACTCCTCTTCCTGTCTCCTGCCCTGAAAATTCCTCTGTAACCCCAGAGCCTCCTGGCAGCCCCACCTAGGGACCTCACACAGAAATGTACCTCATACAGGGATGCACCTTCCACAGGGATGAACCCCACACGAGATGTACCTCACACAGGGATGTATCTCACACAGAGATATTCCTTATACAGGGATGTAGCTCATAGATGTACCTCACACAGGGATGCACCTCATACAGGGATGTACCTTACACAGGGATATTCCTTACACAGGGATGTACCCCACACAGGGATGCACCTTACACAGGGATGCACCTTACACAGAGATATTCCTCACACAGGAATGTACCCCACACAGGGATGACCTCACACAGGGATGCACCTTACACAGGGATGCACCTTACACAGAGATATTCCTCACACAGGAATGTACCCCACACAGGGATGACCTCACACAGGGATGCACCTTACACAGGGATGCACCTTACACAGAGATATTCCTCACACAGGAATGTACCCCACACAGGTATGCACCTCACACAGGGATGTTCCTTACACAGGAATGTACCTCCCACAGGGATGCACCTCCCACATGGATGTTTAGTATTTCCTGCACACTTCCTCCTAGACCTGCTCCTCTTGCTGCTGTAGTCTACCCTGCCCTGACTTTCTCAGCTGTCACCTGGCCATAAGTATGGCAGGAATTCTAAGCTTTGTTCCCCTTTCCCCTCTCACACTTGTAACTGTCCCCAGATCTATACAAGTTGCCCTGTGACCTTCCTGTTGTCTCCTGTCCAGAGCAAGGTCTAAAGCCTGGGATTCCACCACCTCATGCATTGGACAGCCATGTCAGAATCCGTGGGAGAACTGCAGTCAGAATTGTCAGTTTGGAACCCGGAGTGGCCTCGGAATCAGTACAAAACAGTGCTTGCTCCTTATGTCTCCAGTGGAAGTGGACCTGACATGGTTTCCAGCCTCCAGACAATCCCCTTCTCCTGCAGTCTATCCTTCACTGCTACCAGAGTCTTTTCAATCATCGAAGGGAGCTCTGGATCACTTTCTCCAATTCTCTTCTCTGAAACAGGACCACTCTGCCTACCTGTCTGCCTGGCATGTTTTTGCTCATTGAGTCCAAGTTCAGATGTCTATCACTGAGCCATGCCTTGTCTACTTTCTTGCCCTGTTGCTCAGCTTGTACTCTTGTCCTGCTGCAGTACAGGGTTTTCAAGACTGTCCCTTCCTCCAATAAATGATGACCATCGATAGGTCAGCGACCAAGTAGTCTGCATGCCCCCCCCCACAGTAGCCACAAAGCAGGTAGAGTTGCTTGGGTTTGGTGCTGTGTGATCATAAGGTATAGAACAAGTTAGAAACAAAAATGTGTCAGTGGTGTGTTCAAGAAACTCGTGTTCTGGACATGCTGGCACACATCTTTAATTCTAGCAGTGGATCACAAGCAAAGGCAGGTGGATCTCTGTGACTTCAAGGCCATCCTAATCTACATAGGGAGTTCCAGGGTAGCCAGGGCTATGTAGCGAGTCCCTGTCTCAATCAATTAATCAATCAATCAATCAATACTCATTTCAGATGGACACACTCTCTTGTTTTTTTTTATACAGTTAACAACACTTTGAAAGTTTTGATAACATGGTTGAGGAACTATCTATGACTTTTCAGCATAGGTAAAATTATGTGGTTACTGTCCATACTGACACATGTAAACGGGTCAGTCCAGCTTGTCACGAGCCTTATGAAACAGTAAATATGTTACAAATGAAAATCATTATAACTTTTAAGGGTGAGGCATGATGCCGCATGCCTGTCATTCCAAACCCTGGAAGTTGAGGTAAGAGAGTCATGAGTTCTAGGTCAGCACTAACAGACATACTGAAAATAAAGGCAGAAAATCTATACACTCTCTTGGAGAATCCCAGGCCTCAGCTGAAGCTTCACAGAAAAATGTAGTGAGTGTCCTGGGAAATGGACTGCAGCACAGACCAAAGCGTGAGTGCGCATGTCAACTCCTGGAGCTTGTTCCGTTAAAGCTGGAGAAACACTGCTCTACTTCGTCACCTTCTCCCTCCCCGGTTAGAGTGAAGGAAATGAAGGGGGGATTGTGCCCTAGGGTCCTGTGCAGTGACGGGACCAGGGCTGGAACTTCCTGTTGTCATCTGCCTTCTCAGCCTCTAGCATTTGATATTGTAGAGCCTTCAGCTTCTCTCTTGTGTGGTCACTGCCTGTCCCTGAGAGCGACCTCTGAGTGTTTGCAATGGAGAGAATGAGAAGACCATGTACCACACTGCACTGCACGAGGAAGCAAGCTGGCCATAGTGAGACACCATAATTCTATCCACTATTGAGAGGCTGAACTCACGTGTTCAAGCACAGGCTAGATAACAGAGTGAGACCCTCTACCTCTAGCTAAAAAAAAAAAAAAAAAAAAAAAAAAAAAAAAAAAAAATTAAGGAAGTACATTGTTTAAGTAATTTTCTGGCTAATTTTGAATTCTGGTTTTCTTTTTCTAATTTTGTTCTTTTGTGTGAGCGTCTGTATATAAAGTAATGCACGTATATGTATTCATATAGGTGTGCTTTAATAATTTGGCACATCATGTTTTGAGACAAGATCTCTTCCTAAGCGTGGAGTTCATAGATGGGGCTAGACTAGCTGTCCAGCAAGCCCCAGGAGCCCTCCTGTCTCTGCCTCCCCAGCACTTAGGTTCTAAGCATGCAGTGCTGCTCCCATCTCTTACATACACCCTAGGGATCAAGTTCAGGTCCTTGTACTTACACAGCAAGTGCTGTATTGACCAGGCCTTCCCTCCAGTCTTTGAACTTGTTTCCTTTTCTTTTTCACTTGTTGCTCAGAACTTTCTTTGAAGTAAGTAGGGGTTCTCTGTGTGTCGAGATAAGAGGGGGAAACAGTCCAGGATTTTAGACTTTAAGGTTTCTTCCCAGAAGAAGGCATCTTTCTTTGCCATGCTGACTGACCCGTTAGCCATGCTGTGACTCTTGGCTTCCATCTGATGAGTCAATATTTGCCCCAGCATTTATGGAGAACAGGACACTACAGCAGCTCTGCTGTGACCCAGAAAAAAACCTCTAGGCTTCAGGAGTTTGTCCACACCACTAAAGATGGACACTGATTTCTGTGGGGTCTCTGGCAGAGAGACGTTGTCTTCACAGGAGCATGGTTACCGCTGAAGGATAACGTGTCTTCTAAGCTGTAAACAAGCATGTATGATAGTCACATGGCCTGTGACAAATGTCAGCACAAGTCAACCTGGCTTAAGTCTCTTCCTCCTTCTGACTGGCTTACTGCTTGTCTGTTTGTCAAATATTTTAAGCCTGGTAGTATTTGATTTGATCAGTACAATCATAATTACCATGAACAGTACATCTCCTTTGTGAAGAAGGAAACAGAGTGTGTGCAGTTTTCCTTGTTCCAATGTTTTTCCTCATTTTGTTTTTAATTTTTTTTTTGTGATTATAATATAATGACATATTTTCCCCTTTCTTTCCTCCCTTCAGAATCCCCCATGTCTTCCCATCCCTGGGACTTTCAAATTCTTTGCCCCTTTCTCTTTAACTGTTGTTATTATTTGTGTTTTGTTGTTGTTGTTGTTGTTGTTGGTGGTGGTGGTGGTGTGTGTGTGTGTGTGTGTGTGTATTCCTTGTGTGTATGTGTTTTCAGAGCTGACTATTTTGGTATTGGATAACCAATTGGTGTATTCTTTCCTCAGGAAGAATGTCCTTAGCTGTCTGTAGTCTGTTGTGTAGCATTCAGGCCTTGTGAGGTTTCCCTGTCCATGCTCACAAGCCTCTTGGTCTCATCCTTTTCTAGCTCACATTTAGGCAGCCATGTTGGTGAGACTTCGAGTGCAGCTTCTGACATTCTTAGGAGATGCAACCTCACAGTTCTTCGAGTCTTTCTGCCCCTCCTCTTCTGCAGTGATGCTTGCGCCATAGGTGTGGGGTTGGTGTTGTAGAAGTATTCTCTGGGACAGAGCTCTGTAACTTTGAATTTAGATCTGTTCTTGTTTTCCATAATGGCCTCTGACTGTTGTAAAGAAAAATTTCCTTGATGGGGGCGTGAGAACTGCACATACCTGGCTAGATCCTAGAGAAACAAGTCCGGATAGCTTAAACTCAAAATTCTTCTGCCTGAATGCTCCCCTCTCAGGCTCATCTTTTTATCAATTATTATTTTATTAAAACTGTAGTAATTATGGCTCTTCTTGATTCAGAAGATTATTTCATGAAACTTAATGTTTTTTGTGTTGTATTTCCAATTGACAGTTGATATAAATAGACTAGTATGCATTTGAGCTTAGTATAGGTGTGTGTGCGTATGTATGTATGTATGTATATATGTATGTATGTATACAGAGAGATCGAGAGCTTAGGTTTAGATGTGTGTGCATATGTATGTATACAGAGAGAGAGATCTTTTCTCTACCTCTGAGCCACACCCACAGACTGATTAGCATATTTTAAAACAGTATTCTAGCATTTAGTTATCTAATCCAGAATCATTTGCATATATTGTTTTAGTAAGCGATCAGTTTACATAGAAGTTACTGTAATTAGCACTACATTAAATTCATTTAGACTGGATTCTAGAAACTGGCCAGTAGACTTTTTCTTTATATTTTGAAATAAACTATGCTGAAAATAGAATGAAATGTGTTTTGTATTGCCAAGCATAAAGAAGACATTTGATTATAGATAAATAAAATGCTATTTAATTTTAGAAACATACAATTTAATCTTATATGCTTTACATATATATTTTTAAAAAATTGATTATTTATTATTTTTATTTAAAAATGTTTTATTTTGAAAATATTAAATTATAAAATTGATAACTTGTTGCATATTTAAACATTATGGGCAATCAACTTACTTTAAGGGAAATTACTTGTTCTGCTATATATCATTACACATATGTGAATTAAGGGAAGTGAAGCCTACAAATAACTTTTTTCATAGATAGTAAAATTGATACATGCTTTCAATGGAAAAGTAGCAAATACATCTTGCATATGGCTATCATTTATGATAAATTAGAATTGTAAAAAGATTACCTTAATTTCTCAAATATGATTGCATGGCAGCTCTCATTTCCAGGGCTATTCCATCTGATGGCTTCCATTGCCTAATACCTCATCATTCTGATTTGTGTTTACCTTAGGGGTGGATAGAGAGCATGGTATCATACTGCCTGAGAAATTTCCCACACTGTGTAGAAACTGAATGTTTCCTTAAAATAATGATTTTAAAGCTATGAAATCTTTATTTCACTTTTATCTCAAGCTTATTGCCTATAATTTTAGTGCATTTCTTCTGAGGGTTTTTTTTTTTTGAGTCTTTATAAAACATACTATAAAGTATGATATAAGTAAAGAAATGATTTTCCAATGATACTTGCAGGAGTTGGTGGTGTCTGGATTTGTTTTATATGCCATGTGTTTTCATGGGGACAGTGATCTGTGCTTACTCCAATTAAGAAATTAGGACATTTTAATTCCCAAGAAAATTTTGTTTTGTAAAATGTGCTCAGTAAATTTCATGTTGTTTCATTCTCTCCATAGATAAACGTGTAGAAAACTGGCCATTGATGCAGTCTCCATGGCCAACGCTAAGCATCAGCACACTTTATCTCCTGTTCGTGTGGTTGGGTCCAAAGTGGATGAAAGACCGGGAGCCATTTCAAATGCGCTTAGTGCTCATAATCTATAATTTTGGCATGGTTTTGCTTAACCTTTTCATCTTCAGAGAGGTAGGTTTATTAATGTCACCCTAATAATTACTCAGGATTGGTGGAAATGATTTAAAAATGAGACACTTGGAAACTACCATTGGAGCCTTGCACCTCAGGATGGCTGTCACATGGAGCATAGGTCAGCCATTTAGATGGGCCTTTGAAACATAGAGTGCAATCTCAGCACACTCTTAGTTTTGACATTAGGAGTTACCTGGCTGTCTTGATTCCATCTTTCTCATCTCTCAAATGGGGGAAACTCCTGCCCAGTAAGGACAGCTGTTACCAGAGGCTGGTTTTCAGGATGTCTGACACATTTGGCAGTTAGTCAGCCATAGGAGCCACCCGGAGCCCTTCTTCCTCAGTTTCAGGCCTGACTTCTATTCAAAATTCTTGGAAGTACCAGTTTCACATTAAGTTGTCTTATGTAATTTACTGTATTATGTGTTGGAGCTGAAAGGAGTTGGCTTTCATGCAGGTGTGGCCGCTAATCATCACCCTTTTCTGGACATCAGCAAATTCTCCAGGACATTTTGAAAGAAAATCCCAAAGGCTGGATTGGCACATTTTAAGTTGCTAAAGTCTAAGGAATTTGTTCCTGAGAGACTTATTAAAATTCTGTGTGAGCTGATAACTAACCTCCCTCAGCTACTAAGAAAATTAACCCTCTGACAACTAAGCGGAAGAAATCTCCACCTCACTGACCCTTTCACTTGCTTTATTTGGATACCTTCACTTGGTTTGCTGGGCACACAACACTTTGGATCAAGATATAAATCAGTTAAGGCAGGACAGGTCCTGGCTCAGATTCCAAAGAGTTTATTTCATCTTATAACAATCCACAGGGAAGTCATGGGAACCTGAAGGCAGGAACTGAAGCAGAAGCCATGGAGGAACACTGTTCACTGGCTTGCTCAGCCTGCCTTCTTGTAGCACCCAAGACAAACTGCCCAGGGGTGGCACCACCCACAGCGAGCTGGGTCCTCCCATACCAACCATCAGTCAAGGACATGCTCTACTTGCTTGCCTACAGAGCATAGTGGCTATAAAAGTTTCTCTTTGATTGGGTTGACATTGTATAGAATTGGCATCCATATTGGTCTAGAAACATTAAATATATTTTTTCTAATTTCTATAGGATAGTGCAAGATGCAATATCCTATATGTAATATGTAAATCATATATGTATATATGTAAATATATAAGGTCTTGCCAAAGCAGCAAGTTTAATTATAGGAACTACTAAGCTATTTTCTAAATAGTGAGAAAAATGCTATGTATTGATGGAGTTGATATCTTATAAAAAGAATATGCTTGTTTTTAAATTTGGTCTTTACTAAAATTATGGTAAAAGCTATACTGCACAAAGGATTTTAGGACTTCTGATACATTACACATCAATTCAAGGCCTGGATATGTAGCTGCAGTGGTACAACATTTGCCCAGCATATGTGAGTCCTGAGTGTGATCCCCAGCACCACAAAACAATGAGAAAATAACTTTAAAATGTTTAATGCAGTTGAAATGTTTCTTTAAAGAAAGTAACAGCTTTCAAAATACCTTGAAAGGTTGTGTGTTGGGTTTGCTGTTTTCAATCTGTGCCTACTGAACCTTTACTCCAAATGTTATTTCTTCTGTTTTCAGCTATTCATGGGGTCATACAATGCGGGATACAGCTATATTTGCCAGACAGTGGATTATTCTAATAATGTTAATGAAGTTAGGGTAAGTACATCCCTAACTACCGTTGATTACTACAAGAGTTTAAGTTTACCAGCTCTCAGTATATAAAAACTATAGTGTTGTATGGAAGTGAAATGTATTGAGTGGGGTCGAGAAAGTTCTGTTTTTCTTTAACACATAATTGGAAACTGTTCTTACACGGCCAGTATAACCTTTTCGTTGTTGTTGTTGTTTTAAGAATGAACACTGTTGAATAGTTCCTTACATTTCTGATGTAAAAAGTATTTTTGATTTTTGTCAAGCTTGTACACACCTTTGTTACATGCTTGACAAAAATTAGTGTACACCTTTTAATTTTAGCATTGGGAAAAGAAGGGGTTCAAGGACAACCCAGTTTTATAACAAATTCCAGGCCAGTCAGAGCTACATAGTGAGACCCTGTCTCCAATTTTGTTTTTAAATTTTTGGGTCAAAAATAGAAACTCAGAAAGAAGGTTTAACTTATTTGAGGAAAATATTTCAATTATATAATATTTAGAAAGGTACAAGATAATCTGTATGTCCATGAAGTTGATATTTATTAAACTTATTAAAAAAGTCACTACTAATATAATGGTACATTTTCTTTTTCTAGTCACCTATATTGGTAAAATTATCATTTAAGTGAAAGAGATAGCAAATTTTTAAGTATTCATTGAACTCTTGTATCTATGATCACTATAAAAATTACACTTAACAAACCCAGTTTAATACAAATACATGTTTTGTGTGTTCTATCTGTTTTATATGTGTGTACAATAATGCTATATATGTGTAATAACATTTATTGAGAAAAATGTATTTTTAGCATTTATGTGGACAGTCACCAAGAACCATAATCAAATTGTTCTAATGTACTTAGTATGTCATGTCCATGTAATTTCCCTAGTAAAAAGCTTATAGACTAATGAAAGGTCCCCCGTTTGCTTGCCACATTAGCTTCAACCACTCAGTGTATGTAAGTTAATTCTGCATTTTATTTATATAGTGGCAGGGCCTTGACCACAGAAGCAAGAAGATAGATTAGGTCTCTGATTGCAAAGTGTTCATAGTCTTGTGAGGCCTAGGAGACAGGTAATCAGAGTGTCAAGAAACAGTTAAGAAAATAAAACCTGAGGTGTGGCTGAGAGAAAGCACAAGGTTGCTTCATTCAGATCACAGGATATGAGAAAGATTTTTCTCCTGATAACGGTATTGCCAAAGAATTTCCTAAGTTGGGAGCTGGCCTACTGTTAAAGGTGAGGAAGAAGAGGTGCCTGATTTTCCTTCTCCAGGAGGACACTTAGAAAGTTCCTTGGATAAGGCAGTGTGTTAGTATTATTAGGGTAAAGCTGCAAAATTACCCCTCTACTAGCTGTGAATCCACTCTGCTGACACTCACAGACTTCACCCACTTCAGTGAGGAGATATCTCACCCTGTCAAATTAAACTGCACTCTTTCAGTAAAAAAAAAAAAAAAGAATAAAAAAAGAATAAAAAAATCAAACCAACCAACCAATCAACCAACCGGCCAACCAAACAAACAAACAAACAAAAAATCCAAACCCAAGCTATTGTAAAATAGCTAGAACAAAAAAAATCTGATAATTGAGCAGACTGCATTTGGAATCTCACTCTACCCACCTCTCCTGTCTAAGAGTGAGCATGGTGAAATGAACATTTTACTCAGAGACTTTTTTTTCTCTTTTTTTGTATGCAAAGCAAGCATCACAAGGTGCCATTCTTCATTTTGATGTATCTCATTCAAAGACAGGCAGTGCATGCAGCTTACTGACTAAGGAAAAGTATCAATAAATGCAAAGTGGGCTAGTTTAGTGGAGGAAAAATAAAAGTGCCCTCCAGTTTGCCTTGCTAAAATGGACAGTTAATTCATCTTCTCACAGCATAACCATTGGCATTCAATGCAGTGTTAGTATTTCTAAATGATGTCAAACAGATTTTCAGCTGATTTCATGGCATGTAACAGTAGTACTCAGGTTGGGTAAATTTGTTTGTCAGCTAATTAAACATAACACTCTATTTTGTTTCTGGCCTTTCTTTTTCTTTCTCTGTGTTTTTAAGTTGTAATGTTAGGGAATGCTTATTCTAAGTGATACTTGATTCTAGAATTAAGAACTTCAAATTGCCATGAAATCTGTTAATTTTGCTTTTCAAAAGAAAACCCAAACCACACGAACTCATTATAAGCATTAGATGCAGGTGTAAATTGAGGAAGGGATCTTAACCTCTGTCACAGAATGATTTATAAACATACTTTGGTTGTAAACTGACTTATTTTTAAATTTTATATATGATATTTGTATGGTATATGATATTTAGAAAATGTTTGCTATAAGAAAGTTACACTTTATTCACAGTTATAATCAGATCCTTGTGGAATGATTTAAAACATATATAGAGGTCACCCCTTGCTGGATCCTTAATCCCCCAGCATGTCAGCCACATAATCGTTTTGTACCATCTGGTGTCTTAATTAGAGTCTGAGAAAAGATTTACTCTTGTAAACAGGATTATATTTGTGACCTAGGAAATAATTGGTTTTTTTTTTTAATTGATCATTTAAAAGACTTTCTAACACGGGCTACAGTAATTAGATGCCTGGTACAGTTAAAGGGATGGAGAGAGATGTTAAGGGCTAGCGGCTACATAAACTTGGGCTCTATAGAAACCCTTGAAGTATGTACAGATACATTGGTTTCTCTTCAAGCTGTGAAGCACAGTAATGTGCCTGGGGCTAGCTTTGTGTCAACAGTTGGCCACTGCTTGGCTGTAAGGAGAGAAAGCTTTGGATTTGTTTTCTGGTGAGTACATGGTTAGGTATCAAACCCACTTGGCGGCAGGATGCTTGCACACCTGTTCATTTTGTGTGCTGTGTTCTGCATTTATTAGCACTTAGTAGAAGGGCACACACCATAGAGTGATTTTGTCTTACAGTGTTCCTTTTCTTTCCTTTTACAGATAGCTGCTGCCTTGTGGTGGTACTTTGTATCAAAAGGAGTTGAGTATTTGGATACAGTGTTTTTTATCCTGAGGAAGAAGAACAATCAGGTTTCTTTCCTTCATGTGTACCATCACTGTACCATGTTCACACTGTGGTGGATTGGAATCAAGTGGGTGGCAGGGGGCCAAGGTGAGAAAGCCATCTGCCTATCACCTGAAATCCCCAAGTAGTGGAAATATGTACCTAGCGTGTCACTTAGCTTGCTTTTATGGTTAATCATCTCTATTCATGTTCATCTCACTTCTTAAAAATGTCATCTGTGAAGAACTGAGCTCCTTGAAGACTTGCCCCCCAAGATGAGTATAACCCACTAAGCCTAAATATCAGAAAACAATATTCACTTGAGTGAGGAAATGGTAGTGATTGGCAGTTCTGATCCAAAAGAAACTGAGACACGAAGCCTGGTTTTCAGTCCAGCCCCTCAGCTTACTCCTGCTCTGATACAGTCCCCATGTGACCTCATTGCTTCTCATTTAAGGAAACTTTTACATAGCCCATTCGTGCTAAAGAGGATCAGACGTAACCACTGGGTAGAGATTTGTCTCTAGTCTTTCAGATGGCTGTAAATTAAGGGTGATGTACATGCCGAGCTGGAAACAGCCCTTTCTGCCACTATTGGTAGCATAGGCATTTCACACTTAAGAATTACTAGTAAATTTAAAGAGAAACTCTTGAGTTACTCTAAACTGACTACATAGCTCACATCATGACAAAATGCATTATTGTGTACAAACTTAATATTTGAAAGAGAAAAAGTTCTGTTGAATTTGGCCAAGTAGGATAATGCTAGATCTGTATAAACTAAATGGATACATCACTCAATTATGTAATGTGAGAGGTTAGGGAGCCTGACCAAGGCCATGACAGGTTCCTAGTAGCCCTGCCAGAAACCAGGCCTCAGTTTTGGTTTACTGGAACTGGATGGAGCTGGAAGCCTAGGAAATTAGTGTTATTTTGCCACTGGTATGCACATTGGCATCTCTAGAGACTATAATGTAATGTATTCCAAGTCTCTGTAAACACTTAGAAGCACCATAGTCTTTTTCCAAGGAATCACTGTTAGGTAGGACTAAAATAGAGGAGAGCAGGAGACAGGACTCATTTTATATTGTTGGCTGAGGCTTGCTGGTGTACACCATTTGAAAATTTATCGCTTCAAAAACTTTTTGCATTTTAGCAATGCACATTTTTATTTACATATTTTTAAAAAAGATCCTCAAAACTAAATTGTAAAATTGTCAAGCTTAATTTGAGCTTTTCCCTTAGTATTACTTAACTTAGATATGAGACTAAAATAGAAGGGAATGCATTTTTTAACCTCAGTGTTGCCATTGCTCCATACCATTGCTTCATAACACTTTCCTTATAACCACCTCATTTCTCAACAGCGTTTTTTGGGGCCCAGATGAATTCTTTCATCCATGTGATTATGTACTCCTACTATGGGCTGACTGCATTTGGTCCCTGGATTCAGAAATATCTTTGGTGGAAGCGATACCTGACCATGCTGCAGCTGGTGAGTTTAATGTTTTGAAAAGTTATTTCTAGTTATTGCCAAAATCAAGATACTTAAAATAGTTGAAGCTTAGTGTTTACACAATGCCAAGTTGTATTACATTGTTTTCCATCACAAAATCTACTTTGTAAGGAAGGTGCAGTGTTAAGGCTGGCTTGGTTCTACCTAATCACTCATGGCAGTAACTACTTACTTTATAAATGCCCATAAAAATTGGATTCAGAACCTGTCCTGCTACCTATGGAAAGGATGGTTAAAATCTAAATATGCCACAAAGTACATAGATTTATGGATAACTAGAAAATTACTTTCTGTGAGTAACTTTTTCTAACTTACTATTTCATTCACTCTTGTTTAAGTTTCTAATTTCTCCATGTTTTGGTTTCTGTTAATAGACCCTATATATGTAGCAAAGAAAACACAAAGCCCAGGAAGGTAGGGTGAAAGGAGAATTGAACATGGGATAGGGAGCCCCTTCTAGTATTGTAAAACTCTGTGCTTGAAGAGCAGAGATAAGGATGTGAACCCCTAGTGTTCTAGGCACATGGTTCTCAGCAGCACTCCTGTGTAGGACTTCTCATCATAGCACAGTGTGTGCATCAAAGCACTGCTCAGAACTTGGGTGTGGCCTGTAATCAAAACTGAAAATGCAAATCCAAGCTGGTAGCTAATCTCCAGGCTTCTGAGTGTGTTCTAATATGCTTTAATCATAGTGTACACACAATTTTATCAGTGGGATCACATTTAGAAATATCCATCTCTGCCTAGAGTTGCTACATAGCTGCCTAACCAAACAGGAAATACAACCAACCCTTTGGGAATGCTGGGTGTGAAGGATTCATTTAGAAAAGAATCACTCCAAGAAACTTCTTCCAGAATTTGTGGAAGCTCTTAATACATTTTGTAGAACTTTTTTCTGTCAGTGAGAGCTGAGTGACGGTCCCAAGAAAATGAAAAAGTGATCCAATCATATAAATGGTTTAGTCTCTCTTGTTGGGGTTTTCCTCAGGCTGGCTACATCATACTCACACATGTCCTATACACACCCTATTTCGGTGGTACAGGTTCTAAGAGCCATTGTGAAATCAAAAGTTCTAAAAAATCTGGAATTTTGCCATGGGAATTATTAAATTTAATATAAACTATTGTGTGTGGAACAAATAATCTTAATTTTTAATGAAATAAATATATGGGTAATGCTGTCTTTCTCAAAGAAACTATAGTTGCCCATTATAGACCAGATGCTGAACTTCAATTTCTGAGTCAGACTTTCTCCAAACACTTACATCATATACGGATCTTACAATAAGTTAATGCTTGCTAATGCTACAGATCCTGTAATTCTGTGTTTCAGACCATTAGAGTGTGTCAGTATTTAAGTTTATTGTTTAAGCATGTCTACATTTTGAATTTTCTCTTATTGAGGATTCATAAAGTTGAAGATTTTTTTTTTTTTGCATTTACTGATTTTAATTGGAATGTAACTTTTTAAAGACTGGTATTCATTCAGTCATGAATTTGCCTGTCCCTTGCCTGCCAGAGAAAAGCAATTAGCGAGCCTGATGAGCTCAAGTTCATTTTGAAGATGAATGTGCTTTATATGAGAGAAAGAGGAGTATTTAGGAGAAGTAGACTAGTGGGCAGGAGAGGCATATGTATGACAATGTCAAAGACCCACAAGTTTATGTGTTCCTGTCTAAAAATATAATGAAAAAGCATACATAGTGAATCTATCTGCTTGCTGACTACTTAGTTAAAAATAAGTCTATTGGAACTAAAAAGAACCTACAAATACTATTGCTTTACTCTTGTTGGTCAGTTTGTTCCCATGGATGTCCTTCAGTGAGTATTCAAATGTCCAAATTCAGTGCCAGGGCCTCAGAAATGGTCAATGAGCAATGCAGAGCACTGCCTCCAGGAGCTAATGAAGAGACAGACAGTAGAGAGTCAACAGATGCAGGGTCAGCTTCAGGTGCTGTGATGGGTGGGAGATTTACAGAAATCACTAGAATGCCCTAGCAGGTGGCATTGAAACTGTGATCTCAAGGAGGGAGAGGAAGAGACAGCTAACGTTTCAAACAGTGCAGCACCGTTTGGGCTGGTGATCTCTATAGGGGAAGCCTTTAGGCCTCTGAATAAACATTTGCTGTACACTGCTTTTGTTTCTTAGGTTCAGTTCCACGTGACCATCGGGCACACAGCACTGTCTCTCTACACTGACTGCCCCTTCCCCAAGTGGATGCACTGGGCTCTGATCGCCTACGCAATCAGCTTCATATTCCTCTTTCTCAACTTCTACACTCGGACATACAATGAGCCCAAGCAGTCGAAAACTGGAAAGACGGCCGTGAACGGAATTTCAGCAAACGGTGTGAACAAGTCAGAAAAGCAGCTTGTGTTAGAAAATGGGAAACCCCAGAAAAACGGAAAGCCAAAAGGAGAGTAGATTGATCTGAGCCTTAACTGGTTGACAGTGAGGAAACTCCTGTGTCATATAAAATTTCAGGGGCAACAGAAGCAGAGGGTCTGGGGTGGGGAGAGAGGCAGATGTGGTCTATGCACCTTCAGACTGAGCAAACCTTTCCATATGGTACCCAGATGTTTTATTTATGAAGTTTTTATTTTAAACATTTATTTTTATTAGCCTTGATGTTGTCCAGACCAAAGCAATCCCAATGTGACCTTGGAGCCCTCCTCCTGTTCACACACACACCTTTTGAGTGGGTGAAAATGTTCCCATCTTACATTCACCTGTCTTCAGTCTGAATTTTAGATGATCACAGAAACACAGTTCTATGATTTTTTTTTTTTTTTTTTTTTTTTTTGTGGCTAAATCACTAGTTCCCCACTGGTTGCAAATCTGACATTTTCTTGTCCAGAGATAGAACTGTGGATGAATTTGAGTTTGCATTCATTTATTGACCCTTGTGGTCAGATCTCCTCACTTATAGTCAGAATATTCCCTTTTGGCTGTAATTAAATTTGAATACTCTGCTAATCTCTGTAGAATCTTAGCGGCTTGATGATGATGATGGTGTTGGTGAAAATAAGGAAGAATAACAGTAAAATCCTGTCTTGTGACCCAAAGGCCACCATGACTTATGGCACAAATCACTGTGGGAAACATTTTTTTTTATTATTTTTGTGATGAAGAAGGTAGCCTTTGAATACTCCTATTATTAGCAGAAATGTATTATGAGGATTAAGATTATCAAATGATTGAAACATGAAACAACTCATGTCTTTGTTAGTAACATCTAAGGTAGTCATATTTACATGCAGTTAGAGCACTAAGGGTATATTGATTTTATCAGGCTTTCCTTGTTTTGATTTGTGGCTGTGGCTGATTTTTCATATGTGGACATACACCTACCTCTTCTGTTGGAAAGACCATTTAAATAAAATAAAATAAATTTTACTTTAAAAAATAATCAAGGAGTCCTCTAATGTAAAATTTAGTTTTAACTTTCAAACTTACTCTTTTATTTTATTTACAAATAGCACACACCAAACATTTCTGTGATGTTATCCATTTCTTTGACGTGTTTAATTTTGAGTGATGCTCACCTCCCTTGTGACTACGTTGCAAAATCTTCTTTATTGTAACTAGAAATGAAGTATAAATGCATTTTGGTGCAATACCTTGACTCCTTGGTGCTAATGATCAATACATTCAGTGCTTGCTGATACAAGGTGTTACTTGTTAATGCAAGATGAGAAAATGTGAGACCGAGTCAGGTCTCTCAAGTCAAATTCGGTGTTCACAAAAGACATATTTCTTGTAATAGAAATGAACAACTGGAAAAATGTATTTCATATAATAGAAATGAACAACTTACAGCTGCAGAAGAGACGCTGTTCCACATTTTTTTTTTAATGTAGATTAATTTGTTATGGGATGTCACAGAGGGATCCTATGGGAAGAGAAAATGTGACAGAAATAGCATGAATATTTCTAAATCTTCCAACTTGTCAAAGCTGCATGTGTAGGATGTCTGCTGTTTGTACAGACTTGGAGAATATTTTGTAAACTATATTTATTGTGCACTGAGATTACGTTTTCCCTGAAGGCATGCAGTCATGAATATTGCAGAAAATTAGCAGCACATACACTAATAGTGTGGCCTACGAGGATCAACACTTTGGTTTTTTTTTTTTTTTTTTTTTTTTTTTTTTTTGCCAGTGTGTAATGATTAGAGATAAGTAAATCTTTGTGAACATTCTGTACTGGCTTCCCAGACCCATCATTCCTTGCTATCAGATTTCGGCACAATAAATATACTACTGCTGTGGGAAAGTGATTCTTCTTGTTCTTTGGTTATTTGTTTCTGTTCTAATTTATTTTCTGTTGCCAACTTCTTACATAAAAAGCAATGAGTTTTGGTTCAAAGTTTGTTATTTTTGAACGTATTCATTTGTTTATTTTTGAATAACATATCATATCATTCCAAATAATTCTGAGGAGTCTCTTAGACTCTCATATTTTAATCACTCAGTCCTTATTATAAGGACTTATACATTTTAGGGCTTACAGTAATTTCCCAGTTCAGAAACCAGACATAATAGTGTCCTACTGCTGTCCCTTGGGTGGAACTTGCTGGCAATGTTGCCTACCTGTGCTCCTGGGTTTTCCAGCTTGAGATCTAAGTGTTAGGTAGCAGAGCCACTGGCTTGTTCCTGTGGGCTTCTGCAGGCTACAGGCTGCTTGCTAGGTTGGTGTCTGTCTGCAGTAAAGTCTCCCATTTCTAGGTGATTGTGTTAATGAGACCTATAGGAGAAATGAGGCAGATGGTGACAGGCCTGTCACATGTGAAACTGTATTTCTACCAGAGAGCATAAAGGGTTTTTCCTAACAAATGCACCAGATTTTAATGTTCTGGAGCTTAGCAAGATGGTTGGTTTGGCTTTGGTTCTAGTTTATTATATGTATCTTAGACAAGGCTAAGTTTTGGGGTTTGAGAAATAAAAGATAAGGTGAACAACTATAAAAAAAGAAAATCTTAATTTACAGATTTGTTCTATATGTGCAACGCAGGTACCCCATATATGAGAAAAAACAGAAGTAGAAATTATTTTGTGGTGCTGACTAACTGATAGCACACCAGTTCACCACTCAACTCGACTACAGGGACTGATTATTTCACTTGCTTCACCTCATCAGAAGGGGGCGCCTCTCACGCTGCACTGTTCTCTCAAGCTTTTCCAAGTTTCACCTTAACCATTTGAATTCTTTCCTGCTCTCCTCCCGTCCTGCTCACCTTCCTTCAGTTCGGTTTTAGAGAAGCAAGTTATTTGTTCCTTTTCTTAGTTTAGAATTATTTTTTTTCTTTGTGTTTGCCAGGGGGTGAAGGAAAATGCTCGTTAGAATTCTTTTGTCACCTGTGATACATTAGATTTAACTGAGTCTCTCCTCCCTGTGAGGAAAGGATTCTATGAACCAGTCTTTCAAGAATAATGATTACTTAGCTATTTGGAAATGAGGGAGTGTGGGTAGATGATGAGTCTTGCATGATATGGAAGCATTATGCTAACAAGTTGTGCCCCACCTTGTGGCTTATGTTCTAATGTCTTTAATCTGGGCATCCTGGACAACACATTCCATAGGCATATTATATAGTTAAAAATAGGATCTCTTCATACATAGTTTCATTTCATATACATTTATATATTTTTTTCTCTCACAGCGATGGATATTAAACTGAGGCCTCATGCATGCCAGATAAGATTTCTGCCCTTGAGCTACATCCCTAGATTTCATGGTTTTCTGATTTGAATTCCAGTTAGGAAAAATTTAAAGATGTTCCATGATTACAGAAGAGAAAATACCCTTTCCTCAAATTTGTATTTGGAACAACAACAAAAAGCTGTGCTTTTGCTTGAAGAATTGTGGCCAGCCTTTATAAAAACAAAACCTAATTCTTTTTTGCACTAAGAAAATATCCTGGGGGACTTGAGGCAAAATAACAACCAGATGAGTTTGAAGAACAGATTTCTTACAGTTGAGATTTGAAGTTTTCATCCTAGAAGTAAACCCTAACAACTAATTCCTACAAAATTCTATCTCTGTCTTTGCTAGTGTGCTAGACAGTGACTGGCGCAGTGAACCCTCTCTGCCTCCCTTCAGCATTGCAGAGACTGGAAAACTAAATTCACATTTTTTAGATTACCTTGGGAACTATGTTTCTCTGACTTTAACTTTTGTCAACACAAAGAAGTCAATTAAAATTTTAAGAAGGCAGAGGACACAGATCCATCTTCTTGTGGTAGTACCATTAAAACAATGGGCTCTTCCAGACAGGTTGGCAGCAGCTGACCCATATGCTCTACTGTCTACATTACTGCTGTGGATGTATGTATATAATGTGTAATAGCAGTCTGGACAGATGTAGTCATATACATATGAAGTTACTAATAATTTTAAGGGCATTTAATCGTGTGTGTATGTGTGTGTGATATCATGAATATATCTGTTTCATACATTGAACCCTATATAAGTCGGCATGTATGTAGCACTAAACAAGATCAAGAAATGTCTCTAAAGATTATATGGAATTAGCTGTCTCCTTGGTTGAGTTTATAGTAAGCAGTACCTTCATGGTCAATGGGAAATGTGATAATATTTTCATGAGGTACATAGCTATGTTATGACCCATAGTCATCTAGAATAGAGTTGTAATTAAAGGCAACCATTTGACAGACCAAGAGGTTGCTGCATTGTACCATTATGATGCAAATGAGAAATGTAAAGATCAGTGGCAAGGCTACTCCTGATTCCACTGTACAGGAGCCTCCAGAGTTAGGTTAGCTCATGATTTAAATTCTTGGTTCAGAGTAGGACAAGGGAGCCTCGGTGACTGGGTGACTGCGTAAGAGGCTTTCTTGTACTTTGTAGTTGCAGACCCAAATGCCTCCAAAGGAAATCCAAAGTTTATTCCTGTGGGTTGAAGAGCTAAAACTTAAGCCCACACCCTCAACAGTTTTTTATGCGAATGTTGTAACACTGGTTGTGAAATGATAGTAATGCAAGAACTACATTGTATTTGAGTAGATTTGGCTGCGTCTGAGAACCTGAATCCCCTTGGCTATGCCTGGCCAATTAAAGCAGGGGCCCTCTTCCTTTATCAACTGACATAGGCCTTTGTTACATGAAATTTTAGGAGGTTAGCCAAGGTCGCTACCCTTCAAAGGGAGGCTGGTCCTCCCCATGATGCTTTCTGCTCTCTGTGTCATGGCATGCTCGAGGGAACTGTCCTGGTGGGAAGTGGTGAACAATGGTAGGATTTGGCTGATTTTCAGAGTAGTAATGCATAGGAATAGATTCTCAGGTGGCTAAGCAAAGAAGGATAAAATATCTGTAGAATGAACTGAGATTATCAATAGGTATATAATGTACCAGATATTCTTGAGTTGAGGCTAGCACTCTCCAGTGAGAACTGGCTTCATAGCTTTGTCAATTATTTAACTGAACTTGGACTTAGAGCCTACATTAAAATTATATAGAAATCAAAAAGGCATTGAAATAACATGCCGGTGAGAATCAAAATGTTTATGGAGCTAGTAAGGTGGGGATCTTATCCTGTGTGACTCATTTGACCATCCCCTCACTGATAATGACTACTGATTGCCTGAAAAAGTGCTTGGTGGTTACTTCCTGTAGGCTGGGGATGATGATTGGGAGAGAAAGCTGTCTCTGAAGTAGCCCCTTCAGTGAGAATGGTAGTGTCACAGGCTGGAGAGGTACCTAAATGCTACTGCCAGTGTGGCCATAGCTATCCTCACAACAATAGCATCAGAATGGACACTGGAATGACTTAGCTTGAGTATATTCTTATAATTGATTATGATGTGCCTGGACAAAAATAAATGGACCACTTACTAAAGTCCTATTGATTGGTATAACTGACAAAATCTGGTGAACTCAGGCTGGAGTTGCCATGATGGAAATGAACATCCCTTACCAATTTCCAAATCTGATCCAGAGCACAGGCTTGGAGCTCCCTATTTCCTTTTCCTCCCTCCACCCCTCTTTTCTATCATTTGAAACAGGGTCTCACTATGTTGCCTAGACTGGTCTTGGATTTTTGGGTTCCCGCTTTCCTCTTACCTCAGTCTCCAGAGGACTAAGACTAGAGGCAGGCCCCATGATGTCTGACTGCAAACTTCCTCATTGAAGAAAATTTCCCAGGGTGGTGCCATGAGGATACATTATAAATATCCCTACCTTTCACCAAGAGAGCAACAGTTTGGGGGCCAGGGGATACTGGAACATGGAACATCTCCATCATCAAGCACTCAAATTAGTAATAGGGTCATTAGTCAAAATGGGTAGTAGAGGCCATGGAATTCTGGCCTGAGTCCATCCCACTACAGCTCACTGATTTTTCTCCCAAACACATATACCTTCCCAGTTCCGACATGTACAGCTGAATTAAGCACACTGCTGCCTTTCTTGGATCTTACACAGCCTCCCCTACTCATGAAACAAGGTGAGGAATGGAATGAAAGACCAAGTCAAAGACAAAACATTTTCTCCCAACTGCAACAGTATGCCAGAGGGTATGAGTACCCTATTACTGGGTAATAGCTTTTCATGTTGCCCTCCAAGGTCCGAAAGATTCAAGTCTAGTTCCCATTTAACTTTTCCTGTTTTACCTGAACTGAAAAACAGAGAATGACCCTTCATTATTAACTAATCATGCAACTCTATGTTCAGCTGATGGGATCGGCTAATAAGCAAATCAACATAATTTTTAGCAGTTGACCACTATCAATACATTAGTCATTTTCCTTCATTTTCCATAGAGGTAAGACACCTTTTCACTTGCAGCATAAGCATACACACATCTTGCCATCTCACCTTAGAACAATGTCAGTCATCCCTTTTCTGTGAAAGTCTAGCACAGAAACCTTGTTTGTTTCATCCTGACACATACCACTACAATCCACTGTGTGGATGGCACCACATTGATGTGATGCCATGAGGAGGATGGAGCAAATACCTTAGCTTCTTTGGCAAAGGAAAATGTATGCCAGAAGTAGGAGGGAAAATAATTGGTAAATTCAAGGGTCACAACATTAGTAAAGTTTATGCTAAGTCCATTGACTTGTACAAGACCCTTCAGAGTAAGAAAATTGCTGTCTACCACCCATCACTATTAAAAGATCACCAGATGGCTGTCATCTTCTTGGCTTTTGTAACAACACACATATTTGAGGGTGTTGCTCTGTCTCACTTATTAAGTAGGCCATTAGCCTGCCAGGTCTGAATGGGGTCAAAGGCAAGAAAAAGATTTGCAAGCACCATGAACTGCAGTGCAAGCCACTCAGCTCTTAAGATTGAGGATCCAAAGATTAAATAGTGCTTGAAGTATTTGACAGAAAGCAGTACTAGGGGTGACATCAGAAATCCCTTGATTTAGAATAAAGGTGAAATCCTTTAGGGTTTTAGGTAAAAATTCACAACCTAGTCCCCAAATTATTAAGAAATGGATCTAAGATTATACTTGGGCTTTGCTGTGCATTTAGGTAACTGACTACAGAACATGTAATGATTCTGCAAACTGACCTGCTCACCCTGGGCTGAGTGTTATCTGACCCACCATCTCATAAGCTGGAGCAGGTATCCTCATCAAATTGGAGGCTGTGAAGGCACAGGTACATGGCCGGAGCTGCCCTTAGATACCACGGTGCCTGCCCTTGCTGCTCATCTTTCTCATGTCCGTTTCACTTCACAACAGTTCCATTCAGAACTTTATTTACCAGCTGGCAGGTTGCACACCTCTGACACATGTCTTGAAATGCTAAATCATACAGATTACATCATTTCAGCTGTCTGTGGCTTCAATATGGTTTTCAAATTTATATGTTGGTTGAAATTCATATGAAGTCATGTGTTAATGGCATTTGAAGGTGGGATCTATGGGCCAGAGGGATTTGCCCATCATGTATGAATGTAGAGTGGATCAAGAGTTGCTTTGTTAGATAAGTGAACTCTAGCTAGCTTGCTCTATTATATGATATCTTGCATCATGTCTTAACCCTGTAGGAAGACCCTCTCCATATTCCAAGCACTCTTCTAAGACCATAATCTCATTAACCCTCTTTTTGTGAAATACCCACACTATGGAATTTTGCAATAGCCACAGAAAATGAAGAAAGAGTTTTCTGGCCAACTGGCCTCCAGCTGATTTCAGCCAACAGGTTATGAACAGGTGACCTAAGATTCCCTAGTGAGAAGGATTCTTCCATGCCCTCTTTTGACTTTGAGTTACCTCTCCAGGGCCGACCCTCCCTTGGAAACATTCTCTGCTGGCTGGCCAAGCCTTTATCCAATTCTGACTCAGTTCAAGAGTTTCCCTTCCTGCTCCTGAACCTCCAGGAGAAGAGCAGCCAACTCCTGCTCGTTTCCCTGGACCTCAGCCTCTTCCTCTCTGTTCCTCACTCCCTGTCTCCCCTCTGCATACCACTCTTTCACTAATGCCTCCTCATGCAAGCCATGTAGGGCAAATTCTGATTTATGCTAAGCCCCTTCTTAAGAAACTGAAAAAGGAAATAATTAAACCTGGCTTACAAATTCTTTTCTGTAACATGCAAGCATCAACTGGGAATAGACTGTGGTAGCATTATAACTTAGCTTTTAAGTGCTGCCTGAAGAGATGCCTTAATGGATTAGAGTATGAGAAGACATGAATTCAAATACTCAGCACTCACATAAGGGTCCAGGTATGTAACACATACACATGTAACACACACACACACACACATACACACACACACACACACACACACATAAACAATGGTCTCAGAAGATGTGTAGAATTTTCTGGAAAAGGCCATTATGCTATACATCTGCTTGGTGACTTTTCCAAAGAAAAAATGGTCAGAATTTCAAATTTGATAATTTTTTGGTCAAAATATGAAGTACTAGGAAAGACTAACATTGGAGACTGGTGACAAGGAGTTCTGGGAAGTCTTTAATGTGAGCCATCTTGTTTTACATGTGGATGTTCACTGTGTAGAGGCTTTTAAAAATGATAGGTTATCCGTCCATTGTTTTCTCTAGACAGCTCATGTTTGTTCTGTGACTCATAAAGTGGGTGAGGGATTGATTGTATAGTGGACTGAATTGTAGCCCCTGGAGCCTATATATGTCACCCTTCTTGAAAAAAAAAAAACATTGCAGATGTGATTAAGAATTTTAAGACAGGGCTAGAGAGATGGCTGAGAGCTGCTGAATTAACACATTAGCTTTTGGTTCAATGGAAGAAGTCGCCCCTCCAACAGTGCTCACAGGAAGCTTGATTCTGATTCTGCTCTCAGCTTTCTTCTTGAAAACAGCTGTGCACAGACAGATGCTGTCAAGAGTGATGGCATGGATGAGGCAAGACTGTAAGCAAAGGAAGGGAAGGGCATTTGTCTCTGGGAAGACAGGACCTATAAAATCTAGGAAAAAAACAAAACACAAGAAAATTTGTCTTTCAATCAAATGCCAGATTGAAACTATAAGCATACCATCTGAAACTATCAAGGAACATATTTATGCCCACTAAAAATGGGGTTGAAATGCAACAAAATACTGATTATTTTCTAGGAAATCTTAAAATCTGTTTTCTAATTTTTGTATCTAACTGAAACTTCAGGTACATACTTTTCATCGTTCATAAGACTGTGCTTAGTCAACCTGTCAAAGGGCACAGAACCAGTGGCCTTAATTTGAGCTTGTTATTGTTTTAGTTTTACCCATTTGAACTGTATTGCTAACGTGGTTTTCATCTTAAAGACACACATTTATATCATTTAAATATTTAATTCACTAAAAGTGCTAAATCTGTAAGCCAGTTCTTATTGTCAGCTTCTGATGCAAATGTGATTTTGGATGCCATAAAGGACTTGATATCATGTTGAATTAATAAAACAAAATAATATGGTAAATATATAAATATAAATATTTAAATGAAATAATATAATTAATAAAATCTCAATATCTGACCTCAATGACTCAGTCCCCTTTCTTCTGATAATAAATGATACTGCCACAGTCAACATTTTTGAGGAATTCCTGGAATTGGTGGGGACTTAATCTCTTGGCTTTTATGAAATTAAACTTTATGACAATTTGCATGCTCTTACTCCTTTTTAAACTTTTACACGTATGTTTTCCTGAAATACTATATAATGATACTTCATTAAATGTGAGCTTAGGGCAGCATCTGCATCAACTCCTATCAAATTTATAGTAAGTTCCTGTCTCTTCGTTATCATCAGTGGGTACTACTAGTAACTCTACCAGCTATGTTGACAACAAAAAAATTAAATTCCTTTAATGTACTTTTTATTCACGGTTTTACAACTCTTTAGTTGTATCTTTTAATGACACCAAATACCATTTGTACAGAATGATTCCACTCATCATAAATAGTGGGGTGGGGGCTAGAACAGTAATGAACAATGAAGACTCTTGTTCAACTGGGCTCCCATGTAAAATCCTGTGTGTGATGGCAAGTTTCTGTAACTCTAGAGCTGGGGATTGGGGTAAGGGATAGGGGTCAAAAATAGGCAATGCCTGGAGCTTTCTGGCTAGTTGGGGAGCTTTACTGACAAGTGAAAGATCCTGTCTCAAAACAAAAACAAAACAAACAAACAAAAACCAAAGTAGTCGGCTCCTGAGAAACAACACCTGAGGGTGACTTCTGGCTTCCACAGCACACTTACGTGTGCATACTTGCACACACACATGCACACTCACACACATGAACCTCCTTCACATGCACAGTGGCAGTTAGTGGCATCGTAGCATCAGCACTGTTACTCACTGCAAAGGCATAAAAGTAAAATTAGTGGCTCCACTCTCTAAACTCTTGAATAGATTCCTCCATTCCTGTAGTTTCTTTGTCCAGTTAGAGAAAAAGTTGATTTTAGAAGAATTAACCTTTTTTTTCTCCAAGAGCATATTATATCTGTCATGGTCTCTGTACATTACTTAGTAAACCCACCATTATAAAATGGTTTTGGTTTCTCTTGCCATTAAATACATTACAATATAACGAGAACTTTTATGAGCTTTTAAAAAACAAATTTTATGAGCAGACAGTTTTTTTTTTAAACTTTATTATTTATTTATTTATTTGCCTTGGTGTTTGCCTGGAACTGGAACTACAGACAGTTGTTAGCTGCCATGTGGGTGCTGGGAATCGAACCCGGGTCCTCTGGAAGAGCAGACGGTGCTCTTAACCGCTGAGCCATCTCTCCAGCCCCGAGCAGACAGTTTTTTTTTTTCCTATTCTGCTGCTTGATTCTCCTGGCACAGTCCCTGATACAAACCAAATTTAGCAACATGTTTTGGTACACCCTTTCAAATTACAGCCTTTGAAAACATCCACAAATCTCCTACAAATTGAGCAGAATGCCTTACAGTTTACCTTGATCATCAGTTCACTGAATAATCTTCCTTAGTGTGTAACTTTTCTTTCTTAGACTTCAGCTTTCTTTTGAGACGTTATGGAAGCCATGTTGCAATTAAGCAAAAAGGACAAAATATAAGGAATTATTTTAATGTTTAAGCATATTTTTAACTCTGTGAATGTGCATCTGTGTCTGAAGGTGGTACATGTGTTCAAATGCATGACCTTCAGAGGTCAGAAGAGGGTATCAGATCCCCTGGGAGGCCATGAGATGACTGATATGGGTGCTAACTAAAGCTGGATTCTGTGTGGAGCAGTACCTGCTCTTAATTGCTGGACCATCTTTCCAGCCTAAGGACCATTTCTTCCTCTACTATAAAAATTAATTGGCAGGAACGTAAAAAATAAGGTTTGAGTTTTTTTACACTGAGCTGCTGATGCAGCATAAAGCAGAAGGTGGATTATAAAGCCTGCAAGGCAGTAACTGAAATGCACTGAGGTGTGAAAGTGGCCTCAATAACCAAATGAAAACATTTATGTCTTCATTAAGCACCTACTGTTTGCACTGATGGGTTAAAATGGTGGTGAAATCTGTTTTACCTACTGAGTCAACACAAACACATGTAACATCTGTTGGTACCAGTTCTACAGTGCCCTTGGAAAATACAGGCATGGTAGAAGCTGCATACCACAGTAAAACTGAAGCTATGAGCATACAATGAGAGCATGCATGTTTCCGGCGTGTAACACTAACACTGTGGTGAGTTGTTCTCTACAAAGTTCATGTTTAAGAACCACACAATTGAGTCATAACTTATAGTACAAAACTCAAAACTCATGTTTAAAATAGTCTTTTGATTTTTTTTCTTTTGGTTGGGTGGGCTCCATTCATGTATATCCTGGACCACGTGTGGGCAGGCGGTGAGCTGAGAGTTGGACACACCCAGTTTATGTGAGAATCAGCCATACTATGCAAATTTGAACACCAAATTTGTGTTGATTTTTGCTCTGGTTTTTGTTTGGAAGATAAACCCAGAGAGAAGACTGTGGATGGTAGGTAAACTGTGTGGGGTACTGTTTATTGACCCTGACATCCTTTCCTCCTCTTTCCTCACACTCTTCTGAGTTCATCTGTGGAAGGGTAGTGTTCAACAAATCCCATTCCCAGGAGTACTTGAGACAGAGTACTGGGCCTTCAGTATTCTTTGCCTTCTGTCAGCAAAAGATGAAGGAGTCTATTTTTTGGAGGGAAAGGGTACCATGAGAGCTCCAGCAGACTTCACCGGATTGAGGCTGGGTCCCATGTTTTGTCTCACACCATCTGCTCATTTAATGTGGCCCCAGGGCCAGCAATTGTCTGCAGTACTTCCTGAGCTCTGTGCCCAGCCAATGGGCAGCATCATCGTGAACAAGACATCAGAGTGGGGGGCGCTTGCCTTCTGTGCCTTCAGCCTAATATCGTAGACACTCAATTTCCTCTGTTACCCTTTTCTGCTTAAAAGTGCTGGCACCTGTTTTCTGCACTGAATGTTAAGCATTATAGGCGAATACAAAAACACAGTAAGCACTTAAATTGGATGCAATATGGTGTAAATTTATGCTGTTTTCAAGATTTAACAGCCAAGAAAGGTTGAATGGTTATAGTATTTGAAAATGAACATTTCACATTTTATTTTGTGTTTGTGTATGCTAGGTGGATGTATGATATATTTGTGCTTGTGTGTTGGCAGATGTGCATGTACATGCACATGTGTGTGGAGACCAGAGGCTGACTTTGGGGTCTTCCTCTGTCACTCTTGTGATACCCTACTTGTTTAATTTTGTTCTTTTTCTTCTTTTTGAGCGTATATGTGTTCAAATGTGGGGACATACATGTAGGAACCTAAAGTTCATATCTGATATCTTCTTTCTTCCACTTTTTCATTGAGGCAGGCTCTCTCAACCAAACCTAGAGTTCATTGATATGAGTGTTCTCATAATCAACATGCTTGAGAGATCTTTATCTGTGTTCCCAGGCTGGAATTGCAGACAAGCCTTACAACTCACCTGACATTTCATGAGTTCTGGGGATCTGAACTCCAGTCTCTTGCTTGCACTCACAAAAAACCTTAACTGAGGAGCCATTTTCTCAGCCTCAGCTCCTTTCTTTCTTTCTTTCTTTCTTTCTTTCTTTCTTTCTTTCTTTCTTCCTTTCTTTCTTTCTTTGTCTCTCTCTCCTTCTTTTATTTATTTGTTTGTTTGTTTATTGAGAGAAGGTCTTTCACTGAACCTAAAACTTATTGATTTGACAAGACCTCCAGATCTGCCTGCCTCTGACTTCCTGGCAATGGGATTACAAATAAGCTTTGCTGTGCTTGACTTTTTAAATGGTTTCTAAGGACCCACACTCAGGTTTGCACAGAGCATACTTTACTGACTAAGCCATCATCCCAGCTACATGGGCATTCTATCTGTCAATCTATTTTTCATAGTATTTTAAATTAAAATGTAATCATATAATTTTACTCTTTTTTTTCTTCCCTTTAACATTTTCCATATCCTCTCCTTCCAGGCTCTCCCATGTCTTCTCTCTAATCCATGGCCTCTTTTTATTATTATTATTATTATTGTTACATATGTATGTGTGTGCACATAAATAAATATAGTCTGGGCATGTGCTGTGATGTAGGAGGGGAGGTCAGAGGAGGCCCTGTGGGGGTTGGTTCCCTGCCTCTACTATGTGTGTCCCAGAGACTATACTCAGGCTATCAGGCTCTGTGGAAAGAATCTACCCACTGAGCCACCATGCCTGCGGTCCTTGGATAGTCTTTCTCTCTCTCCACCATTTTTCTTTCATGTACCATAGCACTTTTCTACACAATGGAGATGGTCTTTAAAATCTGGAGCCACATTAAAGAATTGTTCTCACATAGTATCCACATCTTAGCATAGAGCTGGTTCTAGACCTTATGTGCCTGGCTTGTTTTGAGATAATGTAACCCAGGTTAGACTTAACATGAGATTCCTCTGCTTCATCTTCCCAAGCGCTGTGGTTATGAGCATGGACCACAATGCCTTAGTGTGTTGTTTCTAGAGATCGAAGCCAGGGCTTCATATATCATAGGAAAGCACACTATCACTAAGCCACATTCCCAGCCAGTTTTTTTTTTTTTTAATTTTTAAAATTTTTGTTTTACTTTTTAAATCTACTTACTTTTTCTTTCTTCTTTCCTTTCTTCCTTCCTTTTTTTCTGTAGCTCTTGCTGGCCTGAACTTCATTTATGTAGACCATGTTGACCTGGTACTCACATCAACCTGCCAGTTTCTCCCTCTGCTAGGTTTAAACGTGTGCACTATCACTCCAGGTCTTTATTTTCTTTCTTTTTTCAAAGCTTTAATTTTTGTTTTGATGTAGTATCTCATTAATTTTTCCATGCTGGTCTTGAACTCACATGTTTGCAATCATCTGACCTCAGCTTTCTTAGTGGCTGGGATTATAGGCCTGTAGCAACCTGATTTGATTATTTTTAACATGTTTCTTTGCATGTGTGGTATATGTTCTTTCGTGTGTGTGTGTGTGTGTGTGTGTGTGTGTGTATGTGTGTGTGCATGTGTGTGTGTGCATGTGTGTGCATGGTGTGTGTGTGTGTGTGTGTGTGTGTGTGTGTGTGTGTGATGTGCATATATGCTGGTGTGGAGGCCAGGAATTTTCCTTGATTCCTCTCCAGTAGGAGACACTGAACTTGGATCTCACCATTTTAACCAGTTTTCAGTCCCATTTGCTATGGGAATCTCCTGTCTATTTCCGTGGAACTGGGAATATGGGTGGCTTCTACAACTGCCTGGCTTCTGTATGGTTTCTGAGAGTCTCATCTCCCACACCAAATGCTTTACCCATTGAGCCTTCTCCCTGACCCAGATTTTTTTCTAACATTTTTTTTATGGGAGAATTTTTCGAACATTGTCTTGTTCCCTAAGTTGCCTTTGTTCCCTCTGGGGTCAGAGTTGGTGAGTGTATTCCATTCTGTCGTAGAGCTGTATAGCTTCTGCCTGATGTTCATGTTGGAGTATGACACAGACAGACTGGAGTCATGCAGGGTGTGCTGACTGTTAAGATGGACTTCATGTGAATGGGCAAGGCAGCCACAGCAAGTGCTTCCCGGAGTCAGAATGAAGAGACTTTTATCACTGTGACAGAACACCATGCCCAAGGCAACTTACACTTGTAAGTTTGACTGGTCTTAAAGTTCCAGAGGGTTAGAGTGCACCATGGAAGACTGAAGCTGAGGGTTCACATCGTGAGCTGCAAACACAAAGCTGAGAAGAGTGAACTCAGATGCTGGAAATCTTTAACTCTCAAAGCCTACCTCCAGAGACACACCTCCAACAAAACCTTCCCAAACAGTGCCACAAACTGGGAACCAAGTATTCAAATGACCAAGACTATCAGGAAACACCTCATTTGAAACACCACATATATCAACCAATCCTCTTTCTCATCATAATTCTTTTAAAATTGGAAGCTAATTGATGTAATGAATTTCATGGATGAGGGTGGTAACCAGGAAGTGATGGTTGAGATGTCTCTGTATAAAATTTTCTAAGTGATTTCTTTTCAGACAGACTTCACACTTCTGACAGTTCATCAGTCTTGTGTTTGGGAACTGTGGAAGAAATGTTTGCAGCTTCTTTCCCTGCAGTTCTCTTGGAGAGATTTTTTTCTAAGGATCTGTGTTTTATCTTATCAAAGGTTATTGAAATTTACTTCTTGTGATTCTTTTGTATTCATCCTATTAAATGGGTTTTGATATTTTGCTCATCTCTACTATATATTTAATAGAGCTAGCAGAGAATAGGAAACCAAGGGTGAGCTTGTTCTATTATCTGAAATCAGAAAAGTTGTTGATATTTCTCAAAATAAAACAGCAATTTTTGAACTGAGTAAGATTAAAATCTGAGCTTTGTTACTTAGGTGTAACCTGAAACAAGTTACTGAATCATTCTGGGTCTGTTTCTTTATATGTAACATGTAGCTAATAATATCTAACTCAACATAAAACAATTAAGTAAAAAAATGTATGTATAGTCTTTAGTTTGTATCTAATTTTAGTTGTACAGAAAGTTATACCCATCCTCCATTTGCAAAAATATTTTTATTATTATTTTTAATTTGTTTTACAACAGTTCTGGAGGAAGTTGAGAGTTTTGTGCCATTATTATTCTTTCCATAGTAATAAAAAGAAAGTGAATTATAGGCTATTTTCTAGTAGATTATCTACAACGTGACCTTTAAATTCATTCCCCACAGGGATTATATTACCTGGTTACAGCAAGAAACTAATGATTCATTGCATATGTAAGTTGATGTTAAGATGTTTTTGTTTTCTACTCATTGCTTAAAGCATACTTCTGTAGTAGCTTTGCTGTACTGAGAAAATAATAGAACTTTTCTAGTGAACTGATCTAGTAAAATGATTATTAATAATTTAAAAGCTATATGCACCATGTATATTAACTACTCAGTAAAGATCTCCTGCATTGTTTAAGTAACATAGCACACTATGACATCACCAAGTAGTTAGAAAATTTGCTTTGCAGAAAGAAATTTTTCGTTTATGGAGTAATTGGGACATTAATTGTATCCTTGAAGTTATGATAGTGTTCACTGCAGAGTGATGGACCATAATTTGAATTTTGACAAAGAAAATTACTATATTGGGATGCCATATGTCATAAATGGTTTTTGATTTTGTATGGGCTAGAGGTCTGACTTGTCTGCAGTGGCTTTTATTTTTAAAGAAATGATGATTTAGACGTTTATATTAATTTTATATTGTTTGGCTTATGCCTTAGGCATATTATTAACTAGTTTTTATATTTTAATTTAATTTATTTGGCCATGTGGCTGTGGTCCATGGCTTGTATTTGTAGTCTTATATATATATATATGTATATATATATACATATATATTTTGATGGCTGTGTGGAAAGACTATTTGACTATTTTTTTACTTGTCTCTTTTATGACTCTTTTATTTATTTTTATGATGCTCTATACAGGCCAAAACAGTTTTTTATTTACAGAATGAAATTCACTGCATACAGAGAACAGTCCCACCACAATAGAAGTAAATCATTACTTATGCACTTAAGTTTATGTAATAGCAAAACAAACCTAAATAGCTTTCTGTGTTAGCTCTTACCACTTTATAGAAGGAATTAATGTGCACTTGTTGTGAGATGGGGGTAGAATAGCAGGAAAGATAATCAGATTAAGTGTTCATGATCAGACGCTGTGACAATAATAGAAATTAATAACTATAAATCCTAAGGGACCTGCCATAGATCCTTGGCTTAAAGAACATTGCTAATACAATGACCTTCGCTCTATGCATTTCCAAACCCCTTACAGTTTCAGTATTTGGACTTCAAAAACATTTATTAGCTGTGCATAGTGCTGTGTGCCTCAGCCACTTGGGAAATTAAGGCGAGAGGGTCACTTGAGTACAGGACTTCAACACCAGCCTTGAGACTCTGCCTCAGTTATTTTATTTTTTGGGGGTGCTCAGATGCCTGAGTGTTGAAGACCCAAGTTCAATTCCCAGCTCACAACTACCTGCACCCCCAAGTAAGTGCACCCCCTGCACATATTCAGACAATGATACACACACACATACATTAAAAATAAAATGAATCTTTACAAGGTCAATAATCATCTAAACAAAATTATACTATTAGTGTTATTGTTGACACACAGTTTCTTTGAAGTGACAAGTAAAAATTGCATTATAAGCATTCTTAAAAACAAACTTCATTTTTTACAGTAATTTCAGCTTCATGGAAGAAAATTACGCAGAAATATAGCACCGGCCATGCTTCTTGGCTTCTATCAATGTTAACAAATTAATTCTTAAAAGTTATCATTTGTATTAGGGTTCACTTTTGGTGTCATATTAACCCCATGATCACACATTCACTGCCGCCATTATCTTATCATACAGAACAGATTCAGTGCCCTAAGAGCTTTTTGTGATCTGTCAATTCATCCCTCTTTTCCTCCAAAGCCTGGCAACCGTGAATCATTTTGCTGCCTTTCTGTTTATACCTTTTTCAGAATGCCCCATAGTTGGAATTGGACCATGTCCTTTTCATATAGTGTTAGTTTGTGTTTATGATCTCTACCATGCTTTCCCATGGTACAATGGCTCATTTTTCCTTATTACTGACTTCTATTATATTGTTTGGATGGAACACTGATCACTTAGCAGAACACTTCTTGCTTGTCTCTTCATTTGGGCAATTAAAACTCCTTGTCCATGTGCACTCAGGTTTTTATGTGTATGTACTTTTCATTTGGGGGAGTAAATATAAAGAAATATGATTGACTATAACAGTATTGTTTAGTCTTGTGAGAACTGCCAAATTTTCTCCATAGTGGTAGAACCATTTTGCATTCCCACCAGCAATAGCGATTTTTCTGTTGCCCCTCACCCTTGGTGCTTCTGGTAATGTCTCTGTTTTAGATTGTTTTGCCATTTTTGTAGGTCTTATGGCTCCATTTCATTTCTGCTTTTCTCTGAGACATGTGATATGAAGCATCTTATGTATACTTTTTTTAAAAAAAAAGTTATTTTTTTTCTAGGTGAAGGAATGATTTATTTATTTTTTTGCCTATTTTCAATTGGGTTGTTAAATTCTCCCACTTCGTTTTTCAGAATATACTCGGACTTTGAACATGCTAGTCGAGACTACCACTGAGTCAAAAGCCCTGGGCTGTTAATTGTTTTATTGTTTAATTTTAAGAGTTCTCTCTGAGTTTGGAGTAATAAGCTCCATTATATCTACCTACAAGATATACTGGGACAAAGGTAGCTTAGAAACTGCCGTACTATGAGAGGGACCGCACCCCTGACACTGCCTGGAGGGCCAGGGCCCAGAGGATGGGCAGCCCAGAGACGTAGGATAGAACCAAACATGATGGGTTAAAAAAAAAAAAAGTCAATGAAATGATTCCTAACAATCTTCTGTTAGACCCATAGATCATTGCCTAGCCTGCTTGTCACCCACCAACTGATGGAAACAGATGTGGAAACCCACAGCCAAACATTAGGTGGACCTTGGTAAATCCTGTGGAAGGGGGGGATTATGGGATTAAGAAACTGAGGTGTCTTAGTTTACTCTGTATTACATTTTTCATTTATAATCATGTCAGTTTGCCTCCTCTGTTGTAACTGAATGGTCAGAGGGAAAGTAACTAACTATTCTTCTGAGTATGCATCTAACTAGTTTTTACTAGAGCCCAAGTTAATCCCAAATGCTAATGTTCTAGCCATCGTCTTCATTTGTTATTGGTATTAGTGAATTACTGTATTATGAAATGCTGGGACCTTGAACCTAGTAAATTCCTTACTTCCTTTATGTGTATGTGACAAATCCTGATGCTCATTAGTAGCCACTGCCCCTCTCCTGTCAGACTGCACATTTCTGAGCACCCTATACTGACTGAGGCTGATCAGGAAGTGTAAGAGGAAGGGAAGAGGCTGGCTCCAGAGTGATTCATGATTCTATGACTAAGAATGTTGGCCTGCTTCTAAGGGTGGGACTGGTTTCTGTGTCATCATCTTTGGGACAGAGCTGCCTCTCTTCCTGAACTGAACTGATTATACTATGAGAAATATTTTTATTGTAAAACTTGCTAAGAGCTGGAATTGGCTTTTACAACAGTTTGTACAAGGTAAAAAAAAAATGTATAAAGGAGGTTAGAGCAAGTAAGACAGGTGGACTGGACTAAAAAAATGACAAATAGATACAACAGAATGACTAGTCTCATACTAGGCCATGATAAGTAATAGAAAGAATGGCATTTTCAGTGATTTAGGCAAAAACAGTCTTGTAGTGGACTACAGCATTGGGATTTACCTTAGTTATAAAGCAAAGCTGTCACATGTTAATGTGCCTTTTTGGTGAAGGTAGCATATTTTTTGCTTCTGAAGATACAGAAGGAATCAAAGAATATGAAATACAAACCAACTATGTTCAAATTTATAAAACAGCATTCAAAATTTAGACTGATTTAAAAAATGTAGACTTAAAACTATGGATGGCCACCTGTTGGGCTTCATAATGCCTTAGTGGCACCAACCGTATTCTCCAAGCCACACACTTGGGTTTCCTCTTGAATAGATGAGGGGCATGCTGTGATTTTTCTCACATTGTTGAGAGACTGACCACATGCAGTCTTGGATCTGTGAGTAGAAAATGATCCGTTTTGGAATGTTTCCTGCCTGTGGTAGGACATGTCACACTTCCTGTTGGCCTGCTCAGTGATACTGAAGCACTGAATCTGTTGTCCTCAAGTGTCATTCTATTGGCTGGAAGAAGGGGCATAGGAAAGCAGTGTACAGAAACCCCTTGCACATTTTTGGAGCTGGATGCTGAGTGGTGAGCACTGTATTCACAGAACTCTCAGAACACGTGTCAGAATTGAATGATCACTTTCTTCTTTTCTGAGTAATGCAAAAGAAGTGTGGGTTCTGGGGCCAGCTGGTGTGTGAGGTCTATGAGTCCAGGCTCTGACACCTCTGGGCTCTGTCAACTGGACAATGTCACTCACTTGGATTTCAGACCTGAAAGATATTATATGAAAAGTTCTCCGCCTTGGGCTTAGCAAATGTTAGCTATTCAATAATTACTAAACTCTCTGTGTGTGTGTGTGTGTGTGTGTGTGTGTGTGCTATATGTATATATATGTTCATGTGGATGTTTGTTGACATGTGGAGGCACATGTAGAGGTCAACACTGGATGTCTCCCTTAGTCCCTCTCAACTTCTACTTCTTGAGACAGGGCCTGTCACTGAACTTGAAGCTTACCACTTGGGCTTGGATGACTGGTTGGTGAGTTCCAGGAATCTGCCTGTTTCTTATCTCACCCCAGCCCTGAGGTTACAAGTGAGTGTCACTGTCCTTGGCTTTTTAATTTTCTCTGGAGATTCAAACTCCAGAGAAATGTGTTTGCATGGCAGACACATCACACACTGAGCTACCTCCCCAGGTCCCAAATATAAAATATTATTTATCACAGACTTTCAATAACATCATTGCCAGAACAGTAGTACACAGTATGGCTATCACATAACAATTGTTTTGATTTGTAAATTATCTAGTTTTATCCACATTCACCAGTAGCCACAAGAAGCAAAGCTTATGTACTTAGACATCACAGTTCCACAGAGTCATTTCAGTTCAGGACAAGAATCACTTTCATTATGGACTGGACTTGGAGCTCATTTTAGGCAGTAGCCTAGACAAAATTAATAAACATAACATATACAACTAGAGGTAAGGCCTGGTCTTCTGACTCACAAGTTCTAGAAAATGATCTAATGGATTGCCTGTCCTTGTGGGTGTGGAATTCTAGCCATTTTTCTAGTATAGGAAAAGACACAGTAGCCTGGAAAGAAGTGAAAAATAATAATAATACAGGCAAATGGATCATTTAGTATTTTTCTCATGGTCTTATTAAGTATTTAATATAATTAAGTGCATTGCTTTAATCTGAGTCTGAGCTCGTGGATCACTAGACACAGAAGGCTATGGAATTCTGCCAACACTCCAAATTAGGCATCTTTTAAAGATGTATTTTTGAACAGCCTCAGCAATGTTTAAGATGGCACTTATAAAGTATTTGTCATTTTACATTTAGATTGTAAGTAGGAGCTTTCTTCATTGTAGTTCAAATTCATAAAGACATTTAGGGGACAGGAATATAGTTTGGGAAATAATACAGTCTTTGTCAAGAAGTAGTATGCTTATTCCAGACCCTAGATAATAAAAAAGCCTGTCCTATAGTTTTGGTGGTAGTTATACTTTATACTCTCAGGGTACTGTTGGATATATTCAGTCAACAAACATTTAATGAATTTCTTATATGTAGTAGTCTTGAGAAAATAATGATACACATCCCAAACCTTTGAAGAAGCCATTGACTACAGAGTTGAGCAAAGGCACTAAGAATTATATTACAAAAGATGCTTTAATTGAAGCCTAGACAATCATGAGAGTTATAACTACTTCATAAAAATCTTTCAATTCCTTATAATCAACTTTCATGAATATACAAACATTTAAAGTATATTGTATGTTAATTTATATTAATATTAATGCATTATATGCTCATAATAGAGTTTTCTGTTGGATAGCACTGATTTGTACATGATATTTATATAAGCCAATCTGTCTGAGATGGGCATAAAATGTTAGTGGAAAGTACTTCTCCCAGGTAGACATAGTAAAGAGTCTATTGACTAAAAAGTGTGTTCACAGACGCATTTACTTTATAATCACCTTATCTGTATATTTATACCAAAAATGATCAGGTACAAAACAGTGAGAGTCTGAACTGGACTCAACACCTTCTTTCTTATTTTGTATTGTGCCCTTAAATGACTAGCAACCAATGGCCTATATTAATTAAGTAGATAATAAGTGAGAAATATAGTTTTTATTGTAAGAACATGGTGCAATTTTAATGGCCATTTAAAACACAATGAATATTTACTGTCAGTTACAAAGTTTGTATTTAATAGCCAATAACTTTATAGCTAGTAGTAAATATTTAATAGTAAGCCTTTGTACATTTGAACCTTCTGATATGGCGCTTGAGAGTGCACCGAATTTAATCTGCCTTTTAAATGTGCAATTGCAGTAAAAATGGTCATGTGCCAAACATATCATGAGACCAGAGCATATGCCTAACAAAAGTTTTGATATATGAAAAGTTAGAGTTAATTTAGACCAAATAAAGCCAAAATATGCAGGCAGTTATTAATTTCTGGAAGAATAACTAGCTAGGTGTTTGTTACCCACAAAGAATGATGACACAGTTGCCTTGCTAAGCAAGTTTGGATTTATTGCTCCTGGTTGAGACTGATACTATGGAAATGCTCCTAAGGCATCTTGTGCTATTATACAAGCCATCTAAGATCAGTATGGGTAGTCTTTAGTTGTTGTTGGACTGTGTTCTAAAATTTTGTTGCTCATTCATTTGTTTGACTTTCCGGCTGAAGTCATGTCACTTGTGGGTTCAACCTCTGCTTTACCCCACAGCATGTGAACTTGGGTTCAATGAACACAGGAAAGAGAAATAAAAAGTTAGACTTGAAACTTTGTTGCCAATCAGAGTTTACAGTGTTTTTCTAGGAAAAACCTATCAGAGCCCTTAAGTGAGAGCATCTTAGCTGATACCCAACTGGCAGCAGGAACCTGCTCAGCTCCAAAGCCGTTACTTGTAACTCTAGCAGCTTGGAGCAGGGCCAGCAGAACTTAGGATCGATGTCAGAGTAAAGCCAGGTGGAAGGAGAAAAACCCACTTGAAACAACCTCCACCCCCAGAAGTGAGCTCTCTGAGAGCCAAGAAAATGTATTGTTTGTCTTTGAATAGAAGTCAAAGTGTTTAGAGTTTTGCAAAAATGGAAGTTCTTAAGTGGCTGCTGTGAATTGCCCACTAGTAAAAATATTAAAGCACAATTTATCCCATGAATAAATTGGTAGCATGTACAGCATCCAGGAACTAGAAGAAAAATGGGCACTACATTTGAGAGATGCTTCAGAATTGCTTCTAATATCAGAAATAAAATGGACATACTCTGAACTATAATGAAAGTTGGTAAACATGAATTACCATTATTACTTCTATTGATTTCTTGCTATCACAACACTGCCTTTTTATTTCCAAAAATTTTGAATTATCTCTGTTATTTACAAGCATTTTATTCTCTTAGTGTCTTCAATTAATTAAAGATTTCCTTCAGAATGATAAATGTTTATTGTGCACCTCTTTGGTACAATTCTTGGTAGCAAGTATATTCAGCTACTGAGATTCAGAATTATTGATTTTTATTGAAGCATTTGGCTGCAAGTAACAGAAAACATAGCTCATAGTAACTTATTAATATATGAATGCTTTTGATTTCTTCTATGCATAATCAGAACTCTGGAAGCAGAGGGTGCCAGCTTGGTATATTACTCATTTTTGACAAGTTGAAAGTGTCATTCATGTAATGCTTCAAATAATTTTCATTATTTTCCCCATGTTCCTTCCTTAATGTTTTCTTGTCATGGAATTTTTTAATGTCAGCTTTTATTTTTACATTATTCAATTAAATTATCTATCTTGGTTGCTGATCACTGTTTTTGGTGTCTCTAAATGTCATGCCCAAGGCATCTCGACCTGTCCATCCCCTCCTCTTATTCCCTTGAGACTGGAGCAGAGCTTGTTAAACACATGGCCATTGATCATTTTCCGAATTGATTCCTAGAATGGCTTTTCGGTGCTCTCAAGCTTCACAGGAGGAAAGATATATATAGAAAACAAAAGACAATATGTTCTGTGTTTTCAATCAGGAAATGGAAGGAGAAGGGCCCAGCCCTTTCTTAGCTAGAGAGCTGTGACTTGGGTGCTTGGAAGAAGGAATCACACACTACAGGCTCAGTTCTTTGCCCAGGCATCACTTACTAGAATCTGTGAGCCAAGCAGTTAATCCTAAACATTTTCACTTCTAAAATGAAGTTAATCCAGTCTTCCCTGGTATCACTTCAGATGCTCTAAGATCTGATAAGTGTGACAAACTTTAGGAACCACAACAGTATGAGACGCTTTTAAACTGTAGAACTCCCATTTAGAAGTTTATCTGGGAACAGAACGAAAAGGGAACCAGCAGAGGACCAGACAGTGGATGTTAACTACGTCTGGATCAGCCTTGCCACCCTACCATGTCTGTGTTAGGATCTCCAGAACGCCACATTTGGGGTACAGCCCAGACAGGTTCTAGAAGCGTGTGCCTAGGGTACAGAGGTCAGAGGGGTGGAGAGAATTCATATCGTTTGTGTGAGAGAAAAAATAATAGGTGCACAGGGAGAGAGGCAAGCGATAGCAAACCAAGATGGTAAGTCTCAGGTGTGGGTAATTTGCAACGACACTCGTAAAACTGGCGTTTCCGGGCTTTCATGGTTAGGTGTGGCTACACAGATGCCTCTTACAAGACAGAGAGACCGGCGTTATTCATCCCTCTTGTTTTTACCTGCGGTATACAGACTAGTTTAACCAAGGGGTGAGTAGAAAAACTATGAGGTAAGAATTAGTCACTAATATTTACAAATAAACTCTGAAAAAATATTTATTGTAAATTTTTTTGCACATTGAAATTATAGAACTGCTACTTTGTTTAGAAATTAAAGCCTTCATTTTAAAAATGAAAACCCTTTCAGCCCTTTAAAAATATAAAAAGTACCTTTTTTTAACGTTCCCATTCTCGTGGAACTAAGATTTTGGTAAGCTCCACCCAGTTCCTCCCTGTAGTGTTTGACTCATCCCTAATTGTTAGTTTTTATGTAGAACAATTTACCTGGTAATGGCACAATAAGAGAGCTTTCTTGACGTTATTCTTAAATGAGAAAAAAAAAAAACAACTGAGGATTAAGAGTACAATTTAGTAATGCAGCTATGCCTCGTAGCCCACAAAGAGTGGCACAAACATCCAGGATATGTGACATCCACATCTGTGTGGTAAGCAAGGTCTGAAAGAATAGAGCTCTCTGTGTCTTCTCTAGGTCAGTCTGAAAATCTCACTGTTCCTTACAAGTATTTAAAACATTGTTTACATTTCAGGAGTGTTTTGTAGCTGTTGTAAACACCTAACATGTTTCTGGTGGACTTCATCAGGAAGGTGAAGGAACTCTTAGTGAAACTGCTATAATTATGTGAGGCCTCCAGCAAACGTATTATAGGACACCTTAATACAGTCAGTTTTCCTAAAGTCTGGTGACTCCTTGTGGAAACACTAGGGATCTTCCTTGAATTGTATCTTAGACTGGTAGCCACTGCTTTTCATTTCTAGGAAGGGAAGTGTTATGACCTGTGCAAAATGACTCCTACATGCACGGGGGTCCAAAAGAAGAATTTACGCATCATATTTAGTATAACAGAGGAATATGGATGGATGATATTACCACAGAAAGGACACATGCATACATATGCATACACACACACCACACACACACACACACACACACACACACACACACACACACACACACACAGAGAGAGAGAGAGAGAGGATTTTGGCAGTAGAGTTGGCCTTCTGTACCAGCAGGTTCTGCATTTGTAGATTCAACCAAATTGAGAATTAAAAAAAAAGTACTGCAATTTGAAGAAAAGAAGTGCTCTGTGCTGAATGTATATGGACCTCTATCTTGTTATCATTCCCCAAAATAATATAAATAATAGCTGTTTACATAGCAGTTAGACTGTATTAGGTATCTCTCATAATCTAGAAATGAGTCAGAGTATACAGAAAGTTGTGTTTAGACTATATGTAAATATGTTATTTAATCACTGGAGTACTTAAAAATGTTGATATCAGTGGTAAGCAATGGGATATCCTTCACTCTCCACCAATGTATAACAATATAGATTTTCAAGAACACGTGGTTGCTATGGTGTTACATAAAATGTAGATAAAATGAAAGCAGTTGCTGTGGAACAATCGTTTTACACACTGTGAATATTTGTTGTTCTCATTGGTTTAATAAAGGGCTCAATGGCCAATAGCTAGGCAGGTAGAGACTAGGTGGGACTTGGAAACAAAAAAAGAACATGGAGATGAAGATGAGAAGAGTCACCAGCCAGATGCAAAGGAAGTAGGAGATAAATATGGCATGCCAAAAAAATGGTACCACCACATGGTAGAGTGTAAATAAGAAATATGGGTTAATTTAAGTTGTAAGAGCTAGTTATTGGGGCCTGGAAAGATGGCTCAGAGGTTAAGAGCACTGACTGCTCTTCCAGAGGTCCTGAGTTCAATTCCCAGGAACCACATGGCATCTCACAACCAACTGTAATGAGACATGCAGATAGAACCCTGTATACATAATAAATAAATCTTTTTTAAAAAGAGCTAATTATTAACAAGCCTAAGCTATGGGTAAGCATTTATAATTAATAACAAGTCTCTGTGTGGTTACTTGGGAATGGGCAAGCAGGACAGAAAAGCTCACCTAGAAAGTGTACCATTTGAGAAGGTTGAGAAAGAGAACCAGCAGAAGGCAGGAGAAAAGACAAGAGTTGGTAATGGTGAAACATGAATGAGTGAAGTGCATTGACAAATGGCTATAAAATCATAATGAAATTCCTTACTTTTTATACTAACTAAAAACAAGTTAAAAAGAAACAGCATCCCTAAAGCTGGGACAAATAGACAGACAAATAAAATATGGGAAAGGATACCGAGTATAATGAACACTATTATCCTCAGTTTATGGGGATCTAAAGTCAAATATCATCACAGTAATTCAAGCTACAATTTATAGGCTATTACAGAGATGAGTAATCTTGGGATACCAGGTAAGAAAGGAAGTAGACCAAACACACTGCTACTGAGGGTCATCTGTGCCTAGTCATTCATTCCAATGACAGATTTAAATTCTGTCTAAAGGAATTGCTTACCTCCTTGGCTGACATGGTTCAGGAAATATGGTGCCTCTCAGAACATGGGTTCTCAACCTGTCTCAACCCTTTCATAGGGGTCACCTATCAGATATCCTGAATATCAGATATCTACATTACAATTCATAACGGTAGCAAAATTATAGCTATGAAGTAGCAATGAAAATAATTTTATAGTTGGGGGCGTCACCACAGCATGAGGAACCATATGAAAAGATGGTACTAGGAAGGTTAAGAACCGTCGCCTTTGAAGGAGTATGAACTCATCCTTTCTTTCTATGTCTCCTCTCCCATTACAGGTGCTGGTTTCCCAATTTCAAGCTCCCCACCCTCATGGCTTATCTAAAGAAAACACTGTTCAGTTAATGGCAGCTGCCCGACTGTGTATCCTGAGAACCTTAGCTGTCTAGAGAGAAACAGATGGGAGAATGGTTCTCAAGCTCTAGTATATTGTGAAATCATCAGGGGAAAATGTTTAACACAGACGATGGATCCTATTCTCTGTGACTGGACTAAGTGGAGCCTGCAAATATGTATCTTTCATGAGGTGAAATGGGTTTTGTCAGTCAACAAAAGATAGGAGTGGATAAGGGAGTGACTTGTGATTTGGGGACTTGCATGTGTGTGTGTGTGATTTCTCTTGTCACCATCCTGTGATAACCTTTCAAGTCATTCAGAGAGATCACAATCTAGTGGCGGGTGTTGAATTGTCTCAAAGGCTCTGAAGAAAAAAGGAAGTGACAGCTAGGTGATGCAACCTTCTCAGGCACTGTGTGTAGGAAGTTGGACGGATGGTGACTTAATTATTTGTAATACTGAATATCTAATGTCAGTGCAAGTTTTTTCCAATAACATTTCTTTTTCGCACCCGTGCACGCATGTATGTGTCTGTGTGTGTGTGTGCACGTGCGTGCATCTCCCCCACCCCCCTCCACACCATCAGAAGTCTCCTTTGATGGATGACTACCTTATCTACTAAAGAAGAAAATCTGGGTTGAACCTAGAGCTTACCAGTATGGAACCAGGCAGGGATGCCCATCCGTGGCTACTGTACTGAAATGATAGGACCATCTGTGTTCCCTATTGCTTACACTTCTGGGGTCAGAAGCTGCACTCACAGCCTCAGCCCTTCTTCTGTTCATGTCACTAAAAATACATTTGTCCTCTTTTCCTCACAATCTTGTGAATTTTGTGTTCAGACAGAGCTTTTCATGGCATTTGCTTCATCAGCAGGAATAGCTGAAGTGACAATTTTTATGCTGACCCCCAGTTCCCTGGAGTATAATTAGATTTCTGCGTTTGCATATTCCTGTACTGTTGTTTGATTTATGACTTTTTAAATTGGAGTAATTAAGAGAAGCCAGTCTGAGAAATTTCTATGAATAAAAATTTTTGTAAAATTTTCATGTTTCAAAAATTAATAATTTCTTTACAGACATGTCATATAGTTTCCTATATAGTATTTGTAGTGCCTACTAAATTCTATTTTGTCTCTGATAGCATCATTTTATCTTTTCTTTTTTTTCTTTTTGCTTGAGTTTTCCTTTTAAGGATTACACATTTTTTATGTATGTTTCTATGAAAATTGAATTTTTTTTCTTTATTTTCCTTCTTTTTTTTTTGAGACAAGATTTCTTTATGTATCCCTCGCTGTTCTGGAACTGACTTTGTAGACCAGGCTCAAACTCAGAGATCCTTCTGCCTCTGCCTCCCGAGACTAAAGGAGTGTGCCACCACTGCCCAGCCTAGATAATCTTGAGACAGCATCTTTTTTGTTGTTGTTGCGAAGTGTCTTAAGTTAGTATTCTGATCCAAACTGGAAGATTCTGGACTCCATCCCCTTCTTTAGTTATAAGACTACCTAATTATAATACTATTTGCATGTTAAAATGGAAACTATGTAACTTTTCCAGACCAAACCTGTATCAGCAGCAATGCCTGTGGATTTTGAGTTGCTTAGGCTCTAGGGATCTGTGGATTGTTTCCCTAGCTGCCACAAAAAGCTTTTTTACTCTAAATTTGTGGGCTCAGTGCAGTGTATCTTGGTAGTGGAGGTGGGGAACCTGTCAATGTCTAAGGCTTTCACTGGGGCCAAGCCATACTAGTGGGCTTAGGAAAGGGTCTACTTTGTCTAGGAGATGTCCACGTGTCTCTGCAGGGCCCCAGAAGGCCAGACTGCTCAGGTTGCTATTCCATGCTACATTCCTGGGTAACAGTGAGTGAGAGCATATCTGCCCATCTAGTTTCTGGGCTAATAGTAGACCATTCTTTAAAAAAAGGCTGCTTGCCTGCTCCTTGGGGCTTCTAAGCTTTTTCTTGGGGCCTAAATGAGTCATTCATGGGATGGACTATGTGTCTGCAGGTCTATCTAACCGCTTCTTTGGAACTTTAGTGAGTTAAACCACAAAGGACTAGGTTAGCTAGTCAGGATTGGCTACCTGTCTACTTTCTAGGACCAAGGATTGATAGCTTGTGGCCCCTATCACCTTCCTGAAGTTGCTGCTGATGACTCTGGAGCAAGAATGACAGCCTCTATTAATCTCTCACTTTCTCTCCTGGACATATCACTAAGACAAAAGGTCAATAAACATCAGAGCTAAAACATACTATAGACAAAATGAACCTCATAGATACTTATAGAACACTTCACCCAATGGCTTCAGAGTACACATTCTTTGTAGCAACATAGGAAAATCTTCTTTTAGGCTGGATCATATATTAAGTTGCACATCAAGTCTTGACTGTGTCACATATATTCTTTGACCACATGGAGTAAAACCCAGAGCTCAGCTAGAATGACTTTACAAATTTTATAAATAAAGGGAAATTATACAATATGCTCTTTAATGTCCAATGGATCAGTAAAGAGATATGGAGGAAACTTAGGATTTATAGAAACCAACATTGAAACACAACTTATCAAAAACCTATGGGGGCTAGCAAAAGAAATGACATGAGGCACCATGAGCTGACAGCAGTAAACACTACCTTTAAAAAGAGATGGTTGCAAATAAACAACCTAACTCAACAAACAAACCAACAAACAGAACGGAAAAATCCCTCAAATTCCAAATTAGTAGAAGGAAAAAATAACAAAAATTCAAGATGTAATAAATGTTTCTAAACAATGATCCAGAGATTGGGAAATCACATATATTTTTGTAAAAAAAAAAAAAACAAAAAAAAAACTTAATCAACACTTTGAGCTTAATAAAGCAGAAAAAAAAAGGCCCAAATTTAAACAGTATATGAAGAAAACATTGCAATTTATATCATAAAATATAAGGTACTATTCTGAACAACTATATAGTAACAAAGTGGAAAATCTAGAAGAAATGAATACACTTCTAAACATAGAGCCTTGTAAAATTGAACTTGAAGAAAATGAAAGCCTAAGGAGACAATAATGAATAATAATAATAATAATAATAATAATAATAATAATAATGTCCCCCCAAATAAAAGCTCATAACTAAATGGCTTGACTGACAGATTTTATGAAACTTTTTTTTTTTTTTTTTTTTTTTTACAGTTCTCATGACCAGCCTCTTTATTTCCAGTTCAAGAACTTATGGTGCTAAACACAGTGATTCACGCTTGTAATCTCAGCACCTGGAAATGGAAGGAGAATGATAAAAATTTTAATTTAGCTATATGATTCAAGACCAGCCTGGACTACAAGAGACTACTGTCTTAAAAGAGGAGCACCACAGGAGACAGAGCAAGCGCAAGGGTCATTCCTGTAATACATCAGCACTCAAGAAAGTCTTTGTGAATTTGAGACCACACAATAAGTACCAACCAGGTCTAAATAGTATTAGACCCTATCTCAAACAACAACATACGACATCATTGTAGAAACCTGTATAGGATTCAACAGTAACTTTGAGATTCAAGTTACATCTTGGTAACAAGGTCACAGAACTGGGGAGAAGACTGGAAGAGAACCAGCAAGCTGTGCCCAAGGGTCTTCAACTGTAATCATCATGTCTTCTTTCTTGGGATCTCTACATCTGCTTGCTGTACTCAGACATGTTAATCTGGGCAAATGGAACGCAAGAATTTAATGTAGTCATCACTGTGGTACTTGGTCATTTCCTCAGCTATGGCTTTGTGAGGATGATAGATTTCCATTTTTCGGAAGAAACCATAGTTGAGCAGCAAATTGTGAGTCATGTGAATTCGGTGAGGTTTCATCAAGTGGCCATGTCTGTAATAATAGCTTCCAACATCACCAACGTAGTAATAACAGACTTTCCTCCTGGTGCCCTTAGTCTATGCCATCCAGCCCTCCTGTCAGTCTGTCCGCCCACCCACCTGCCGCTTCTATGAAACATTTAAGAAGAATTAGCACCATTATTGAAGTTCCCCTAAATACTTGAAAGACAGAAAGCTCTTCAAAACCCATTCAATGAAGTCAGAATTACTCTGATACCAAAAGAAAATAAAGTAAAAACGTTCACCTCCAGAGCAAGCTCAATAGCCACACAAGGTGAAATGGTATGCTCTGGGACAGCCATTGAGGAAGACATTTGATGTTCACCTCAGGCTTCCTCACACAAGAGCGCTCCATGCACGTACGCTTACATATACACAAAAACTGAATGAAAAGACAATCTACAGAGAAACTCTTTACTATTTATATATCTGCAAAGAGATTATCATAACATTATGAATAACACATAAAAAACTAAATACCCCAGGACAATAAATGAATAAAAGCATGAGCATAGATTTATCAAAAGATAAAGTATCAATGGCCAATTATCATATAAAAATATTTATATCTTTAGCCATCAAAGAAATGCAAATTAAAATTACACTGGTATTTCTTCCTGCCCTAGACAGGATAGCAATCAAAGAAAAAACAAATAACAACAAATACTGATGAGGATGTGTGAGGGAAAACCCTTATACACTGCTTGTGGAAATTTATGTTAGTCTAACCCTTATGAAAGTCAGACTCAGTATGGCGAGTATCATATACTTTCTCCCTTTTGTGAGTCTTAGAATCTATAGAAAACAACACATGAATGTATCTGAAAGTGGGAGGGAGACTTGGAAAAGGAAGGAGACTAATGGGAGAGAGGAGGAGGAAGATAGGGCAAGAGGGTAAATACTGCCAAAGTAAATTCCATGTTTGAAAAGGCATTGTCCTTATGAAATCCAGTAATGCATACAAGGGGGTAGATAAAAAGCATTGTGAATGGATGTGCTGTAATGCTGGCACTCGAGAGTCTGAAGCAAGAAGATTGCCAGTTACAGACCAACCTTGGCTAATAGCAAGTTGTTTCTGGCCCAGCCTAGCCCTGAGGTTTGAAACAGCAATCCCAAATAATCACAGAAAGTCTTATGTTAATTACAAGCTAGTTGGTCTATGGTTCAGGCTTATTACTTGCTAACTCTCATAACGTAAGTTAACCCATATTTCTATTTGTTTAACCATGTGGCTTGGTGCCTTTTTGCTCAGTGCAGCATTTTTATCTTCTTTCCTCTGCATCTAGCTGCATCTGCTCCTCTGCTCTTCGGCTTCCCAGAATTCTCCTACTCTGCTTGACCCACCTCCACTTCCTGTGTAGCTACTTGAGCAATCAGCATTTTATTAAACCAATAGGAATGGCAAATATTTACAGTGTACAAGATCATAATCCCACAGCATTCAATCAGAAGTTTGTAGTGAAATTCTGTCTTTAAAAAGCAAGTGTGATGCCTATAGCATCTCCTTGACTCTACCCTTCTCTGTTTTTATCTCTGCTTGGATTTCCTGCCTAACTTGCCATAGGCCAAAACAGTTTCTGTATTAACCAATGATAATAAGCATACTCACAGAGTACAGAAAGACATTCCACATCTCTTTCCCTTTTCTGTCTAATCAAAAAGAAATGTCTCAATTTCAACACAGCAAAATTACATATAACAAAGCATCTATCAAGCAAGAATTTCAGTTATAGTATCTCATCTATTTTTATTTAGAAAATTAAAGTAAATATTCTATTATCTACTTTATCTTTGTGAGTCCAAAGTTTCATATCTAATTTTATTATAACTAAGGAAAACTATACTTATAACTATCTAATCTTCCACTCCATCAAAGACCACAAAAGGATATAACATTACCTGAGTAAATACTAAATTCTAGAAATGACAGAGACATCTGGGTACCTGAACAGTCACCCAAAGTTACTTTGTAAAGTTGGGCATCCATCTTCAGCCTATAGGCCTAGAGTCTCTGATAGAGTTTAGTCAAGCAGGAAATCTGAAGGACTGCTCCACCCATCTTGGCAAGATTTGTTAGTCACTTCTTCCTGTGTCCTATAGAATGTCTAGCAGTTTTCTGTACAAAGCAGGAACCTAAAGGATCATCTCAGTATGCTCTGCCCAGGTTCAGTGGTCTTTTTCCCATGGGTCCTGCATGGCTAGTCTATGCAACATACTGTCAAGCAGTCAAGACAAGACCAGTTTTATCTTTGTGTGAGTTTTTGCTATGTGATATGTGTGTTTGTGTGTTATCTTTGTTTGAGTTTTTGCTATGTGATATGTGTGTTCGTGTGTGTGTGTGTGTGTGTGTGTGTGTGTGTGTGTGTGTGTGTGTCTGTTTATTGGTACTTGCAGTATGTAGGTACATGTGCCACAGAGGCCAAAATAAGGCATTGGAGCCTCTAGAACTGGAGCAGTCAGTTGTGAGCTACCCTTTGTAGCTGCTGAGAATTTAACCTAGGTCTTTCTGCAAGAGCAGCAAGTCCTCTTAATTGCTGAGACATGGCCCCAGCTCCTCCACTGTGGGTTTTTAATGCTTTGATGCTGACCTATTCTCTTCTCTGTCTTCTCTAGGCCTGACTAGAGCCTGCGCTGACTGTAAACAGAGTCCTATCCACCCAGGAGAATCTTCTCCTCTTCTCCCAGAGAACTTGCCTGTGCAGCATAATAATATCTTTGTTGGCATAAGTACTATCCTTAAAAGTATTTAACCATCAAGCCATTAAAATGTCAATGAGTCACATATTTGTGTGACTATTATACATAGAAATGTTTCTAGAGAAAAGTCTAATTCAGAAGGGTTTTAAGCAAAACTTACACTTTTACTAATTGTTGTTATAAAAGTTGTTATAAAGAATATATTTAAAGAAAATTTTGCTGATTTACTCCAAAGATAACCATAGACTTCAGTTATATGAGTTAAAGTATATCCTATAGGGCAACATATTGCATCATGTAGACTTTTGTGGATTCCCACATACACAGACTACAGAAATGACAAGATGAAATTAAATAAGACAATAGGAGGCATTTAAACATTGTTTATGATATTAAAAGATGGGCTGCTCTCACTTAGAAATGATAATGTAGCTGGAATTTTTATTGGACCCCTTGTCTTCCAGAGAGACACACAGAGCTATTTCTGAATGAAATGAAATGGTGCCTTGTAGCAGCATCATAGTAATCTGGTGTGTTTGGGTGGAGGTGCAAACAAAACTCAATTAACAAAGTTAATAATGCCTCAGGCTTTGCAATAGTACTTTGGGGCTCATTGTACTGCTCTCTCCACCTTTACCCATGCTTAATTTTTCCACAATTAAAAGTTTAAAAAGAAGTAGTCTGTGTTCAAAAGAATCCATCAGGTCACTGTCCTCCTGTGACTGAGCTTATATGAAGTTTCAGCTCTCATGGTGTGTTCATTGTCCGCAGCAGCACTTCCCATTTTGGGACATCAGGACTTTAGGCCACTCTTCAGAGCATCCCAACAGGAGGGCTGGTGACTGAGGATGCATCTCACTCTTCTTGACTTCCCAGAAGCATTTGCAATCACTGACTCCCACTTTTCCTTTCCTTCCTGCTTTATGGAAAACTATCTTTCTGGAAATCTCCCTGACTTGCTGCCTTCTCTAGCCCTGCCGCTCTATGTCAATGGCACCTCATGGTTTTCCTCAGTGCTTTCTTTTTGCCTGTGCATCTTCCATTGCTGGTTTTCTGTACTTCTGTGGTTTTATTTGTGATCCAGTTACTTTTCCTCTGCTTTGACTACATGACTCTGCTTTGACTTGTTAGGCTTTCAGGATATCAATTAGTTCATTTATTAATCAATACTCCAAACATTGTAAAACATTTGTTGTACTCAGTCAAACACAGATGTTAGAAACTGAGTAAGATGCCCTGGTCTATGCAGCTTCACTCTGGAGACTTAACTCTTTCAGTGAGGAGATAAGGAGAGAACAAACAAACAGACACATGTACCGGAAAGATGGGATCAGGTAGATTAAGGTCACACTGACAAAGCACCCACTTACCCCCACCACCTATACCTTTAGTGTGTTGATTATGTACATCATGGGGGAGGGCAGCTGGTCTCCATAGGAGATCTCTGTAGATGAGAAGATTCCGGCTGTCACCATCCTGATGGTGGATGGTGATACAATTGCTATTTTTTGTGTGCACCGACCAATCATAAACATTGTACTTGGACCAGAGAAAGGAGGTGTTGCCAGCTCAAGTCTGGCCCACATAGGGGAAAGGCCTTAGCCAGTTTCCCATTGGTCAGAGGCCTTGGTCCTTGCCATGTCTGTGCTCCTATCAATAATACACATTCACTCAGGATTTCACTCAGTCAGGGTTTCCTTCACTTCCTACATCAAGACATGACTCTTCTCAAAAATTTCACAATGACCCAGTAACATTTCCTCACTTTATTTCTTAAGCTATGATCGCTTTCCTAAGAAAGAGAACAAGGTTGCCAACTGGGTGGTTGGTTAGCACTTTGGACTAGCTTGTTTAAAAAGAAGACCCATTTCACTGATCAGCCACCCTTCTCCACATTGCATTGCCTTTTCTGGTGGTAGCTCCAGTGCTGGTGCATAGAATTACTTGCCTTTGGGTCTTCCTTGCCTTTATTCCGTTCTGCCCTTGTACATATTTTACATGTCAGTCAATGGCTCTGACTGGAACACACTCAATCTCTTCAGACATTTGATAATCAAAACACTTGATTCTTAAGGGTCACTTCATCGAACTTACTGTGTTGCAAGGTACACTTTGAAGCAATATTAACTTTATCACCAATTTATGTCTTTTCCTACATTTTGTGATTAAACTTTTCTGTGTAGCAATCTACAAAGGATATACTATCATTTTATTTTCTATGTTCAGGAATCAGGTGGCTTGCCCCTTGTGACAGTTTTTATTTTTATTGATTTTAATTAACAAAAACACTTGAAATAATACTGAAGTGCCTTTGATTGTATCTGTCTTAGTTAGGCATTTTTCTATTGCTGTGAAGAAATACCATGACCATGGCAACTCTTACAAAGAAAACATTTAATTGAGATGGTAGCTTACAGTTTCAGAGGTTCAGTCCATTATCCATCATGATGGGGAGCATGTTGCCATGCAGGCAGATGAGGTGCTGGCTACATCTTGACCAAAAAGCAGAAGGAAGTTGACTGAAACAGTGAAGGAAACTTGAGCAAAAGAGACCTCCCCCTCCCCCTGGTGACACACTTTCTCCAACAAGGCTACACTTCCTAATAGTGCCACTCCCTTTGGGGGCATTTTCTTCAACCCACCACAGTATCTATAAGGATTATTCCAAGAAAGATTAAATGAAGAAGCCTAATAGTGAATGTGGGTAGCACAATCCCATGGCCTGGTAGCCAAGGTGGAATAAAGGCATAATGGAGAAAGCAATGATTTTCCTCATTAGTTTGCTTTTTTATCTAGTGAATGTGAACAGGCAGCCACTTGTTGCCACAGACATGACCTGATCTTCTTGCCACACCTTATATTACCTACGAGCCAAACAAAGTTTTTTTCCTCTTATGTTGATTCTTGTCAGGTTACAACAATAAGAAAAAGTAACTAGTACATCCATAATTACATTATAACCAAGGGCCAAGGACAGAGAAACTTTGTCTGGTGCCATAATATGGAGCCTTTCATTACTGGACAGTCATGAGGCAGTCTCAGCTATGAGACAGCATTTGTCAATTGGCAACCTGATGTTACTGAAAAAGAATTCTGTAGAGAAATGAATTTGTGAAATAACAGAAAGTTAAAATTGATTTCTTTTCTGCTATCATTCTCTGATTTGAACAAGTCAAGGCCCATCATGAATCTGTAATGTACAGTGTGTATCTTGACACTTCTAAAATGGTATTTGATTGCCATCATACAGTCTCTTCTTATTCTAAAGACAGGAAAATTTAGGTTGCAGTGCCAGATTATTCTTTTCATTCCATTTGCCAAAGGAAACTTTAACTTTAATATTCCTTGACTCACTATTCAGCCAACAGCTTACTGTAAATTGAGCCACACAGCATTTTCAACACTCACCAAAGCTTTTCTTAATCTCAGCCCAGCTCATGGCCTCAAAAGGACTCTTCCCTACTTGGAAGACAATCAATTGAGCCTATGTGCACTCATCAGGGAGAATAATGTTTTAATTAATATTAGTTTCTACTTCTTAAGCCGTTGCTAATTCAAGCATCTGGAACAAGAACTCACATGGGTTTAGTGAATCATCAACACTGTCCTGGAAACTATGCACGGAAGTGACATGAACTCTGTTTTAGAAATACAAAATAAAAACTCAATTGTATCTGCAAGTTCATGGTCACCTAGGTGACAGTGACAAGCTTAAGGCTCATTTCCACAGCCCACAGTTTTAGCCTAATGTGCCTATATTTTATTGTTTCTTCAAGTTTTTTATTATATTTATGTATTTATCTGCTTAGTATCTGTGTGCATTGGCCAGTTGTCTGCCAGAGCACATGTGTGAGATCAGGGGAACTCTCGCAGCAGTGGGTTCTTGTCTTCTGTCATGAGAATACTAGGGATTGAACTGAGGTCATCAGGATTGGTAACAAGTGCTGTTACCCACTGTGCCATCTCACTACCTCATCAGTCCATACTCCTAGATTTTGACTCATCAAAAATATTTAAATCCAGTGAAATAAATACAAGAATATGCCAGATGATAGACATGTCTGTATGTACTGGTAGTTCTGTATTTCTGGCTCTTAGTATGGTACCTAGTGTGTACAGTAACATAATGACCTTTCCACCATGGGCATGTTAAAAAAAACTTGTCTCTCTTGGTCTGAGTGGAATGGTTATGAGAGCAGCTTTATTAACCAGGGTTATAATTTCTCTGTCAGTGTGTACAGCTAGAGAAGCAGATGCTGTGTCTAGACTTTCATCACCTTATTCTTTGTTGCTGCTCGATTACATGTGTGTATGATTATTACACATCTCAGTTGCAGCAGGTATGAATCAGGCATGTTACACAA
>PVIH01002110.1:80318-106140 GCA_004025045.1 Sigmodon hispidus
AAAAAAAAAAAAAAAAAAAAAAAAAAAAAAAAAAAAAAAAAAAAAAAAAAAAAAAAAAAAAAAAAAAAAAAAAAAAAAAAAAAAAAAAAAAAAAAAAAAAAAAAAAAAAAAAAAAAAAAAAAAAAAAAAAAAAAAAAAAAAACCTTGCACCATTTTACAAGGAACTTTTTCAATTACCAGGGATACAAATTACAAACTGAATGATACCATCTTCAAAGGGAAGTACGGAGGCGGACTTGATGAGCTTCTCACATGGAGATAAGGATAATGTGATATATGTGCTATGGGTGGGACTAAAGAAAGGAATAGTAATTATCTAAGGGAGAATGGATGTCGTAAATAGTCAAGAGGAGGAAAAAAAGAATGAAGAGTCCCAGAAGTTAAATAAATAAAAGAAAGAAAATATGTTTTAACAAAACACATTTACACAAAGAATTATATTCATTTCCTAGTCCTAATCTTAAACTCATTCAGGGTTTAACAAGATGAGGTACAACAATTACTTCCAACTGAAGATGTGACACAGTCTTTCTGTCTCTTTCTAAGCTTTGGACTTCCTATACAGGTAGGACTCAAGGAGTGGCTTTGCTGACATCTTTCCTACCCATAAGTCCTTGCAGCAGCTATATGCATAGTGAGCTTTTTCATGATGGGAACATCAGCCTTCTCTTTTGTTTCTGCTTGCTGGTTTTCATTTACCTGGACTCCTTTTCTACAAAATTAGAAAGAGTGACCTGCACACTGAGGCTGAGGAGGCCAAGCAGTTCTTCTCCACAGCTTCTAGTCTGCAATAAGCACACCTTAAAGAACAAGCAAAAAAAAGTGTGCTGTTCAAAGAACAGGCAAAGGATCTAAATGACTGGGAGAAAAAAAAAATCTATCTTAGACAATCATTAATATATTTCAGCTTCAAAATAACAAGATTAAATGTTTCTTGGGAAATTTGCAGGTTCTTACCCCACACAACCTTTTCAAAACTGAATTCAAAGAACTGTTGTGTTTCAGGAGCTTATCTCTGTGGGAGGCAGCTTTATGACCTGCAACTACCTGCTTAGGAAACAGCATCAGAATTTTGATTCATCGACATAAAAATGCTTTTCCTTTTTTAATACATCCAGAAGAAATGACAAATACCCTTTCTAGAAACTTCTTTTAAATTACTTGATTTATAGTATTTAGAACATTACATAAAATTAAATCTGAGTTTTGAATCTGCTGTGCTGGCTAAAGATGTAGATTCCAGAGTCTCTCCCCAAACTACTACACTTGAGAGTGTGAGGCCTGAAAGCATGCAGCTTGAAAGCTGGGAAAGGTTCTGAATCACAGCCTTCTCCTCTGCTATCTAAAGTGGTTGGGGGAGGGGGGAGGAGACAAGCTGATGAATGCAAGCCACAGTACTCAGAGCTGCAGTAGAGAGAGGGTGGAGCATATTCTCTGAGTGACCTTTTATTCTACCTTTTATTTTTAGCATAGTTACTAAGTGATTATTTATAATCCACAAATGACATACTCAGGTACTTAAAGTACCAGTGTTGGATGCTGGACAGAGGTGAATAAAGCAGATGTGAATTTGCATCTTGGCTGTCTGTATGACTTTGGCTAGGTTACTTTTCATGCCTGTAAACTGCCATTTGCCACGTCTGTGAAAATGTGAACAGTAGTAAGAACCTCACATTACATAACAAAAGTTAGTACCTAGTGTTTATTAGATGCCCAGTAATTATTCTCCTTCCTTATGACTTATTCTAAAGGTATTAAGTACCCAAAGTCCAAATTACCTGTGCAATCCTGCCATATATATCTCTATATCGATCAACCTCTCTCTTTCTGTGTGTGGTATGTGGTGTGTGTGTGTGTGTGTGTGTGTGTGTGTGTGTGTGTGTGTGTGTGTGTGTGAAAAGGCTTAGAAGAAAAAGATATATTTAAAAGGGACAACTTCTAGAGAACATGACTTGAAGCCATAAAGTAAGACAATTGCTTTCAGTTAGATTTTGTGCTTTGGAAGTGACCTAGAGGAGATGGAGGAGAGCAATGACCACCCTTGTTCCCAGCCATTACTGATGATGGGGATGCTTTCAGCAGAGTTCTGCCACAAGAGTTCTACGAAATTCTCTCTTGCTTTGATCTTTCTTAGCTAATGAATATGCTCCTTTTGATGTATGCCCTTTGATGTGGAGATGGCTTTGACAGATGCATTTTTATCCATTTATCCATCTGTCCATACATCCAATAAGCAGGCTTGGAACACGTATTGCAGAAACCATCTTTGAAAAAACTCAGATATAATCTGGTCACCTCTCTAAGCACCATGTTCTGGTTTATTCCATTGGTCTAGATAGCACCCTTGTTATTAACACATGGGAAGGAACATATTATAAAAGTATCACTTCTCTAGTGATGGCTTTGTTTCCTTGGTTTTAGACATCAAATGACTGACAATGGAAGTGCAATTATAAGGTCCAATTTCACAGTGCAAGCCAAAGCCACACCTCTCAGCCATCCGACAAAGTGGGCAGATATAGACTTTGTCTTGGTGACTGTAGAATTCCAACCGCTAGTGCATTCCAATGCCAATTCATTTCAACACTATTTATTGAATGCCAGACACCTTACCAATGACAGACAAGCATCTCCACCCTTCCCGAACTTGATAGCTGCATTCATTCTTCCCCCCCCCCCCATACTGGGATCAAATCCAGTGCCTCATGCATGCCAGGCGATTGCTCTAACACTAGGCATCATTCCCTGCCCATCTCAAAACAAAGTCAAGTCTACTAGCCTTCAATTTTGACCTCCTACCTTAGGCCTGCCCCAGAACAAATTCTTGAAAAATCATCCGGAGTCAGCTAGAGGAAAGGCTCTGGTTTCCCCTCTGCATGAAATGCCCATGTTTATAAGTTTTCACTGGTGAAATGGATCAGTCTGCTGGAGAGGCATTTATTTGTATATATGTGTGTGGGTGTGGGCACATGCACGTGACTGCAGCTCCCCTCCCCTGTCTGCTGGGGGTAGTTAGAGCAATTGAAACTGGAGTTACAGTAGTCGTGATACCCTACACGGATGCTGGAAGCTGAGCTCGGTCCTCTCTGAGCATGCTCTCAAGTGCTCAGCCTTAGTGCTAACCCTAACCCTAACCCCTCTCCACTGCATTTTTAACTGATGCAATAGAAACTACATTTCTGCTTTGTGAACAGCGTCACTTTCTTCTGAAAAAAAAAAAAAGAGACATACGTTTAGGCGGCTTTAATTTCTGCAAGTCTTAGTTCCAATTTCTCCCTATCCTTGCCGGGAAAATGTCCAAGGGAGTGTTGTAAGAGCGAATCCTGAAGCCTTGTTGGTGCCCGCGAGACGGCTCAGTGAGATATCCTGGGCAGCCACTAGAGGGAGACGAGAGACGGGAGCCCAAGATGAGGAGTGCAGGTGCATCCCAGTCCTGGCTAAGCCACATCGGAGAGGACGTTTAGAACGCTCTCGAAAACAAACAGGCCACACACGGTAAATCAAGAAGTCTATCACATAAAATATGGAAGCTCAATTAAAACTGAATTTCAGAAAACCAACAAATATCAAGACTAAGGTAGTTTTTGTTTTTCCTGAAATTTACACTTAAATAAGATTCAAGTCAAAAATCTTTTGCCCCCCCCCCCTTTTTGACAATTCTGGTAACCATAATCACAGATCAAGCAACCTTGAGCGCAGAGGAAAAAGGTAGCATTTAAACCTGTTACCCTGTTCTGCGAAATTAGGACAAAATATTTGCATATCAGCACACTCTGGGAGGAGACCATTCTCTTTCCAGAGGGCGAGCTGCTGTGTCGGCATGCTAGAAAGCCCTTCTCTTTGAATCACTTTCTCCATTATCTTCCCCAAGGTCACATTGCACCTTTCTGTGTACAAGCATTCCCGCTGCAGAAGGAAAAGACCAGAAGTACACATCTTCTTGTCGGTCAACTTTGCCAGGAGGATTGCATGGCAGCATGCTAGTCATCAGTTACAAACTAGAAACGGAGATTCAAAGCCTGGGTTGAGGCTTGGAGAGATGGCCTTAGGTTAAGAGCATTTTCTGTACTTAAAGAATATCCAAGTTCTATTCCCATGGACCTACATCCAGCCGCTCACAACCACTTTTAACTTCAGTTCCAGGGGATTAAACAGCCTGTTTGCCCTCTCTTCCACCTGCTGATGGTACATCTTAGTACACCAGGCACACACAGATACACATGAAATAATCTTTTGTAAGTTAAGAAATTAAAAACAAAAACAAAAGTCAAGATTGAGAGACAATAGATGATGCAAAGAGGCATCAAGACAGAAGCAAAGGCCGTAGGACAAAAAGGAAGAGATTCCATGAGCACAGCCCTGGTTTTTGATATAGTCCCAGCCTGGAGCCTCTGGGGGAGGTGTGTAAGAGTCATTGGCTTACAGTCAAATGGCTTCCAGGCTGCCTGTCTCTGACTGTTCTTCTCGCTACATTTAGGGACGTTTTTATTTCCCTGTTATTCAAGACTAGTTTCTAATGTCCTTCAGTTCTTGCAAAGATGGCAATCAATAATCCCAGGGATCTGTGCTCAGCTGTCACCAAGGTACAGTGAAGTCCTTAGGATGAATATCCCAGGAAGCTCACAGAAGGACAGAAGGAGGCTTGCTGCCTCTTCCCCACCACCTGGAAGGTTTTCAGGTCCTGGCATAGGCTGCCTAGCTTCTGAGAGCAAATTTCAATTGTAACCTTGGGGACACTGTGTCCTCCTTGGCTCTGGCTTGTTGATGACATTAATATTAAATTAAATCAGCAGGGGGCACAATTTCTTCATACTTCCTTTTGGTTAGAAGAAAACACTTAAGCTTGTTTCTTTGTGCTATTTTGAATTGGTTTTTGCTTTTGTTTTTTGTTTTGTTTGTTTGTTTTACTGATATCCAGGTAACAAAGTATTACCCACAAATTCACTTCTCTTAGAAAATGGCGATGCAAGCCGTCCAAGAGGGGGGTGGCAAATTTACTGGGAGGGCCCGGCTAATTACATAATTTCTGCAATGATAATTTTTCTTTTTTACTGAGGTAGAAGTAAATCAAAGTACAATGAGTGAGACATATCACCTTTGTTTCTTAGAATTTCTCCTTAGAACTCCCAGCATGATGGAGGCTCTGATTTTCTGGGCATCTAGAAAACATGTGGAAAAATTGCATCCACAGATGCTTCAGGGCTGTGTTTACAGATGTCTTCTGCATCTTCAGAGAATTTACAAACTCCCACGATGTCCTAGTTTGGTGATTATATTCTCTGTATGACCTTACATCTAGGGTTTCTGCATGCCATGAGCTGGTGCTTGGCCTGCTTATCTGGGATTATTAACTTTATTTCTCCTGGAATTCCCCCTTATTATCCTCAAAAAACCAGAACAGTTTATGAATATCAGAGAGATTCAGGAAATTTTATAACTGGAGTGTTGCCAATAGTTATTATTAAAGAGTATTACCAGTAGCTTCGAGTAATGTAGATTGGATCTTGTTCAGACTAGCTCCTTTTGTACGTCTTAGCTCACTGAATTCCTTGCATAAAATAATTAAAACTCATGTTTAAATCATATGCACTGGCTCTAGCTTATAATCCCAGTACTGGGGGGAGGGGAGTGTGCTGCAGGACCATTGCCAGGCACAGCCCCATCTGGCTATCACTTAAAGACCCCATTTCTAAATATCTAAGTAAATAAATAAGAAATAGATTCATTTAAATTCACAGGTGCAGTAAAGAAGAAACAAAACTACCCCGAACTTGAAATCTGGCTCTAGTAGCTACATAGAAGAATATAAGACTACAATTTTAATTTAATTTTAAATAAGTAAGAGTTCACAGATTTAATTATTTTCAACATACTTGGTTTATTCTCAGCTGACATACAATTGCACATATTTCTAGGATACAGTGACGCATCAATAACTGTACATAGCCACAGCGTGAGGGTCAGTTCTAGGCAATCAGTATCTCTCTCATCTCTAACATTATCATTCTGTGTAGTGGGAAGATCAACAGTTTTATCTACTACCTATTTTTTGTTTTTATTAATTTAACTTCTTTATTGATTCTTTGAGTGTTTTATCACATCATGTACCCCAATTCTGCTCACCTTCTGGTCCCTCATACCCTCCCCTCAGCCCTGAAGCATCCCTCCACAAAAGAAAAGAAAGCAAAGTAGGCAGCCAAACAAACAAATACAGGAACAAAGCAAAATGGAAAAAACTCTTCCCTTTTCCTTCCTCGCTGCATCTCCAATACCTTTCCATTTGTCCTGGTAGCACTGGGGGCCTTGGTGTGTCATATAGTATACCCCTTTGTCCCATTAGCTTTACTAGCAAGTGTTCATTGCAATGAGTCACTGGTCTGGTTCAAGGCCCCTGGTTTCTGGTAAATCATCATCACTGGATCCTCATCAGAACTCCTCTGGGATATCCTGTGGCTGTCAGAGTCATGGAGGTGTTACAGGCATTGATCCACAGGACCAGTTCCTTCACAAGCTCCAGAAGATCCTAAATGGGGTAGATGTTGGGTTGGACCAACTTAAGGCCCATCTGTGGACGTAGGTGATAGTGCAGCTGGTCAGTCCATGCCCTTAGGGTCAGTTCACCCTTGCTTGGGGTGAGGGGTAGGGCCATCTCTCCCAAGTGCAGGGGCAAGCTCTCCTGTGAGGGTTAGGGCCAGCTCTCTTGCTGTAGTGTCCATCTAGAGGCAAGACCAGCATTCCCAGGGCCAGTAAAGGGCAGGACAGGCTCAGCATGAACCTCTCATTTCATCTAAAATGGTTCCTAAGGTCCCCTGAGGTGACACAAGCCACAGACATCAACACAGACCCTCGGTAGCAGCTTGGGCCCTGACAACATCCTGGCTCTGGGTGGAAGCACAGGTCACCCAAGTTGAGATGGTTCTGGTGGTTGCAGCCCCAACCCTGGGCTTCCGTGTGATGTTTAGTGGAAACTGGGGCTCATACTTCAGCACAGACCCCAGCCTAGGTAGGACCACAGACCCAAACATGGTCCTTAGCAGCAGCTGGGTCTGGATGCCACCATTGTGGCATCTTCAAACATCTGCATAGATCCTAGCTACAGTAGGGCCATGGACTCTGACATTGCCCTCAGCTGCAGCTCTGGCCCAGACTTCACCATGGGATTAAGTAGCAGGGCAGGTCACTCAGATCTGTATGCATCCTAGCACTTGGGCACCAACCTGGACTCAGGTGGCTGATCTGACCCTGGGCATCCTCATGATCCTTGTTGGCAACATCAGTTCAGACTCTGGCCATTATAGGGCCATGAACTCATACATGGTCCTTGGCAGCAGCCTGGGCCTGGTGACACCATGGCTCCAGGGAGTAGCACGGGACACCCAGATCTGTATGGTCCTGTCTGTGGCATGGTCCCAGATTCCAACCAGACCACAGGCTCCAGGCCAGATCCCTAGTGGCAACCTGGACCACAGATGTCAACACAGATCCCAGCTACCGCTGAGCCATTATCTACTTTTAAAGTATCTATTTAATTGTCAATCATGATCAGTGTGATACAGAATATCATCCTACCCAACTACATTCCAATGCTTATTAACTATTTTCTTTCTACCCTCTCTACTGTTCTCCAGCTCTGGAAACTCTTGTTCTGCCCTCGACATCTAATGAGGTGTGTGATTTTTAGATTCCACTTGAACCAGAACATGCAGAATTTGCCTTTCTATGCCCAACTATGTCCTCTAGGTTCATCCAAATAGCAATGAACAAGAGGAGCTCTGGGATCACTCTTTTTGTGGGTGTGAATAAGTAACATCCCATTGTGAGTACATGTACTCTGTTCAGTACCTACCATTGATTCCAAGTCAGAATTACTGGATTATATAGAACTTTTGTTTTTGTTTTCTGGTGGACCTTCATATCACTTTCTTGCATGAATATTTGTTAATACCAGCATCCTGTGAGCATTCTCCTATCTTGACATCTTGATTTGTATTTGTTATTTTTTTATTTAAAAACATGTATGAGTAGTTTGCCCACATGTATGTAGCATGTGTATGCAGCGCCTGTGGGCATGGTTGCCTCTGGAACTGGAGTTACAGAACATCATGAATGACCATGTGGGTACTGAGAACTGATCCCAGGTCCTCTGCAAGAGCATGAAGTGCTCTTAGTCACCCAACCATCTCTCTAGCCCCCTAGTATTTGTCTTTTTTACTATAGCCATTTTAACTGGGGGAGAAAGATACTTCACAGTGATTTTGACTTGTGTTTCCCTGATGATTAAGGGAAATCATTTTTTCATATATTTGTTGCCATATGTAAATCTTCTTTTAAGAGTGATCTTCAGATTATTTTCACATTTTACTCAGATTATCTGGGCTTGTATATTTATCAGTGAAGTTGCTTGTATTCCTGTGTATTGTTGATATTCATTTCTTGTCAGATAGTTTATAAATACCTTCTAGTCTACAAATTATTTCTTAACTCTGTTTTGCCCTTTTATATACAGAAATGCATTAAATTTTTCTGACATTTTTATTAATTGTTTATTTATTTTGGGGAAGGGTAGGCATGTGCCACAATGGCACACACGGGAATCAGCAGACAACTGACTGGGCTTGGTTCCCTCCATCCTTGTTGGTCCCAGGATCAAGCCCAGATTATCAGGGCCTAACTCAGCACCTCAGCACCTCACACACTGCTGAGCCATTTCTCTGGTCCTGTGCTGTACAGAAAATCTTTAGTTTTTCAGTCTAGCTGTTTTTTTTTTATTTGGTTTGGGAAATTATATTTTTTTAAAGAAAAATTCTATTCTCGATTCGTCTCTGATCATTTATCTTTGGATTTGCTGATCTTTCTCAGAAGAAGAGCTCTGGAAGCATTTCTCCTGTGCTCTTTAGGAGATTCATAGTTTAGAGTCTTACATTTAAGTGTTTGTTTTGGGGTTGATTCCTTTTTGTTTGATAAGAGGTATCAGTCTGGTTTATCTCCTCCACCTGTGAACATGTTATTAATCATGTATAATAATCAAACTTATAGTCATATTAGTTAGGCTTTTTTAGACATATAAAAATATATTTCAATTAGGTAATTTTCAAACACCTACAGAATATGGTATTTAAAATACTTTTAAGAACTTAAACTTTTCTGACAATGAGACATGTCTGATATTGGCAGCACAAATATACTTCAAGAGGATGATGAACATGAAAGAAACTGCATATGGAATTTACTTTCTGTGTGGTAAAAGCTAGACACTAGGCAAAAGATTGTTCTTGTCTTAACTGCTTGACAGTATACTGCATAAACTGGAAATGCAGGACCCATAGGAAAGTGACCTCTAAACTTTGGCAGAATGAGCCGAGATGGTCCTTCAGGTTCCTGCTTCACAGAGACTGCCAGACATTCTGCAGGACACAGAAAGAAGCTACTGGTGAACTATGCCAAAATGGATGATGGTATAGTCCTTGAAATGTCCTGCTTTACTGAAAGGTATGCCAGAGACTCTAAGCTTGTAGGCTGAAGATGTATGCCTCAACTTTACAAAAGAACTTTGGGTGACTGTCCAGGCAGCCAGGTGTCATCTCTGTCACTTCTAGAATTTGGGAGTTGCATGCACTTTCTGTTGATTCAGGGAATATATTCTTCTGTGGTCTTTGATGGAGTTGAAGATCAGATAGTTATAATTATAGCTTTCCTTCATTATAATAAAACGTAAGTTAGATAGGAAACTTTGGACACACAAAGATGAGGTACTTGTTATAATATTTTGTTTAATTTTGCTAAATGCAAATAGACTAGATATTATAACTGTAATTCTTACTTGATAGCTGTTTCATTATATGTAATTTTGCTATGTTGGAACTGAAAACTCCCTTTTTGACAGAAAAGGGAAAGTGATGTGGGACATCTCTCTGTATGCTGTTAAGATGCAAGAGTTAACTAGCAGGAAGCCTGAGCCATAGGTCAAACAGTTTGTAATTAGTATAAGCATCTGAGTCATTATTTGGGTCAAAGAGGCTGTGGGATGGCAGGTCTAGCCCTCAGGCCAGACAGGCCATAAACTTTTGGCTCCAATGGCCCTCTGTAGAAATTGTGTATTTTCAGTCCCTCAGGAATGCTTGAAGGGATCTGCTTACCAGTTACACTGACAGTATATTATTGAATTTTGGGATGTGTGCCAATAGGAAAAGTGAAAGTGATAACATCTCTGAATATTTTAAGTTTACATCTAACATAACCATTGACAGCCAGGCAGGGTGGTGAATGCCTTTAATCCTAGCATTTTTAAGGCAGAGGCAGGTGAATTTCCATGAGTTCAAGGCCAGTCTAGTCCAGAGAGTGAGCTCCAGGACAGCTAGGACTACACAGAGAAACCCTGCCTCAAAAGACAAAACAAAATAACAATAAAACAAGAATAAAAATGGGCAAAATTAAATGTCTTTTATGTAAAAGTGTGTGTGAGAGTATGTGTATGTGTGTATGTGTGTGTGTGTATGTGTGTATGAGTGTGTATGTGTGTGTGTGGGGGTGCTGGAAATCAAACTCATGCCAGCACTAGGCAAGGCCCCTTCCACTGAGACACAGCCTTCAGCCTCTGTTTAAGCATCCTTTTATTTGAGTTATCTTTTCATGCCTTGGCTCATTTGTCTTTCAGCTTGTTGGTCTTTCTCATCTCCCTTTGTCAGAGTTAACATTGTAAGGCAATAAGCCATAGTCTTATAAAGGAAGAGGCCGTGTTCTCCTTAGCTTGAGTTTGCTTCTTACTTTATGTCTTTTTTTCAATTATGAATACATTTTTCAGTTTCTATGTGCTTGAGTTAAATGTAGGACCAAAGGTTGTGCTGTTAATTATTCATGAATTGAATAGTTCTTACTCACAAAATCGTATTGAGTGCTTACTACTCAGCATCCTACTATGTTGTAAGTTCCTGGGACAAAACTGTTGCTATTGAACATTTCCTAACACAGTAGATGAGATAATTGTACACAGTTTCCGTGAACAAGAAACAAGAACACAGCAGAGAAAGGGAAAAGAGACTATAAAATCCTACAGGATCTTTCAACTTACAGAAAATTGCAAAAGATTTCCTAAAGAGAATTATTTTCAAACATTCTTTTGAGGGCCCATGAACAATGGAGAAGGGAAGGATAAAAGGTTAAGTCATTCCTGAATGACTAGGTCCCATCCCAGCAACTCAGCAGCTTCTCTCTAACCCTACGAGGTTTGCTTGCATCCCTTTGTCATCTACCAAACACAGCTAGTGACCTCAGCTACCTGCTGTCACATGAGAGGGGATGAAATTCTCTTACCCACAGGAGACATACTATGGCTAGGATGCCACCGAAGCCAGCCCAGTTCAGGCATTGTTTTTATCTAAACACTTAGTGTAAGTCTAAGGGTTCAATTCCAAAAATGAAGGACCTGAGAGTTCAAGGGCTGATACATGCATAGCCTCTGACTGTGACCATTCTCATAATTTCTCTCATGGTCTTTGGTTTTAACAATATTGAAAATTAACTTTGAGATGTCCCAGTCATTCACCAGTTATTTCAAGTATGGTGTAGAACTGGGGTGCAAGCAAAGACAGGACACCAGTAAGCATCCATAGTTTTCCTCATGTAGTTGGCAAAGCAGGGTTGATTGGTAGACATGTCTGCTGGCTGCACAGCTCATCTGCCTCTTTTGTTCCAACAAATGAACTTTTGTTTCTCTTCCAGTACAAAGAGACCAGCCAAAGGGTGTGCTGTAACTAGTCTGGTCTGGTCCAAGCCAATCACAGAATCTGGAAGCTCTTATAGAACTTGTCTGGTTTCTTTTAAAGTTCAAGAGTTCAATTATACACTAGAGGAAGTCAGCTGGGGCATTTCTGGGAGAAACTTTGTTTTTTTAGTAAACAAATGTAAAGATGATATCTAATTTGAGGAGATTTCTACAGGTGTCATACAGGGAAGCAAACCATGTGAAGAGATAAGAATAAAAAACTGTACAGATTGACTTTGTCAACTTGAATCAGATTTTGGAAAGTCTAATAACATTTGGCTTATTTCCAATGTAATTTAGAAAAAGTTTCCTGCTATGATATAATCCCCATTGCAGAAGGAAGCATAATCGCATTGAAAGTCGACTCAGGGTACATGTCATTTCTTCCAAGAAGATGGGTTCTAGAGATAGGCTATGTATACTAGCTTAAGGGCCCAAGGCTCTGGCCTGGTCTTAGTCATGCATAGATAGCATAGAGAACATTTGGGCTATTAGCCACTTCTGGTCCTGGTTGTGGCCCAACAGACAATGCAAATCACCACACAGTCAATCATTTCCAGTTCTTAGCTTTCTGGATGGAAGAACTGGTTTTTCATCTTTCCCATTAGAAAGACAATCCTCTGTGCTCAACAGTGCTGATTTCTCAAGGGATCTGTGGGCTCAAGGACCTTAGTGTTATGCTCTCAACACATGTCTTCATTGTTTCATGGTGCCTTGAATGGTGAAGTGGTATCTGGAACTGCAGCAGCCATAGTGTCTTAGAAGGCCATATGATTTTTGCAGTGCCGTTAGCTCTGACCCCATGATGCTACTTCACTTAGTAGGCCAGGAGAACAATAATTTCTCCTTTTTCAAGCTACTGACAATCAGGTCACAGAACACAGCAGCAGTAGTTAGCTGGTTTGCCATATTTCCAAAGATTTAGTTGGTAATAGAAAAAGTATGTTCAGATTCCTCATGATTTACATGGACCATTATTACACAAACAAGATCAGCATGGGGTCAGCAAGCTGCACACTTGAGCTCAAAGACAACATCAGGACATCAGGGCCAGGAGACAGGAACAAAGTGGTGGGTAGATCTGTTACAGAGGAACAACCTCTCAGAGATGTAGTTTTATAGTCAGTAACTGTTCTGGAAGGAAGGGTCCAGATGGGAAATCCCAGGCTTTATCCCAATGGAAGGAAGCAAATGGGGAAATGCCTGTGACAGCCTCCTATAAGGCAGGATGGCAGTTGGAACAGCCTACCTCCCTGCACCCCTAAAGCTGCCTCCAAAATAAATCATATTGTACCCAGACTTTACCTTCCTGCCTTGTGCAGAGACATGTCAGGAAGTCAGATGTCATGGAACAGCCAGCCATGCATGCCCAACACCCAGCTGACATGGTTCCAAGGTGGTATGGGGGAAGGGGTCTGAGTTTGTCAAAGGACAAAAGCTTTTCAGAGAAATAATGTATTCTGTGTGTTTTTTCATGTTTTGCTGAAATGTTTCTCAGTGTCTCATGAGACTGATTGCCAGGGAATTTTCAGCATATAAAGGCAGCATTAAAGAACATTCTCAGACATTGGCAAGGACAAATGACAAGGTCATGCAATCTTGAGAGGAGGCATGTGTATAAACACTTGCATCCTGTGTATTCTCAGTAAATAGTAGCTGGTCTCAAAGCCCCCAGTGTAGCACACCAACACACCTTTGCAGCTGCCCTTTGGAAGTCATGTGTGTAGTCCCCAGCCACCAGATGGCTTGGCTTTGCCATTTCTTAAATCCATTATGCAGATTTTGTAGTATAAAATTCCAGTAGTAACAAACCTTAAATTATTTCACAGCCCTTGTAGGCTAGAAAGAAAAAGGTCTCAGAAAACTGTGAACATGAATCAGAGGTTCCACAGCTTGTTCAATTGTCACCCCTTAATCACACCAAGTGGGCGGTATCACAGCTACTTCAGACTTAAATACTTATGTCAATCATAATGTGATTGAATGTCATAGAATTTATGACAATCATATTTTATGCTTTTTACAGGGATAAAATTGAGATGCAATCTAGTATCTCTCACAGAAATAGGCTGGTTTCTTTTGAAGCTCAGAGTTTAATTATGCACAAAAGAAAGTCTGACAGAATGAACTAGATATCTTTGATCTATGTTCCACATTTCAGTCCCTTTATTTTACTGGTGCAGTGAATTAATACAAATGGCCCACCTCGGGGCTGGAGAGATGGCTCAGTGGTTAAGAGCACCGTCTGCTCTTCCAGAGGACCTGGGTTCGATTCCCAGCACCCACATGGCAGCTAACAACTGTCTGTAGTTTCAGTTCCAGGCAAACACCAAGGCAAATAATTAAATAAATAAATAAATAAATAAAGTGTTTAAAAAAAAAAAAAAAAAACAAATGGCCCACCTCCTGGGTTATGTGGAGATTCCAAACCTGTCCTCATATCCCCATATTCAGTCCTATGCCACAAAGGGCCCCTTGTGCCTACAAAATGCCAACTCTATGGTCAAGCTCTTTAGTGGCCAAGCTTTGGATAACTTTTAGCTCCATTAAAAGAGGATGTGTGAACAGTGTTTATAAGGTCTGACTTATTACCTTTGAACTTGAGAATTTTCTAGAAAGAACTAATATCTAAGACTCCTAAAGAAGAAAGAGATGTAATAATACTAGGAAAGAGATATGGGGAAGGGGAGGCTTGAACCTGGAATCAGAAGATCTAGTGACAGTCCAAGTTCACACAGCAGCTGAGTCCCTGGGAGCCCCAACTTTACTGCTTTCCCCAGCTATCAGCCTGGCATCCAATGGTCTAGCTTCATGTGCCAATCCAGACAGCATCTCATTGTCTTACGGTTCAATATGGGCTGAGTGCTACTCCTGGACCTCACAGCTGCATCACGAAGAGCTGCTGACCTTAAATTGTGTAAGTGAACAAAAACATGTATTCACAAGATGGTATTCCTAGAGAATTCATTGGCATAAAGGTCTTCATTAATTAAACTGAGAAGCTTGATTGCCTAAGACGGTAATTTGAATAAGACAAGAAACAAGAGAGAGAAATTAGGGAAAGTGGTACCAAGGAAGCTTGGCGTGATCTTGGCCAAACCTTCTGTATTTGAGGTTACACAGTGCCCAGGCACTGTACTTAGCACCCAGGACACACCAGAGCCAGAAAAAAAGCCACTACCTCCTGGGGCATTCTACTTCCCTGTTTTGTTTTTTGAATATACAGTTGGATTATGCACTGGAATCTTCTCCAAAAGCTTGACACAGTAACTCACCGAAACCTCAGCTCTTTCTCTTACAAACAAGCAAGTTACCGGGACAGACAGACTGTGGACCAGCTGCCTGTGTGGCTTCCTGGCAGAATGGGCTCCATGGGAACAGCAAAGCAGAGGAAGGAAGTGGAGAGTTCCCAGGGCATGTTTCCCTTAGATTTTTATTTTATTTTATTTTTAGCATTTATCTACTTATATATTTGTCTGTTTAATATGTGAGGAGAGGAAAATCTGCATGTGGAGGCTAGAAAACAGGCTCAGTTATCTCTTCCCATCACGTGGGCCTTGGCGATTAAACTCAGGTGGTGAGGCTTGATCTCAGGAACCTTTACGAATTGAGCCATCTCATCTACCTATGTTTAACTTTAGGTAAACAAGTCACAGATTTTCTGGAGAGGTGGCACAGCTAGTAGCTACAGGACTCTTAATGTGCTTGAGAGCAAAAGACAGTGTGGCACAGAGGGAGGGGCTTTCCTTTCCCCTCTTTATGATTAATTAAAAAAGAAACAGGAAGTCTCCTGCTTGGCATGTGATGTTAAATTCCTTTAACTATGGCACAGCTGCCAGGAGCAGTAGCCACAGGCTCCCTGCCAAGAACGATTGTGTGAGTTCTCAGGAATTTTGCTTTACTGTGGTGACAATAAATTAACTTCTATAGGATATAATTCATGCCCATTCCAAATATGAGATGAAATTCTGCCTCTTATGAAGGTTTATATTAATCCTGCTTGGATTTTTAAAAGTAATTCCTAGAATTGCTATTAACCATCACGTCTGTAGGGCTCCTAGAAAGAACCACAGATATAATCTGCCCAAAAGACCATGTGACTGTTTTGCTTCCCCCAGGGCTTTGTTCTTTGAAGCTTGACTCTCTGGTTTCTCGTGTTGTTAACCATTGTCTTGATTCTGTTTTTATCATTTAGTAATAAAATGACAGGACAGAACTGCTCAGCTTTCTCTGCAATTAGAAGAATCATAAAAGCAGAAGGGGCTAATGGTTTGTGAGTTTCCTAGGCATGCAGAAGCAGAGCTGTGGAAGTCTGTGTGTGTGTGTATGTGTGTATATGTGTGTGTGTGTGTGTGTGTGTGTGAAGGGATTGCTTCTCTGCCAAATGTTGTAAATTTTCATTTTGTGATCAATAGAAACAGCACTATTGTACAGAAGCTCAGCCATGGTATTTAAATTCTTCCCCTCAACCTTAATGAGGGCATTCATCCGAGCAGTGGAGTAGAATAGTGACTTTTATGACAGATACTCAGATTAGACACAGACCATCAGAGGCGAGGCTGCACACTGGCCAACATCTTCTAGTGTTACAAGCAGCAATCATGGTACAGTAGCAGTGTTCTGTGTTCTTGGATATTATCCTGGAGTCTTGGGATGTCTCCCCAGCAGACAAGGTTTTAACTAGCACAAATATAAAAGTTTCAGGCAGGGAGTGGTGACCCACACCTTTAATCCCAGCATGAGGGCTGAAGAGTCAGACAGATCACTGACAGTTGAAGGCCAACCATCTATATACTGAATTCCAGGCCAGTGAGTGCTACATAGTGAGACTGTCTCAAAAACAAACAACCCCCCAAGTTGCAGTAAGAATAATAGTCACTTGCTTTCTAGAATGTATTTTGAGTTCATACATAATTGAGAAAAGCAGCTAGTGTATGTCCGGCCTTGAACAAAACAAGTGGATGAGTAGAACAGCGGCTACTGGAAATATAAAGATCTAATAAGTAGTTGATAGGAACCAACAGGGAGCCAACACTGTAGCCTGTTGTTTTTGACCCATCTGGACCAGCAGACGCTAAACACAGTCAATAATGACTGGTGTCTTTGGTGACGGAAGGGGGAGGGCCTGCCACTGAAGATACTTACAGTGAATGAAAAACTGAGGGCGTGCTATTACACCTCGGCCATTATGCACCAGGAGGAAGGAGAGAGAACACTTACGCCTTCCAAAGATTTTATTAAAGCAAGTCACAGACTGATCGGTGTTGCATTCCCTTACAGGGGCAGGCCCTTCCCGACTCTTGCCTCATTCTCTTTCTCTTCCTTCGCTCTTGTCCCCAGGAACCAGTCTCTGACACTTTCTCTGCTTTCTTCTTTCTCCTCCTCTCAATAAACCGTTCACATGGACCATGTTGTATGGTTTGACTACTTTGGGCCACTTTTAAAATACAACAGCCTTCATTTTGAAGTTTTAGTTACAGATGTAGTCAAGCTGACAACCAAGAACAGTCATTACAGGTCCACCCCCTGTCAACTGGACACATTTCTTTGGGGACCATTTTCTTTCAAACCATGATACCAGATTCCTAGATTCCTTGTGTTCTCTGCCCAAGCCAAACCTACCTCCAGGAAATGACACTGAGAGAGTTATTCATAACACAGTTCAGCATTCTTTTCTCTTTCCTACCAACATTTACACCAAATGGCCAGTGCTTCCAACAAGGAACCCACTCTTAAATTTCTTTGTCTATCATTAGTGAAGTGAAGGTGTAGAGGGGCCCTGAGCTGTGGCATTCTGGGCCTACATTTATGGCATCATGTATTTTAAAGGGAAATTAAAAATGAGGAAGAAAATTCACTATGGAAGACCCTTCTATTAAAGTTAATTTTTATTATAAAAACAAAAATATTCAATAGTAATTTATCCAATAAGTCCATTAATGAGTCACCTAGTAGTGGGCAGCTTAGGACAGGGTCAACATCTCCACATTGTCTAGCCCCTGAGTACATCCATGACTGGCTTTTCTTCCCATCATGGGTACCCAAAGATTTGCGGTTATTCAAGTATCATACTACCACAATAGTCAAAGGAGGAGAGGGAGTAGGGTCAGGGACCTTTACGAAGGCAGAAACTCTCAGGGGACCCCAGGAAGCTCTATTGACATCACACTGGACACAGTCTTTCAGCACTTCCAGGAGAGAGATTATAGAGATCAGCAAGAATCCGGCTTCTTGAGACCTGAACAAAGTAGAGGATATATCCACAGGGAAGCAAGGGAAAGTGGTGCCCCAAATAGTCCATCACATCATCACCCAGGACATACTGTGAGTGGGTTTGTAGACAGCTAGAAAACAACCATACTGTCCTGAATTCCCTCTTCTGGGTCCTACCTTGCAGACCTGCTGTACTTGGGAGGAAAGTGTGTCAGAGGATGGGCGGTGTTCTACCCCACAGTAGGGTACCGTAGTTCAGTGTTCAAGCATCCAGTTCTCATACATTGTTCATTGAGTTTAAACGCTGTGTGTCCTCTTTAATCATATCAACAAACTTACTAGAAAATGCACCAGATTTGCGGGGAGGGAGACAGTGGGCCTTACAAAGATAAGGCCCAAAGATGATTGTATTCAGATTTATTTATTAATTCAAAAATTTCACTTATCAAATGCTAGCATGCTGAGAAAACATGTGATTTGACAAGAGTCTTTTTGTATCGATTGCAGGTTAATGTTTTAAACATCATGTTGAGATTTGATTTGTAATTTTAAAATTACTATTTTCCTAGTCTAGACATGCAGTAACTATCAAAATTCTCAGTCTTCATCAGGGGAGAAACAAAACCTGCATATGAGAGTTAGTACAAGAAAAGTATAAATGTTTAAAGGGCACACTAACAAAACAAAATAAAAATAGTTTTACTGATTTTTATGAATGAAAGGACAGTGCATTTGCAGGGCACATGGTACCTGCCGTGTTTCAACCTAAGATGCTGGTTTGAAAAGTTTTACTTCTTTTTATGCTTCTGAAGTTTTAATTTGAAGTTATGATAAATATGCAATGTTTATAGATATTTATTATGTACAGTGTGGTATTGTAACATAGTGGTACTGTTAGGTATTGCATCACTGGCTCTGACGTTTATCTTTAAGGCGTGTCTACCTTTAAAAGCCCCAACCACATGAGAGACTCTCTCTTCTCTCTTCCTCTCTGCCCTCTACTCTCTCTCTTCCCCCTCTTCCCTCTCCCTCCTTAATAAACCTAATATGGCTCCCTTGGCATGCTGGCATGTTCTTTTACGTGTGAAATACTAACAGATACACTGTGGTGATATATTGTGTATCAAATAAAATTTGCCTGAAGATCAGAGGGCAGAGCCAACCACAGATTTAACCATAAAGGTCATAAGTGGTGACACACACTTTTAATCCTAGCATTTGGGAGTCAGAGGCAGAGATCCGTCTGGATCTCTGTGAGTTCAAAGCCACACTGGGCTACACAATATTAATTCTGTCTAAAAGAGAAACAGAGCTAGGCAGTGGTGGCACACACCTTCTGTTCCAATTTGGGTTTACACACCTTTAACCCCAGCACTAGGAAGGTTGAGACAGGAAGTGATATGGCCGAGCAGAGAAGAGTGTAAGATGAGAGGAGACAGGAGTTGACCCCTGAGGATTTGTGGAGACAGGATCTAACCCTTTATGCCTGAGGATTCAGTAGTGGTGAGAAGTTTCTCTTTGACTTGTTCCTCTGCTTCTCTCATCTTTAAATTTTACCTCAATATCTGGCTTTGGGTTTTTATTCTAAGACCAATTAGGATTCATGCAACAAGACACTGTGTGCTGGTTACTTCAAGGCAGTTAGAATTTTCATTTCCTTATGTATTTATTCCGGAAACTTTTGAGTTCTCCTCTGCTACTGAAGACACTTTGCCAGCTAATCCCACGACAACACTTGCTTTACAGGATCCCTGTGAAGTTCAGTCTCTCCACTGCACTGTGGAGCATGAAGACCTAGCCCGCCATCTAACTGCTTTGTGTCCGTTATCCAGTCTCCTTCATCCTCACTCCATTCTCAGTTTATAGTAATCACTATTTTTTATTAAGGTCAAATTTTCTTTCAGCCCTCACATATGAGAGAACCTGGAGTATTTGTCATTCTGTGACTGAGTTATTTCTTTCAGTATAAGGTCCTTCGGGTTTCATTCATATCTCTGCAGATGATAAGGACTTCATTTTCAATAGCTGAGGCTGTACATCCCATATGTCCTTTATCTGTTCAGTGGTTGATAGATTCCTGGCTTGATTCCACCCTAGCTATCCTGAACAATGCTCTAACGTGGGGAGGGAGGTTTCTCTATGAATATACTCCCACTGGGGATATCTGGGTCAAATGGTATATTTTATTAATGTTTTTTGAGGAAGCTCCATGCTGCTTTCCATGATTCTCCTAACTTATATTGATAAAAATTTTCATCAAATTATGTAGATCTGCCTTTCAAACATGGGATTTGAAGACGCTAAAGAATGAGGCTGACTACAGTGTAATGCTGTAGACAACCACACCAGCCAATCTCAGTGTACGTTTATACACAAATATAACAAGGAAAGCAATGATCCAAGGAATATTGTTTGAGTTCTGATAAACATGTAAATAAATGTCAGTGAGCACATACTAAATATTAACGGAAGAGCCCCTTCCCAGAACTTTCTTAAGACAGACTGATTTAGATGCAATGCCTAGCATGTATAACAGATTATATCTGGGAAGGCGTGAAAGCAAGGCAGAAGGCCATGTCCAGATTCAGGGTAGACTGAGGACAGCACTCAGCACAGCTTTTCACTACATCAGGTTCTGTAGTTATGCTCCACCTCCAACAAGAATAGACATATCTTAGAAACTGAATGTAAATGTTTGTCACAGGAAGCATGAAATCACATCCAAGAACAATCCAGGGAACAAAATGTACCTGAGACAAAGGCCCTCTCCCATGGGTCATTCTTTTGGCCTTGTTCTGACATCCCATCAGTGATGTGTAAAATTTCCCTCTCTTTACATCTTCGTCAGCCTTTGACATTTATTTACCTTTATATATTTTGTCTTTTCAGTGCTAGCCATCCTGGAAGGTAAAATAAGATGTGGATTTTGACTGTATCCATGAGGAACAAACGATAAAAGTTTGAGGACACAGATAGGCTTATTGTTATTTGGCTATTGCACAGCATGTACATATACCAAGACATAGGAATCCCATACATATGCATGGTTTCTATGGATTAATTAACCATTAAAATTGAAAATAGTTATATTAATAAATTTGATTAAAATAATAATAAAATGATGTTAATATATTGGTGTTTTTAATTGCTTATTGCTTATTTTGTGTGGATGTCTGTGGACTGAGTATAGGTCTGTGTACCACATGTGCATGCAGGAACACATGGAGGTCGAAAGAGGGCATCAGATCCCCTGGAACTGGGTAACTGATGGTGATGAGTCACCATGGAGGTGCTGGGAACCAAGCCCAGCAGTAAGTGCTCTTAACCACTGAACCATCTCTCCAACCTGACCTTGAAAAACCTAGACTCATTTTTGCATTTCTTTCTTTCTTTTTCTTTTTTTTTTTTTTTTTTTGGATCTTGGTAGGGTTCTAGAGCGCCAAGAAAATATTTCACACATCTGTTTAAAAATAGGATTACTCCCATTTATATATATAAAAAAATGAGTTTCTAAAAGAACAAAATGACTCTTCTCAGGTCATAGAATGTCACTGATGGAGTGAGGGATAAAATGAGACTGTCACATCCATTGTGGCATTTTTTAATGCCTGTCAAGCTGAAGTCCTACCTTCCTAATGTTGGAAGTCACATGCTGAACATTGTGCTGATATATTGTGTATCTGACAAAATTTGCCTGAAGATCAGAAGACAGAGCCAGTCACAGAGTTAGCCACAGAGGTCAGGCAGTGGTGACACACACCTTTAATCCCAGCACTCTGGAGACAGAAGCAGGATCCCTCTGGAGCTCTATGAGATCAAGGCCAAACAGAACCTGGCGGTGGCTGTACACATCTTTAATCCCAGCACTTTGGATTCCATGGCTCTGCTCCCAGTACTTGGGAAACACACATACACACACACACACACACACACACACACAACTTTAATCCCAGCAGTAGAAAAGTTGAACCAGAAGGGCTTGTTTGTCTCTCTAATCCTTCCATTTTTTTCCCATCTGGCTCTGGGCTTTCATTATAAAACCAAATAGAATTCATGCAATAGAATATAATCAGGTTTAAAAAGAATCTAGCAACACTGATGCATTCTCTTTCAGAAACACTCTCCATGTCACACACAGCATTAAACAGTTCTGCTATCAAGCCAGGGAAAGCTGGTATACAGGGCTGCAGTGGGAGCAGCCCACTGTTGTCTCATGATCTAAGCAAGGCCTTCACAAATAGCTTGCCACCCTCCCAGCTACACCCCTGGGTAAGAGTCGCTATGTGGAAATTAGGCAATTTCTTGGCTATAATGTGAAATGATACTCTGACATTTAATGACGATGCCTGTTAGTTCTTACTGGAAAAATGGCACTGAAAATACTCATTATATATAGCAAAACAAAACAATGTATTTAGCACCAGATTTGTGATGCTATCAATATTTTTTCTTTCTTACTTCAACAAATTTGTGTTATTTTTCAAGGGTTAGAGATTTGCTAAGAGCAAAGTCGTACTAATTTACTCAGCTGCGGTGCATTCTCCATACATAGATACCTAGTTAGAGTTCACAGCTTAGCTGCCCTGATTCCTGCTCTAATATCTATGATGTCCTACCCAGTGCTCTGCAAGTGCTCAGAGTGAGCATGTCTAGAAATGATTGGAAACAGGCTAAATCCAGGGTTTGGCCAGTAGACCTTGGAGCAGTGCAGACCAGTGCTCACTGCATGCTGTAAAGGACCCGTGTATTTATCCTGAACTACTCATTCCCCAGATGCCAGTGATCTACCTTGAGCCAGGCATTGCATCTCAAAAGATGATCCTTGTCACTCTCTTGAGGCTGGGATAGGATGTTGAAAGAGAAATCAGCATCCCAATGATTCAAATCATCTTCCTGTAGCTGGGAATCTTCCTGATGTACCAACATTTTTCAATTTTGGATTATTTATGGGTGACCTTCATTGTCGCTTCCTCACAGTGCTCCACTCTTCTTCTCCAGCCCAGATTCCAGCATCTTACTTAAATCCAGGGTTTTTTTCTCTGCCAAGTGAGATTCTTGAGATCTATAGCAGTGGTTCTCAACTTGTAGGCCTGTACCTTTTGTGGGCAAATATCACTTTCACAGGAGTCAACTAAGACTATCAGTGTTTACTGATATTTACATTACAATTCTTAACAGCAGCGGAATAACAGTCATAAAGAAGCAACAAATACAATGTGGTTGGGCATCACCACAAGATGAGGAACCGTATTAAAGGGTCCCAGCGTCAGGAAGATTGAGAACTACTGATCTAGAGAAAGGAGCACCAATAGGGAATGCCGGGAACTGGAAACCCATAAGAACACCCAGGCTGGGGTTTCTCTCCTTTCCTTTCTCGTCATCCTGTGTTCCATTCCTTACATTTCCTCATTTACCTATTCACCACATGTTTCTCTTCAGTCTCTTTTCATCTTCTTTACCTCTGCTCAAGCTTTCTTTTGTTACAAAAGTTATTAACTCTTGAGACATTTTAAGTTTGATGGTGGATTATTCAATGAAACAATGTTCTTTTCCTCAAGGGACTCGAGGCCCTGGGGAAGTGTGCGATTGTGTGGGAACCAACAGGCCACATGGGAACATTTGTTTCTTTCTGAGTGTGGGGCTTATGCTTGGTAAATGGAAGTCCCATGCATGACTGTTGGGAAGCAGAAACTTGAAGCAAGCTTGCTGGTCTTCTCTTTTCAACAACAGTTACAGGCTACACTTCAGACAGTGGCTGAAGCTACAGCCGGAATGCAAGAAAGATGATAACTTTGAGCAGAGAGCACAGCTAACCTGGGCTAAACATGCAGCACAAATAAAAAAGGAACTCGCTCTTGTTCAAAGCTCCCGAGAGTCGGTAGCATCATGTCACATTTTTTTTACGGTGACAGAGCAGGTATTGATGATAGTAAGGTGGACAGAATGACAAGCTTCTTATTGAATAACTCTGTGGAGAATTTCTAAATGCACAATGAAATTGCAGCTTCAACTCACCGAGGTCAGGAAGGTGGGCTGGCGATAGAGAATATTTCAGGTGCTAAGCATCTCAGTCTGTCTCATGTGTCAGACGGGAACAGAGGCATCAAATCAATCACAGGTGCCTGCAAATTCCCCTTCTCCCTCCTTGTTCTTCACTAGTGAGCTTGGGGGCAGGGACATCATTCCTTCCCCTGCTGTGTTGGAACGGAGGGCAGGTCTTTCTTAAATTGCTCTTAGTACAGCAGAAACCACGCCATACCCTAAAACAACCCCATTGATGAATGCAGGGGAGCAGAAGCAAAAGACAGTGCTGAAGCATCTTGAAGACATGGGCAGGGCGCAAATCTTCTCCAGTGATTCACACAGTCTGGCTGATAGGCTCTTAAAACACTTGTAGGGCAGCTTTGTCCCAGGCTGATTTTCATTCTTAAGGAATATATGACTAAAACGGACACCTGCTTCTTTCTTGAGACAGACTTGCTATGTAGCCCAGGCTAGTATTAAATTTATAATCCCCCTGCTTCTGAATCTAGAGACTTAGCCCAAAGAGCTTATTCAGTAGTTTCTCAAAAAAACAAAAACAAAAACAAAAACAAAAAAAACACACATTTTAATAGAAATCAAGAAATAAAATGTACTTTAGGGAAAAAAATTGAGAATCTAAAATGTTTGTTTTCTGTGCTGTAAGAAAAATTAGCATTCTCTACTAAAAAGTTAATGAATGTAAGAACTACTGGCCTAAAACTCCTGCTTTGTAGCATCATGGAGACAAGAATTTCCCCTAGAGAATGACTTTGTCAATGGATTAAGAACACAGGTTATGGAAGAAATGCTTTCCCAAGAAGAGACATTATCAGCTATGTCCCTGGATGCCCCATCATTCACGAATGTTCCTTATGTAGTCTGAGTGCTGGGGCTAGGAAATCCTACTGCATTTCTACAACACTTACTTTTCTACTGTGACTTGAACTTTATTAATTCCAGACTTTTTTAGGGTACCTTTCTTGTGAAATATACTCTGTTGACATTGACCACAAACATCTCTGTGGTGCTTTCTCTGATTCAGGACAAGGTGAGTTCCTTCACTCTAGAAAATAATTCCGCAAGACTGTCATCTACACCTATTTCATGGTATAATTCAGTTTCATACTGTGATTTTTTTTTTTGGTTTGCTTTTTGTTTTTTGTTTTTTCTTTCTCCATCTACTAGACTCTACCTTCCCAAGGATAGGTATTAGGTATTAGGCATGTGTCTAACTTAATGCCTGCCATCACACTTGGCAAAGAGAAGTTACTCAGTGTTCATCCACTGTGTGCCACCTGTAGGCATCATTGCTGTCCTGTCATACCTGGGTTAGCATGAGTGGTATTGTATTGCAGGAGTGTGGGTTATAGTTATAGTCATGTAGGGTCATGTATAAAAGTCCTGAACAGCATTGAACCTATCAAAACAGTTTGTGGCTTAAGACATACAACATGTTTGAGAACTATGTGTGTTAGTAATTCTACAATAAAAAGGAATTTGAGGTTCTTAGTTGCTGTGCTGGGTGCAATGAGAATGTTTCCATCATGGGATCATATATTTGCATGCTTGATCCCCAGTTAATGGACTATTTGGAAAGAATAGGCATGTGTCCTTGTTACTGTTACTCTTTTTCTCTATCTATCTATCTATCTATCTATCTATCTATCTATATATATATATTTCTCTTTCCGTGGATCAGGAAAGCTTTCAGCTACTTTCAGCTACTACTCCAGCACCATGCCTATCTGCTGTCACGCTCCCTGTCATGGTGAAAATAGACTAATCCTCTGAAATTGTAAGCAGGCCTCCAATTAAATGCTTTCT
>PVIH01002110.1:106240-203312 GCA_004025045.1 Sigmodon hispidus
AGTTGTCATGCCTTTGTCATGTCATGGTGTCTTTTCACAGCAATAAGGGACTAAGCAAATTGCTTCTTAAGACTTGGCACACAGTCTAGAAGTAACCCCTTGTTTACTTCTGAGTCATCTCCTAGTAACTAAAATCAGACTATTTATAACTTCCCCACTAAGACCCATAACACATGATTGTATCCTCAAACTGGGTAGGCTCTACTATTTTGGATGCAAAATAAGAACATTACTTTTTTTCTGTTAAAATTTTAAGGCCATATAATAAACCAGAATTTCATGAAAATTTATTAACTTAAATTCTACTTTTCTGATTTTATGTCTTTTTATTTTTTATATACTTATTTATTTACATTTATAGAATAAAGTCTTTTTATTCATGTATCCCCTTGTTCCAACTCCCTTCCTGACTCCTCCCGGTCAACCTTCAGCCTCCCTCCTCCCCATCTCCCCAATCCCTCCCCCAAAAGGGCAAGAAGTCTCAAGGTAAAACCACTTAGCATCCACTCCAGGTAAGTCCTATTTCCTCATCCTGATATCAAGACTGGGTTAGGTGTTCCTCTGGAGGGAATGGGCTCTAAGGTGCCAGTCCATGCACAGAAACACAGTCTGAAACCTCTCCTTAAGGCTCCACATACAGCCCATGTCAGTGGACAGTTGCCTATCCTTGGAGGGCCTAGCTCCTTTTTCTGATGGTTCCCAGGTGGCTGTTCTTGATTCAGTGAGCTCTCCAGAGCTCCAGCCAGCCATTACTGTGGGAATTTTCCTCATAGTTTCTATCCCTTTACTCATATAGAGTCTCCTCCCCTGCTATCAGCTGGACCTGGGACTCAACCCAGTACTCAGCCATGTATCCCTGCCTCTACCTCTCTCTATTCATTGTTGGATATAAGTTCTGTGGTGGCACTTGGGGTGGCTATTCATTTTATTATAGGTGAAGTCCTGTTTAGGTAACACCATTGCTATTTGTTGGAGACCTAGCCAGGGACATCCTGTGAATTCTTGGAGGTTTCCTTAATGTAAACTGAGTACAGACCTATTGAAAAACAAGAGGGAGGAAGAAGAAGAAGAAGAAGAAGAAGAAGAAGAAGAAGAAGAAGAAGAAGAAGAAGATTTGAATTGAATATTGCAGCCTCTCTTTGCTACCATCCCCCTTTTATTATCAACAATGATATCTTGTCATTAGTCAGGCTCCTCTGGATATCATTTTTCTTTTCATTCTATAAGTCAAAAAAAAGTTTTCTTCAGGGCACACAGGGTAAGCTGTAATAACACGTTTGATAGCTCTAAATAATTCTCTTCTGTCAGTGCATACAGAGAGTGTTATTCATGAGAAATTCTTTGTATGGGCTCTGAAATAGCCAATAATTCAGCCTGTCAACTTTCGGATAACTCCACATTTCAATTCTACATGAAGAAATATAGAACTGGGTGTAGAAGTTTCAAAAGCGATGGCTGAGAATGATGAATTCTCATTGTTCTGGCAACGAGACGGCCAGTGATTACAGAGACACTTATTTCTAATCTTGTCATGTCAATTTATTCCTCAGTTGCCTGGTGCTAGAAGTATTTGTCTAAAAATTAGATAATAGTTTAACAATCATTTCAGAGCGCCAGACCCAATTTCAGGGGCACCTGTAGCTGGGAACAGGTGCTCAGTGGCGATGCTTCATACACAGTGCCTACATTTTCATGTCTCCTTGTCTTCTTATTTTCCAGGTGCATTCCTAGACACTGTTAGCGGTCTGAGGATGGCTCTTTGCATGGTAACTACATGTAGCAGAGGGGTTGTCACTGGGAATGGCTTCCTTTCCGCCCCTGCTCCCATCATTATTTCCTTCAAGTCTCAGACTAAAATTCCTATTCTGTGAGCTGCCCCCATCTCATCCCCTGCAGACCACCCTTAGTCTTTGTGACTAAGATGACCCAGATGTCCCCAGGGAGCCCAGTCTTAGGAGACTCTGATCTGAAGCTCTGAAAAATTGCCAAATGAAATGTACAAACTTCAATCACCTAGATGATGCTCCCCATCCCCCAAAGGGTTTCAGTTCCTATCATGTTGCTCTTGGTGGCCACTTGGTTCTTCCTATCTTCTCCCACCCTCAGGCATATGGGGACCTTCTTCTCCATATATGATACTTCTCTAAGACACAAGTTAAGTTTTCAAGAAGTGTGGGTGGGTTCATGTTTCCTGTCATTTCCCCGCTCCCAACACACACACACACACACACACACACACACACACACACACACACACACACACCCCTTGTATTTCTTTATTTCTATCTTGGTCTAATATCTAGTATAATATCCATGAATTCCCCCAGACAGTGGGTTAATTTACAGGTTCCTTAGGGGCTGGTACTTCTTTTATACTTTCTCACATCCTCACATCCTAGCATGCTGGTGGAATGTACTTAATCAATATCCTTGAGTGTATTCTTGAATGACCAAAAATGATGGACACCAGAATTAGAGAGCTATTACCTTGGAGATTTCTTTTATAGATTTTGTATGTTTTTATTCTTTGTTTCTTTGTCTCTGCCTCTGCCTCTCTCTGTCTTTTTGTCTTTGTGTTTGTCTGTCTCATGTGTGTATGTTGGGGAGGGAGAGGTCATACATACTGTATAGTCCAAACTGGGTTTAAAGTTGTGACCCTCCTGTCTCACTCCTGAGTGTTGGGATTATAAGTATGTACCACCACACCCAGGTAGGTTTCATGCTTCTACTTCCCACTGAGTCAATTTTATTAAAAAAAAAATCAGTTCTGATGTAAACAGAAGGCCTACTCCTAAAGGTAGAACATAGCTAGAACCAATGATGTGCTGGCCCATATTACTTTATACAGTTGACATGAGTCCTATATTGTTACTCAACATAGCACCAGAGGTAATGGCTAGTGACACATCACTCTGTGGTATTTCCATCGTATAACTATAGAGGAAGAAATCTATCTAAAGAATAGACAATAGCAACATATATTTACTATTACTTTACTTCATTTTGAGTGTGTATTTAATTATAAACAGTAAATTTTAATAATACATGCATATAATTGTTAGTTTGAAAAATATCTGAGAACTTAATAGATTTCCAGCACCACACTGGAAAGGACTTGTTTATCCAAGATGCTTTTGGTACCCAGATCCTCCCCATCCAGCCTCCATCCCAGCATGGACCACTGCAACCACACCTGCAAACACATGTGCCCACTGTTTGATTAAAACCATCAACTGCTTTGGTTAACAGGAGAGAAATGCAAGAGAAATTCAATTTTGTAAAAAATGGGAGGTATCATTGGATCACAAAGTTCTTTAACTCTTAACTCGGCCTTTTCCTGTGTGTCGTGATTTGTGGGGAAGAGCAGACCAGCCACATCTGTGCTTATTACTTCTGAAGCCCAGCTTGATTCCAATCATTCATTTTTTTATATAGTTGTATTTTCTGTCTTGTATGTCCCCTTCTCTGTCCTCTTGATGGCATAAACTTTTAAACTCCATTTCATATTAAGAATCACTTCTTTTCATTGGGATTAAAGGGGTGATCGCTCATCTCCCACCGTCCTTTCTGCTCCCATTTCTGCGCACTACACATGTCCTTTTACAGCTACACCAAAATTCTCCCATGGAGCCTGGGTTTCGTGGCTCTCTGTTTTAGACTGTCCACTTTTAGTGAACAGCTGCCCAGGATACATATATACTTTCATTTTTCTTTGCATCTCACTCAGTAGAGGAGTGTCTCACATTGTGTGAATGTCTTTTCATGACTTCAGGAATGGGACACTGGGGATGAATGAGTTAGAATGTACAGATTCATGCATGTAAATGGCAACATGTGAAATGATAACTCTACCTTAGAGTTTGCTTCCTTCTTTAAGGAGCAGTGATATTGTTGATGATGCTTCCAGTTCCTGGGATTGTCTTCTAAACTTTGTATATTATCTGTACATGATATCCTGTGTTGAGGAGTGCAGTGGAGGGAAAGACTTTCTGGAGAGGTTCTTTTCAAGTTTTTAACAAAAGTTTTATAGAGCTTTAGGGCTTACTCAGTTTTTTTTTTTTCCATAAGAGCACACTTAACATTTTCCCTCATGTTTTCTCTGTTCATAAATACCTGACCCCACTTAGTTCACTTACATAAAAGTTTTCCAAACAGATCGAATCCGCTGCCTTAGGCTGAGACGGTGGATGTAGAGACGCCTGAGTCTCCTGGCCGAGTTGCAGAGACATCACATCACATGCTTCTGCTGAAGAAATGGAGCAGACTCAGTGCAAATGATGGGCCAAGATGAGGTCGCTGGGCGCAGGAAACAGAGGGATGTGGAGGTGGAGAGGCTCCCTTTTCCACAACAGAAAGTCTGGTTGGAGGAAGCCCAAGTATGAATGCCAGCCAGGGATACAGATCCAGTTAGCTCAGAAACCAGAACAGCTGAAATTAGGAAATCCATCTTACTGAAACTTTTTAAAGTAACTTTTTTAGCTGGTTGACATCTAAGTGTCCAACCCGGTGAGCATCGGATGTACAAAATATAGACAATGTTTTGTTTTTGTTTTTAAGAAAAATTGAACAGGTCAACTGTGGATAATAGAGGAAAAGGTAAGACCCCCCCCCCCATCGTAAAGTTATTTTGTTGCTACTTCAGAACTGTAATTTTGCTACTGTTATGAATTGTGATGTAAATATCTGTTATGCAGAATATCTGATATGTGAACCCCCCACAAACATACACACACAAAGAGGTCATCACCCACAGGTTAAGAACTGCTGGTCTAGAACTTTTCCCTCAGTTGCTTATTTTTTGTCATTTCCTCAACAAAAACCATTCTTGTATTTATCTCTATGTTTTACATTCTGTTTTTTTATGGCCCTGGCTGTTAGTGGGTTTGTACTCTACACTTATAGTTGGATGCATGTGTGTGTTGGGAAGAGGTAAGCTTAGCAGACTAGGAGTTAGGTAGGCATCAGCAGGGGGCTAGTGTTCTCCGTTTGCTTGTCTGACCTAAGCTGGCTCGAGGCACCTTTAAAAATATCCATCAGATTTTGTTTCTTATGGGATCGAGAAACAGAAACATTTGGTCTTTTGTTTGGCTCATCAGTGGATTTTCTGTTTGAATCAATGTAACATTTTAAATTAGGAGATTATACACACAGAAAATTCAAATTTCTGTAGTCTCTTGAAAAATCAGGAAATCTGGGCCACAATCCACTGAATCTGAATGGAGCCTTTTACATGGGACAATGTTCTTCTGACTGAAGACCATCCTTCCCATCCCACGATGAACATCTGGTCCAGTCACACCTACCTCCTGAGCGTTAGAAAGCTTCCTAACAACTGCCTGGAGATGCTTTGTTAGAGCCTCTGCTGAGATCCTGAGCAAGTTTCTTGTTCTCTGCATGTCACCTCTATAATGGAGATATAATAGTATATCTTTCTCATTCATCACAGCTATATTCCCTTCAGCTAGGGCTTCCGGCAAGTAGCTACCATCCAGGTCTATACCCCAACATATAGAATAAGAACATCATAATAATAAGAACATCATAGAAACAACATTTTTGGTGCCTGCTGATTACAAACCCCAGTATGCCTTTGTGTAGCTAGTCTGCTGGCAAGGGATTATTTTCTGATGTTTTAGTCCAGTTTTCTTTATTGCTAACCACTAGATTTTTTTCTTAGCTTAATTTTTTTAAAAAATAAAAAAAAAACAGGGAAGGAATTAGAGGACAAGTAATTTTCATATGTGGGGCAATCAAGCAGCATGCACAAATGGAAGCAGTTTATACCAATGCCTTCCTGTGGTTTGGGTGAGAAGCTGGGTGACCTGGGGGTGGGGGTGGGGGAAAGCCCTCTGTAGCAGCCTCCTCTTTTCTCCATTGTTTATTTCTCAGATGAAGAAATCAATACAATCATATGGAATTTAAATGGAATAATGTAGCTGCCTGACTCATTTCATTTGGAATAGCCTTCTGAAGATTTGGCATTAAGTGGGGACCTTTTTCCCATCAATAAAAATGTATCAGACTGTTCATTAGTTTCCCCTCAAATGTCTATTTTATTTGTTCCCAGAACACAGAAATAAAGTGGTTTTCCAGTTCTCAAGCTTATGGTGTTCAGCAAAACTCACCACGTACTCTACATTTATTTATTTTGGGCAATTTTTTGACCACTGTCTCAGGAGTGGCCCTTAACACACCCTCACTTCCAGGTCTAGTGTGATTTGTGGCTCTTCCATATACAAACAGTCATTGAGTCCAGGTGCCCATAGATGTCGGAAGGTGTCAGAACCCCAAGAGTTGGAGGAACTGGCAGTTTGAGCTACTTGATGTGGGTGCTGCCAACTGTACTCTGGTCTTCCGTGAGAATGGTGATCACCTAACTGCTGAACCATCTCTCCAGCTCTGTACCATTTTTTAAAAAAATAAAAATAAAAATAACATGGTCCAGCCTACTTAGAACATTCTTGCCGCTCATGAAGACTGTTCTTGCTGTACACTGCAGTCTCTCTGGTTATGTCACATCAGTCAAGACCGTTTTCTTATGTAGACTTACTCTTCTTTGTCTATATTGTGACCTATCATGTGTGGTAAAGACATTGTCTCCTTTGTAAGTAGGGACATCAGCATTCACAAAGTCACCTGTTACCCGAAAGCCACATGGCCCCTTCATTGGCTTCATAGAGCCAAGGTAACTGGAAGATATTTTTGTTGTCATTGTTTAGCTTTGGGAAGGCATTTTCTGCATGAAAATTGTATTTTTCAACCAAAAGAATTTTGTTTGTTTAACTATTCTATGTATGTGGGTGTTTTGTCTGTATGCCTTGCACACTAGAAGAGAACAGATCCCATGGAACTACAGTGGTAGACAGTTGTGAGCCACCATGTAGGTGCTGGGAACCCAAGACTTCTGAAAGAGAAGCCATGTTCTTCATTGCTGAGCATCTCTCCATCTCCCCCGCCCAAGATTTTATATATGCTCTGTGTTATTCATGTTTCCATTTACTGTGTGTGGCTTGTGTCATTTCATTCAAATTATAGAAAGCTTTCAGACATGTTAATCTCCCAAAATATCAGATGATGAAAAGGTAGCTTTTAAATATAAAAGTAAGTGTGAATACTTCTTAGGCTTGAGCAACAGAAGTGTTAAATTATAGAAATAATAATTAGTGGCATTTTATCATATAGCATGTTTATAGGAAGAATAGAAAATTAAGAATGATAAAGAGGAAATGAAAATCACTTTAATTCCATAGTGAAAGTATACAGCTTCAAATGTTGAGTTTTTTTCTCTTCTTATATTTGAAATTATTTTGTTTCATTTTGCAATGCTAGGGATGGAACCCAGAGCCTCATTCATGTAATCAAACATTCTTCCATCTTTCTACATTCTTTTGTTTGCTAATTTCATGCTTCATTTTAAAAAATATGATCATAATATGCAGATTCCTTTATAGTACTGACAACTGAACCCATTGTCTCATACATGCTAACCATTTGCTCCATCAATCAGCTATATTCCCAGCCTTGTTTTCATACGAATTTTGAGATAGGGTCTCAACAAATTGCCAGGTTGACCTTGAACTCACAAGTAGACTTTGAAATTGCAGTCCTTGTACCTCACTGTCCACAGTGTCTGGGATGAGCGGCCTGTATCACCAGATTCAGCTGATAATTACTTTTTATGATATACTATTGTTTTCATTAGGGTTTCTGTTACTGTGTAGAGACACCATGACCATGACAACTCTTATAAAGGCAAAATTTATTTGGGGCTCACTTATAGTTCCAAGGGTTAGTTCATTATCATCATGGCCGGAAGCAAGACAAAATGCAGGTAGACATGGTGCTAGAGAAGGAGCTGAGATCTTAAATCTTGACTTGAAGGCAACAGGAATTGGTCTGTGTCACTTGGCATAGCTTGAGCATAGGAGCCTTCAAAAGCTCACCGCCACAGTGACATGCTTCCTCCAACAAAGCCACGCCCTCCCATAGTACCACTCCCTGTTTGCTTATGAGGGGCAACTACATTCAAACTTGTGATAACAAATGTTTTAGTATCTATTCTTCTGAAGCAAACATATCATATTCCCATAATAATCTATCATGTGTTTATATATGATAGCAAAAGTTTTGTTTGAGTTTTAGACTTTAGTCTTGTTTCTGGAAACATCCATGCTAAGTGCTATAGGCTTCTGTTCTCTCTTGGTGGGAGTTATTGGTCTTGCGGGTCCACTTCTTGCTAATCTCTTTGCCCAAGTAATTCAGGTCTATAATTTTCCAAATGAGATCCCTGGGACCAATGAGTTCCTGTCTCTACCTACAATTGCATACTTTGTACCTCGGCTTGAATAACTGGAAGGCATGCTAAACCAAGCATGTGCACCTTGGCTTGAATAACTGGAAGGCATGCTAAACCAAGCATGTGCACCTTGGCTTGAATAAGTAGGAGGCATGCTAAACCAAGCCTGTGCAAACCAAGTTTGTTACTATAGCCTCCACTCAGCTCCCCCACCTAGTTATCTTAGTCAAATGTACCACCCTTCACCCAGATGCTGAAAGCTAAAACCCCTATATGTCATTACTTCATCTGCTATAACCAAATCACCAGAAAACTCAGCAAGGTTCTAAAATCTGCCTCAAGGTACCCAGTTCTCTCGGGACTGACTCCTACTGCCTTGGCTTGCTTCTGCCAAAGCTCTCATCTTCTCTCACTGCCCCCTATTTCCTTTTACTTTCTTCTATTAAGCAAGCAGATTCTTCTACAAAATCAGATTATGTTCCATCTCTGTTATCATCTTCAATTGTTTCAAATACATCCCTTCACCATTTTTAGGAGGTTAGTCTATTATTAGGGGGCTTGTAGGCAACTGAAGATAAAGTCTTCTTCACAATGAACTTTGGACTCTGCTCTTTTCCCTTGTGATATTAGAATTATCAGCTTCCTCCCTTAAGGTTTAAACTATCATAGAAAAGGGAAGAGAATGAAGGTATTGTGGCTTTGTTGTATCCCATTAAAGGAATGCTGCTTCCTCTTAGACAAAAACATTAGAATCTGACTGAGTTCTACCTCGGGCCCTGGGTAGAGACATCACATTTTAACCTTCTTAAAGCATTACATATTATGATCGTCTCCCTTAAGAATTAATAAAACCAGGCATGTCAATCACCTGGACAGGAGATCACCCCTCAGAAATAGCCTCAGACACAAACAGAACCAGAAATTTCCTGTGCTGCAGAAATGCATCTTTGTAAGGCAGTTTTGTGATCAGCATTTGGACATTGCTTAGTGTAGCCCCCTCAATTGGACCAGAGACAACAGGGTTTTTCACATTGTACGTCTTATGTCTCTTATTTGGAACGTAAGAAACTGATGAAAAATTTAATGAAAATATTAATTTCTCCTATCATTCAAAATAATAATCATTGTTTAAAAATGATTTGTAAGATTACTTCTTTGGTGTTTTTATGTCTTGCCCTTGGTCTGAGAAAATATATGAAGTTGTCCCAGGAACATTCCTACTTTTGTTACTAAGAAATGGAGGCTGGTTTTGGTGGATTCTCAGTCATGTGTATGCATAACAGAACTTTCTCAGAAGGAAACTCAAGGACCACTTATTACAGTTTGGGGAGGAGGGGAAACACTAGACCAAAAAAGCTATACATCCCTGCAGCTGCCTGGAGGGGAAGAGGAAGAGAGCAGAGCATGCCTAGGAAGTGGAGACTGAAAGTCAGCTAACAGCTGTAGAGAGGTGCTGGCGAGAGGTCTTCTGGGAAAGAGGGAGGAAGCTCCAGGTGTCAGGGGAAACATGGCTAGACTCTTGTCCAGTATAAGAAAGTGAGACAGAGAAGAAGTAAATTGTGCTTCTTTAAACAAAAACAACAACAACAAAAAACTTATTTATTTATTTATTTGCCTTGGTGTTTGCCTGGAACTGTAAGTATAGACAGTTGTGAGCTGCCCTGTAGGTGCTGGAAATTGAACCCTGGTCCTCCGGGAGAGCAGTCAGTGCTCTCAACCACTGAGCCATCTCTTCACTCAGAAAAGTAGGCTTAGCCTTGAAGATCTGTAAGCAACTGTCCAAGGCGGAGGGGCTTCCTAGAAGGATAAATCTATTTTTCTCATTAAGGGGATAATCATTCCACCCACCTACTTAGCATATCTTCAGGTAGGTGAACTTTTCTAATGTATGGCCTCCTGACTGCGTGATTGACAGGCCCAGTTGTGTTAATTTTTAAGGGAGAGTACAATACAATGTAGTGTTTTGGACAGCTTAAAATGCCATTTCTCCTACCAGGGCTCGAGGGAGAATTTGAATTTCATCTTTTGGAGGAGGAGGAGGAGGAGGAGGAAGTAGTTTTTCTTTAGTGGGCCTTAACATAGCTAATGCCGCTGTCTTTCCACACAGTGTTTTAAATGTTAAGGAGGCACTTTCCTTTTTACTGTTGCCAAGGAAACGGGAGGTGGGGTCCACTACTGATTATGAGGGATCCATCCCTCGCTGTCTCCAAGCCTGCCAATGCCTGTCTAGCTGCCTAACATTTTGACAAACCCCTACTGTTCGTCCTAATGACACACAAGTTCCGGGCAGGTTGCTAGAACCTCCTACGAGCTTCAGAAGTTCTTCAATTTTTGTTTAAGTGAAAGAATAATTGCTTTACATCGTAAACTTGGTTGCTCTTGAAATGCTGGTTATTTACAATTTAAAAAAAAAGTTACAACACTTTTTAATATTTTAATTTATGTAAAAGCTTCGTTTTAAATTTATAAATATTTTCAAATGATGTTTTTACTTAAATGCTGTAATTGCAGTATGTTCTAAGAAGTGATCCCTTCTTCATAAATGTGAGCATAACAAACACTGACCTGTTGACCGTGGACAACAGAAGAGAAGAAATGGAGGAAGGGTAAAGTCTTGACATTAAGACTTTTCAGCCCAGACACAGAAAATCAATCGCAAACTGGGTTCATTTTCAGAGGCATCTATCGACCGGGGTCTGAGACTGCCTGGAGCTGCTTCCAAACACAGCTCAAAGGGGAGACACACAGGCATGCCATGGGGTCCAGTTTCTTCCTGCCCTCTGCTTCTCCTGCAGTGAGGTGACTTGATTTCCAGACCATTCCTGGCTGAGCTTGGATGATTTCCAAGGCACACTGTGTGTTTGCCACTGACTACGTGAGTGGAAAGCAGCACACACCTCCTCTCACTTGTCCTGGTGACACGTCAGTGGATTGTACTGGCTGTCCCAGTCATTGTCACCTGAAGAACCCAGGAAACTGCTGCTGCAGAGAATCCAGCCTCACAAACCCGGAGCCGCTTGACTGATGCTCAGCCCCCGGGAAGCGCGCCACCTAGCGATTGCACCTGGAATCAAGACAGTGTATTTTTTTATCCCAGTTCCTTCGTCTCTCGGAACCTCGTTTCTTCATGAACAAAAAAATTCCAGCACATAGTATTATGAGAACTGAGTAAGTTAAACATAGACATAAAGGGACAGTAGCTGGAAAGACAAATGAATTCTTATTCTATTGCTAGTCTGGCCTTTGTCACTGAATAAGCGTCAATAAGCACTGTTACCACTAGATGGCAATCGTGTGACGAGAGCTAAGGAACAGTCTTACAGGAAAGCAATCAAGAATTGGTGGTGGCACCTACGAACAGGTGCTGAAAAATGTGGAGACCCGAGTCCAGTTCCTCTGCCCCAACCAGGTATAACCCTGATCAGAGCTCTAATTGATCTGTAGTCTGGATTTCTTCAAGTGAAACTGAAGACCAAGTTTGCATTTGACTTAACATATATATTATATATTATATATATTATATATATATATGTATATTGTCCCTGCTATTCTGTAAAGACAATCTTCTGCTTTATAATAATTGTGTTTTTAATTTCCAAGGTCCAAACCTGTCCCAAATTTCTGGCTGTTAATATATGCTGTTTAAAAATATAGCTGTGTGAGACATAATCCAATCATTCATCCCTAAATCGTAGCGACCGTGGGGGAACTGAAAGAGTTCGTATCATTTTGCAAGGTGACTAATGGGTCTGCAGAGATACTCTGGAGTTATATCTGACTCAGGAAATTATCCTTTGAGGCATACAATTTGGAAACCTCACTATTTAAAAAAAAAAAAAAAAAAAAGTCGTACTGAGAGCAAGCTTTAAAAGTATTTCTTGGTCACATATGCCCTTAATGTTACATTGTCAAAATGACTTAGAAAAGAAATCACTGGGAAGATTTCAGGTCTGAAATATCAGCAATATCTAGGATACTGTACACATTAGGAGACTGAAATTTAGTTAGGGTTAAGAAAGGATATGAGAGGACTCTACTTTTGCATGAATGAAACCTTCAGGGAACAGTTGAAATAGGACAATGAGATACAAATTTAGTGTTTATGTTGCATAATTTGGGGAGGTATTGCATAAAATGGGAGAGCTTGGTGTTCCGAAGTTCTGCTGTGTACTGGTTTAAGCTTGTTCAATACAAAGACCCTTTTTCAGGGCTACCCAATATATTTCCCATGTCTATATATTAGTCTTTATTTCTCAGCATGCTCTTTTCTTGGGATAAATTCTCTTGCATTCTTGAAACTGGAACATAGAGGTAAGGATTCACAGGTAAGGTTTGGAGCTCAGTAAGAGTCCTCTGGGTTCCCTTTATTCTACTCAGTTTTTTGTGAAAGGCAGGGAGTAGTCATTAATCACCAAGGTACTGAATAAGAGCTGTTTTTCTAAACCTCCCCCCACTTAACAATTTTAAAATTATAATTATTTTATGTCTGTGAGTGTTTTGCTTGTGTGTATGTTTGTATCATATCTGTGCCTGTATCTTTGGAAGCTTTGAAGGCATGGGATCCCCTGGAACTGGATTTACAGACAACTTGGTGCTGGGACACTAACCTAGATTTCCTGAAAAAGCAGCCAGTACTCTTAACTACAGAATCATCTCTCCAGTCCATATCTCTTCTATTTAATGAGCCAGGACCTGACGATCCTTTGCTTCTCGGTGGCTTGCTAATGTCATCCCAGAACACACATATTTATAGCACCTGAAGCAATAGGCGGCCCTGGTGCTTCTGTGCAGCAAGCCTGGGATGGAATCCTAGCATCCAGGTCACCAACCACAAGCCTTTTTTATGATGGGGCTGCAGGGTGGAACCAGTATCCTCCTGAGAAGTGCTCTGTTTGCTGAAGCCTGCAGTCACATGAGAAGGTGTGCTGGGCACTGTGTCTGTGTTGAAAGAGCTGAATGTTAGTTCAACGAGAAAGCAAGGCATTGCAATAGAGGAAGAACTCTTTCTGCTACCTTTTCCTCAGCCAGTAGAAGAGGCAGCCCAGGCAGGGCAATGTTCAGGTAAGAGTGGGCTTGCCCAGTTTTGGTTCAGAATCTTCCCAAATGAAGCCTTAGTTAGCAGAGATCTGCACACCACTGGATGAGCTGACTCAGGTGATTCAAGGTAACAACTAAGCCTTTCAGATTTTAACCACCCAGGGACAATGACAGGAGACAATTAGGATTAAATTTCTGACTAATTCAATGATGTAGAGTTGGCAGACAGATTTAATATGATCTGAACAAAACAAAATTAAGTATTTCCTACCCAACTTGGAGCAGATGCCACCCCTACTACACAGGTTTCTGGTTTATCGCCTAGCTTGAATATGAACTGTCCACTACAGGTTCGTGTGTTTAATGGTTAGTCTCAGCGGGTGGGGATATTTTGAGAGGTGTTTTATAGGTCTCTGCCCTCTCTTTTCCATCCCCTGCTTACTGTGTCCTATGATATGAAGATGTGCCTCTACCATGTGTTCTCACTACTAAGCTTCTTTCCACAAGCATGAGGTCCAATAACCATGGACTGAACCCCTAGAAAACATATGCCAAACAAACCCCCTAGGCTGTTTATGCCATGGGTTTGAGAGATAAGGGCAACTGTTATACAAACATATACACACACACACACACCCCACACACCACACCACACATACACACACCACACCACACACATAACATATCACACACACACTCATACCACACCACACACACTCACACCACCCCATACCGCACACACTCATACCACATATACACACATGCATGCATGCACCACACAACACATACACAGCTCACACATATATACAGAGCACACACACACACACACTTACACTCTCTGTGCCTATTGATATTTTTGACTGGAAACCAGGTCTGTATCCGTCACAGCTCCATGTTCCCTTGAGAAGCCCAGGCAGGATTTCTAACTTGCTGGTTGTACAGATATTTTCCTGCACAGTGGTACCCTGAACATGAAGACTGAAGCCAGACAGGCTATGGGACACAAAGACTTTCTCTCTAATCTCATGGTTGCACCTAATGTCTGTAAAACATTGCAGTGCTGCACTGGACTGTCCTTCAGACATTGTTCTGTTGGGATTCACAGGCTTTTACTTCTTACCACCATGTCCACACATTCTGCTGCTTAAACAAATACTTTTTTTAAGAATTCTTTTTTTATTATTTTTAAATGATGTGTATATATGTGATATGAGTGTGGGTTTGTGCATGTTGGGCCAGGTGTCTGTGCAGGCCAAAGATGTTAAATCCCATGGAGCTGGAGTTTGGGGTGGTTCTGAGCCACCCAACGTGGTTGTCTGTGTATTTGTGAGGTAGCTGACATTTGGTTTTCTTTTTTTTTTTCTGACAGAAAGTCTGCTAGCTGGAAACATGTGTGAGTTGAGAATCAATTTTCCATTTTCTACAAGTGCAAAGACTTCTGGGAGTATTTAGGCCACTGCTCAAGGGCATTCGTTAGCCCATGCAGACTCCTTCCCTATTTTTGCTAACCCAGGTACCTGGTTTTGAGTAAATGAAAGAAAACACAGAGGACAATAAATGAAAAATTACCAAGAGCTCTTGGGTGAAAATGGCCACACACAGTGTGCAGTACCCATGAGTTAGACTACACCAAGGCACTGAGTCCCCAGAGCTGGACATAGAGTATCAGGGAAATAGAAAACTGCCAATGATTAGCTTGACAATTCTGTCAGAATAATAGTTCTGTCCAGGCCTGCTTGGCACATCTCCTCCGCCCTTCTGCACTGGCAGCTAGCTGCTGTCTCTGGGACTCAGGCTCAGTAAAATTGGCTCTGAGCCTTGAGTAGAGCTGGACACACTTTGGGAATCATATGAAAATATGTGTCACTGGAGCATTTCCCTAGAGGAAGGGAATTTCTATTCCCAGACATTATCTGATTTCACTCTTGTCATGGGGACAAGCTTAGCTGTGGCTACAAAGCTCAGGTATGAAAGGCTCTATCTTACCTTAGCAAGTATTGCCAAAAAAAAAAAACAAAAAACAAACAAAACAAAACAAAACAAAACAAAAAAACCCAAAAAACAAAAAAAAAACAAAAAAAAACCAACAACAACAACAAAAAAAAAACCCAAAAACCTCTGCTCACAAATCGTCAAGATAGCATGGTTCTCAACCTATGGGTTACGACCCCTTTGTGGATGAATTATCTTTTTATAGGCATTGCATATCAAATATCCAGTGTGTTGGATATTTACATTACCATTGATAACAGTCACAAAATTACAGTTATGAAGGAGCAACAAAATAATTTTAGGCCTGGGTCATCACAACGTGAGGAACTGTATTAAAGGTGCAGCATTAGGAAGATTGAGAACCAATGCTGTACAGGGTGTCTACTGCAATGCTTGCATTCAGGACACTGGGTATCATTCTGAACTACCCTGCAATACCAGGACATGCACTATCCTCCCCCTGGACACAGGAGAGTCCCCGGGCATCTTCTCAGAAGGCTTCCCAGAGCAGCCCTCCATCTCAGGCCATCCTGATAGCAGGAAACCAAAGGATGGGGCTGTACCTCCGGTTGCAAAGAACCGTTAAATCTCTGACCTAGATTCTGAAAATATTCAAGGAGAAAGCAGGGGCGCAAATGCTAGCTGTAGCTCACTTCAGTGACTTCCTCTTTCCATTTCATTTTAGCTGTATTTGTTTGAGCAGCAGGTGAAGCGCCTTTCAAAAGACCGTCATCTCCGAGGGAAGTCATCTGTTTTACATTAATTGTCCATTAGTCTCCAAGCCTCCATCCATTAACATCCTCAGCCACTCATTACGGATATTGTGCCCGGGTCCCGCTGTCAGCTTTTCAATGCAGGGCTGTTTTTCTGCGTCTGACTTAATTGGTCTAAGTGCCTGTTCCTTTGAGTGTACCAATTAATGCGGGCTTTCTTCTTGTGCTAGCTTGGACAAAAATGCCAAGGTGAGGATATTTCAGATGCTATTTACTCTAAATTATTAGACCTTGCCGCCTTAAACTCCTACAGTGAGTATTTTGCATCTATACCGCTGTATTTGCCTGACAGACTTCTAGGAACAATATATTTGGAACAGATCTAGCTTTAGATTGTAAAAGGGCTCCATAGATTTATAGTCCACCCACGTTATTATGACGAGGGGCTTCCATTCCCTTTGCTCCTGATTAGTTTAAACATGTAATTTTTAAGTGCATGTAGCATTCAGCACAACAGCTTGGATGAAATTGGAGTTGTGGAAAGGGGAAAAAATGAAGCTTTCATCTTTAAAATTACGGCTGCTAGCGCAGCAGCATAATACTTTAATTGCTGTATCTCCCTGGATTTGACTCATCTACCTCCAGCCTGGTGGCTTTGTGGAGAAAAAGAAATGCATTTAAATAGAAGAGGATTAACCGGAAAAAAAAAAACATCAATAGGATAAAGAACTGTTATGTTTCTAGAAAGTTTTGGTAGACAATAATTTGGTAGAATTATTAGATTGAGAGGTTATCAGCTATGCTTTATAAGAAAGACAATAATTCTGATTGACAAATCTTAAAATTTGTATATTACATCTGTCAGTAGTGAATTTTGGATTTTTAAAATCAATACTAAAATTACTCCTTTAATATAATTCCTTTCAAGATTTAATGATAATGTGCCTATGAAATCAGGCTCGAATTGTAGCTGCTGACATTAATTGAATTTGTTGTGATTTTAAAACCTTGGCCAGAGTTTGGTTTCATCTTATAAGTGAATCTGTTAATAAATGGTCCTGTTACTATGTGGCAGATACTGTCAATTTGCTTGTTTTTTTTTTCCTATTGAGCACTCCTTCACATCAAAGGAACGAAAGCAAATGTACCCAGACTGATTTGTTATAGAAGAAAGACGGAGTGTCGGGAGCTTGGTTTCTTGATGGTTATTTGGAAAATATTCACTTTGGCCATAAAAAATTAATTTGGAACAAAAATGAGCAGTCCCACTGGGAAACACTTAGAACAGGTCACCTCTGTCTCTGAGGCCCTTTGTCCTTTTCCAACTGGTCCCTTAATCCACTCCTGCCCTGTGTGTGGATCCAGTCCTGTATTCCATGTGGTCAATAGCAGGATGTACAAATGGCAAGGTCATCATTTTGTCTCTCTTTGTCTCATGCTTGCCTTCCCTGAGGATAAACTGTGTAGAATGTGGGGGTGTGATTGGAGACATCTTTTCCCACCCATGAAGTGACATTTGTCCTTTTGATGAATCAGTCACCCTGATTACGTCCACAGGTGTTCTGCAATGTGAACAGAGCTGCCTCATCAGTGATTGCCTGGGGAAAATCTGAGTTCATCAAATTACAGACTGGTTTGTTTCTTAAAAGTTCCTTTGACCTCCCTCCTCAGTTTGTTTTTTTTTTTTTTTTCTCAGCAATTTTTAGAAGGAGAAATTAGGAAAATAGTATAATATATTCCAGCAAACTCAAAGACAAACATTAGGGACTGACAAGCCTCTTAGGCACATGTTCCTCTTGAGGCCGCTTCTGAACTCTAGCTGGTGTTTACATCGTGATTGAGATTTGCAAGGATGGTTAGGCTAGAGAGGATGCAGCCACTGCTCCAACCAGGAGCACAGGCGGAGGCTGGTACAGCTTCTTCCTCACTTTGTGTCCATCATTTTGTCCCTGAATCACTTGCCCTAAACTAATGATGCTTCCTTATTTCTAATTCTGAAATGGCCATAGTGCCTTGGAGTTGGCCATAGTGCCCTGGCTGACCATTGAGACTGTTGATGACACGAGTGGAATCTAGCCAGGGTGTTCTTTCTGGATTTTATTTGTAGGTTTAATCATGTACCTTTGCTAACTTCCAGTGTGATTGCATTGATTTCTTTATGCTTATGGCTAAATTTGTCCCAATCTACAGCAGACACATCATAGGATGACTTCATGCATTCTCCCTTAATTCCCTCACTATGATTCTGGTCTTCTATAAAGCAGCTGGTTTTGTCATTGGCTTTGAGGAAGCACCATGTCAGGACTCAGCAGCCATGAAGAAATGTTTTGCCAACAACAGTACCCTCAGTTAAGCCTTTAGATGAGGACGTTAATGGGCAATATTGTAGGCAGACTTTTTCACCCACCAGTTCCCAAACAACCAACATGGAAACTTAATATTAATTATAAATGCTCAGCTAATAGCTCAGGCTTGTTGCTAGCTAACTCTTACAACTAACCCATATATACTAATCCACATTTTGCCATATGATATTACCTTTCTTTCCTCTTGAATTCCTGTTTCCTCTCTATGTCTGGCTGACAACTCCTCTTACTCCACCCTTCTTCTTTCCAGTGTCCTTAGTCTGGTTCTCTCACCTAACCTTATCCTATTCTGCTATTGGCCAGTCAGCTTCTTTATTAAACCAATCACAGTGACATATATTTATACAGTGTAAAGGAATATTTCACACAGTGTCTTCTGTGCCTGACTCATAATGCATGGAGACAATAATCATTGGTATTGTGTCATTATTTGTTCTGTGGAAACAGAAATCTAACATGCTAGCCTTGTAATAAACATGTTTGGTTTTATGATTCAGTGTCCCTGTTGCATTATTTATATGTGGAGATCATTATTTAAGAACTATGCACAAGGGTCTTCTTATTCTCTGTAGCTAAAAAACTTGACCAACTTACACCTTGAGCACCAGATGTTATTTAAGTCATAAGCTCTATGCTTCTTGTAGACTTTCATCCATGAAACCTGAAGGAAGATTCAGTGTCGAGACATGTCAGTTCCTTCCACTCTCATGGACACACACATGCCTACTCTGCCATATTTACACCAATAGCTGTATAGTGTTTGGAACTCAGAGTGCATAACATAAAAAATTAGGCAGGACCCCAGAGAGATTTAGTTGATTGGGTTGTGACTATCACCAATTATATGAGACATTCAATGATAATGTGCAGCACAGCCTTCATCAGACATCAGAACAGTGACAGCATCACTTACACAGAGCTTCTCAAAAACCCCTGCTTGCTTGGAAGAGTCAGGGTGTAAAGCTAGCTAACATCAATCACCATGTCCTATAGACTGCCCTTGTAGTCCAGTGCGTGGAGACCCTAAAAATCCTCCCTCCTCACCCTGAAGCCCACTTGCTTCATTTTAAATTTTTTTCTTCCCCCATTTTTTCATGTTGAGTATTTTTCTTTATATTAAGTGTCTGTGTGTGTGCATGCATGAGGGCATGTGTGTAGTATATTTGTATGTTGGTGCATATGGAAGCCAGAGGCCAAACACTTCTCTAATAAGAGTAAAAGATAACTAGCTGTGGTGTGAGCCTGTGTTAATTCTTCTGCAGTTCCCATAGAAACAGCTCTGTGCTCAGGGTTACCCCCTGGCCTTTATGTCCTGGAACCCTGTCCTCTAGCTAGTCTTTCCTAGGTCTGGCTCATGGGTGTCATCAGTGGGAGACAGAAGAAGAGCAAGGTGGGGTTCTGTGATTATCCTCTTACCTGCCACACCATAGATCTCCCTCTTCTGTGGCTTCCGCTCTCACTGAGCCCCACATCAAGGCCCCTGCCCTTGCTCCTTCAGAGAAGGCTGCTTCCTGCTGCTGTGCTTTCCTGGGTGTCTCAGCATGCTTTGTTGCTTCTCAAGCCTGCTCCCTTAAATTCACCACTAGAGATTATTTTCAGCTCCTTTTGACCATCCCGCCTGTTTCCCAAGGGATGTAGAAGAAAGCCTAGACAACCCCTTCCCACCAACAGACTGGGTTGTTTTTTTTGCCATAAAAGGACACACTTGGTCAGCATTCCCAATGTGGTTTCTGCATAACCACCCTTCACATATTCTGGTGGTGGTGTGTGGTGTATGCGATTGTCTGTGTGTGCAGATGTATATTTGATGTATGTGTGGAGAAATCATAGGGGGACGTGGTACCCTGTTCTACCACTCTTTACCTTATTCCCTTGAGATGAGCTCTCTCACTGAACCCAGAGCTGGGTTAGTAACCAGGTAGCTTCAGTCCCCTTGTCACCGTTCCCTAGGCATCCTACAATGCTGGGTTGCAGGCACCTATAACCATACCTAACTTTTTATGTAGGTCCTCGGGATTTGAACTCGGGCCCTCAGGTTGTACAGCAAATGCTCTTATCTGATGGTTTATCTCCCCACCTTCATATTTTATTTTGTATTCTTTAACAAGATATGTCTAGGAAGTCATGGATACAATACTCACACCGTATCAAAAGCTTGATAGATCCTAAAGTGAATAAATGCATTTCATCTAGAATTTCCCTAACACAGCCACCCACAGAGCCACTGTTTTGTTGTTTGTTTTTGGAGAAAGTCTAATAATGTCTAGAAAATGCTGGACCAGATTATCACAGGGGTTCCCAGATCTGACAAGGTCACATCCTTTAGGATGGTCTCTTAGGCTTGTTTCTAATGGTAATAATATTTATTGACTGCCCCACAATAATTAAGAATAAGAACCAGCAGATAAATACAATTCCGTTTCTGCATTCCTGGTACAATGTCAAGTGGCTTTTCTGTCCCCTGACTTTTTGGTAGTGAAGTAGCTCTTTTCAAAGTCAGGAGTGAAACTAAAATTGTGAAAGCAACTGAATGTGAATTCACGCGATGCTATGGTGTAGATTTTTAAATGTCCCTAAAAGCCGATATGCTCAAAAGACTTAATCATAGTCTGTGGTGCCAATGGGCAGTAGTGGCATCAGTGACATTGAAGAATAAAGGATGAATTCTATAGAGACACCCAGAGATCTGTGCTTGTCAAGAACAACACAACTCTGGCAGGTCCTGGAATCCTTCTAGCTTCCTGCCCCAGTTAGTAAGTACCCTTTTTTGATTAGTCTCCTAAGAGACCGATGTACGTGGTCACTATTTTATGGAATTTGTGGCTACTTGAAGGTAGAAGCTATCTGTGACATGTATCCTTAGTACAAGGAAGTGTCTTGAACTTTATAAATATTTTTTCCATTTACTAAGATCCCCTTCCTTTTCTATAGTGAATGAAAGGCATAAGAAAATGAATTCTTTGCCCTTATTATTTCTTTTAAAGTGTATTTATTTATTTATTATATTATTTTATGTATTTTATATTTTGTTTGCATGTATGTACAGGTACCACATTTGAACACATTTCCTAGATATTTTCTAGATATTTCATGTTCTGTCACTGGATGCTTCATCTGGGGAAATGACAATTGTCCTGTTGGTATATGAATGGCCTAGGAACAAAACTGATACCAGTACAAGGAAGCAGAACTGAGCAGGCCCAACCCTGAGTAGATGGCATCACTGAGACATTCCTTGCAATCAAGCCAGTTAACATGGCATTTTCTGTCTTTTGAACCCCAAATCTTTCCAATTGACAGGTGCCATTTAAGTGCAGTTATCCATGGCCATTATTTTTATGTCTGAAATACCTTGAGGATGTGTAGCAGTGGCAGGACCCTGAACACCAGCAGCCCTTTGCTCACAGCCCCATCTCCTCCAGCACCCCAGACAAGCAGTGGCTCCTGCTAACCCTGATCTTGCAGGACAATACACCAGATACACCAGAGATGCTAAAAAAAATGAAAGACTTCAGCATGTGCCTAGCAAGACTGCCAATTAAGCATTTCTTCACCAAGTAGTAGGCTTGGGAATGAAAGAAACATTCCACTTTCTTGCTTTCAAAAGACCACTGGGGTGGGGGTAGGAGTGGGAGTCGGCGGGATGGGCACTTGGTTATTGCCCTTGCAAGTCCATTTGGTACACACATGACCTGCATTCTATCTCCATTTGGGCCCATGTGAAGGTAGAGACGTTATGTCCCAATCCCGTTTCCTACCACATTGAAACACAAGTTATTGTAGTCAGTCAGGGCTTCCTTGGGGAGTAATGGCCCTGCCTTTTGAATTAGAAGGAAAGAAAGGTCTGAGAAAATGGATTTCTTTCCTCTGGATCAGTAAGGATTACCTTCAAAAAAGAGAGACCATTCTAGATTTTTAAAGTACTTTTAATTTTGTTTAATTAAAAAATTATTTTAATTTAATTTATTATTATTAGTTTCTTTTGAGTCTGAGCCTACACTGGCTTTGCTCCGTTTCAACTAAATCTCATGCCCATCCTCTTGCCTTGGGTTTCCAAGTGCTGGAATTTCAGTTTTAAACCACCATACATGGTAATTTTATTTATTTATTCAAATATAGTTTTATTACATAGTCCAGACTGGCCTCAAACTTGCAAGTCCATATATTTTAAACAATCGTGTGTGTGTGTGTGTCTGTGTGTGTGTGTCTGTCTGTCTGTCTGTGTGTCTGTGTGGTTGTTGTTTATGTTGAACTCATATCTAGCTCCTGGCATGTGGAGGGCACATGCTCTGTCAGTGGTCTAGATCCCAAAAGTTGCTAGAGGACTTCTGATGGTTGCATCAGAAGGATTGGGTAAATAAAGAGTGGAAGAAAGATAGAAATAAAAAGCTCTCAAGGGTTCTTGGAGCTGCTGGTGTGTTCCAAATGCTCCAACTGGGCTTCCCCAGGAAGGTCTCCAGGAAGCCAGCGATCCAAATCACTGCCCACAATGAGCACCAGAGAAAGGCTTTTCTTCCTTCACCTTGAACAGCTCCTGGGAATGCCTCTTTCTAGTCAAATGTACTCTGGGAAGATGAACAAAGAACTGAGGAAGAGGTTCCTGATGTTGGAGGCAGGAAGACTCCCCAGTGTGGTGCTTCCCACCTGGAATGGAACTCTGTTGAAAGAAGGAAACCCAGACTTCAAGGGAACAGACTGGAAAGGAGATTTAAAAGCAAAACAAAACAACAAAAACAAATCACAAAATAAACAAACAAAATAAGCTGCAGAAAGGCCCTATAGTTGACAGAGAGAGATCCCTGAGGGCATACACAGGTAAAATGCAACACATTGTTGCCTGTAAAGACTCTTACTACAACTAGAACAGATGCTAACTTTTTTTTTTTTCTAACAATTCTTTTCTTATTGGTTGAATGCAGTTAAGAGATATACCCAATCAAGGCTAAGCTGGTCCTCAAAAAATCTGATAGTCCTCAGGAGAAAAATTCTGGCCTGCCAAGGAGCTATACTAACCAGCAGCTGCTGGCAGGAAACTCACTCGTGCCTCTACCCCCAGAGCTCTGAGACTACTTTTCAATACCTGCAAAAGACAGGAAACCTGTTCCCCCACTCCTGTCCTGACCTGCAAATTGGCTCTGCAAAGGACTGCTCTCAGCTGCTACCCCAAAGCCCCTGAGAACATTTAGCCATAACGCTTTGCAGAGCTGTAACATGGCCCTGGAGATTCCCATTGCTAACGCTGCTACAGAGAGGTCAAAACTGGCCCATCTATTCTCTCAATGCCATATGCTTAAAAGGTGTTATTCCTGACCTGACAATAAACTACCTCCTGTTTGTACTGTTTGCTGTCTGCCTGCTCTGTTCTTGGAGGGGATATGGAAAAACAGTGTCTACCCACCAACTGTTTTACATGTTTTCCCTCTAAGATTGATAGAAAATCACTGAGGCTATGTCACAATGTGGCTGGGTTGCCAATAAACCACCCAGGAGCTCTGCCCCTTCCATGTATAAACAGAAAGAAAGAAAAAAAGCCATTGATGAGCACCTGTCTTGAAATTATACTAAGGAAGGACAAGATCACCCTGGCAAGAAACATTTGGTGATTATTTCATCGGTGGGTTGTTTACTACAGAGAAGGAGAGTTTTTTTCTATTAGTTGTTCAAAACACACCCAGGCACATGGGGTACTCCACTTGAGCCTGATCTACAGCAGCAATCTCTTCAGAAGCCTAGGTTCTGCAGAGGCTTTCACCCTTCAGCTCCAAACACCCTAAAACGCAGTGGGCTCCTATACACTTGTTCAACACAGCATCAAGCTCAGACTAAGCTGACATAAATGATCCCAGCAAAGAGAGTAGCTATTTTACTCTTTGTAAATTAATAAGGAATGAATATAGGGGTAGGGGGTGCAAAGTGTCGGTGCTTCTAAATGTGTGTACATCCCCACACTTCCGCTCTTGAGGAGCTGCATTGCAGCTAACCCCCTCTCTGTGGTGGAGAGAGAAGAACAAATTGACCAAAAGCTAACTACAGCATTTCAGAGCTTCTGTCCCATTTAATGAGATTGCCACGTTTCCAGAGGGAGCCCCTGGATCGGCCTCAGCCACCTGAAGACCCTGAAACACAGAAGTTCTGGACACTTCCTAGTTGCTTGCTACACCAGCAGCAAACATAACAACACCAAAGCCCTGGGAAGGCAGAGACCTCCAACAGTACATTTGTGTACAGCATAAAACCTAATTGCTAGTCCCTGGTATAATAACTGAGGGGAGAACAGAGGGAAAATTCAAGTAAAGAAATATATATATATGTAGTTTGGGGTCAATGACTCATTTCCCCATCCCCCTTAAAAACTAGTAGAGATGATGGAATAAGAACCTGCCCTGTGTATTTATGGGTTTAGCAAGACATTTAGAATTAGCTGACAGCATTCTGCTTTGTAAATGAGGCCAAGCATATGGCCTTACAGGCAAGCAGCTAAAGAATGCCAGGTCTTGTCAGATCTGGTTCTGCTCATCAAGACATGGTGCTCTAAGGGCAAGCTTCCTTGCATCTATGCAAAAAATGTCTTGCTCTGTCAGCACCTCCTTCTTGCCTGTATTGCTAGCATTCTGCAATCTATCTCACATAAAATGACTCAGGTATTGTTAATCCTGCGCCATTCACATGCCACTCGCCAGGGCTTATTTGCTTGGGGTGGAGCCCAGTGATACAGCAGCTGCATATTCTGTGTGAATGCATTGGTGTTCAGACTGTAGAGTGACAGATTAAAATGTGTCTTCCAGAGTCGTGACTTCAGTGCTTCTTGCCTGTAAGACCATTTTGTCTTTTGAGTCAAAGGAAGACATGCACAGAAATGAATGCTTTAGAACTGAAAACCTTGGCATAAGTCTGAGTTCAGGAAGCTATCAACCAATAAGGAAAATTCACTGCAATGAAGAACACAACTGCACGGTGTCTTCACAGTCCTGGTGTGTGATGAATCATGTGCAGCAGTCACTGGATTGAGACTGTTAAGTCTTCTTATGCTAAAAGGGACCACTCTAAGTATAACTGTAGGCTTTCAAAGTACCAGCAAACATGTTTGTCAGGAAAGTACTAGATCTGCCAAAGAAAGAGAGTCACTTATGAGTAAAGACAGCCACATAGTAAGTGCGGTTTTGCAGAGTTTACCAAGTGGATATTTGCCTATCAGTTATCTGTGTTGTTGTTATTGTTTTAATTTATAAACATGCTGCTATGAGAATCAACATACGTATGTATTTTTGTGTTATGCTATCAATGTTCTCTCCTGACTACTGGCATATTCCATGTGCTCTCCAATGCTGTTAAGTCTACGTTATTAGCTGGGACCCCAAATGACACATTTTATTACATAATAATCATTAATTAAATATTGGTGCCTTTATAACTCTCTCGCGCTGTTCAAACAGGGGGCCTTTGTCCATGTTAAGAATAGAAGATGGTTAGCACGGAGCAAGGGCAATTAGGCTTTGTATAGTAGCAGCAATACACACCTGTTCTGTGAACTGCATATTTGTTTATTTACTAAAGCAATAGCAAACACACCGATCGATGTGAAAGGGTTCCAAGAGAATGTGGGGTGAGTGTTAGACCCCCACTCACCACTTGGGCATTGGCCTTTCCCCCAGAGAAGTCATGATTGCTGTTCACTGAGAGTTAACGAGTCACAAGCCAGGCACTGTCAGATGCTTTCAAAAGTGCTGGGGTGAGAGCCTCTCACAACCAAGTCCCTGATGGCTGCAAAGAACTCAGGTGCCCAGAGTGTGAATCCTTCTTGCCTGGAAGTGCTCCAGTGTAACTGACTTTAAATAAATTATGCATTCTCTTTGCTCTTCACTTTTCTTCCCCTCCCCCAAAGGGGACAATAATAATACCTTCTGGGGTTAATATATGGAAAATGGCTAGTACCTGCTTTAACACGGCACATGTTAAAAAATCGTTACCACTTTATCTGTGAATAGGTCCTTCCACAAGAGCTTCTGTGAGGAGAGAAGCCGTGTGAATCATTTGGAGGATAATTAAAGTTTTCTACAGAGCAGCAAACCCAGAATAAAAAAGAAAAAGAGGAAGACTTAGAACTGCTTTAAACAATCCTGTCATGGAGAATAGGACCGGGCTTGAGCCTTTGAAAATGGAAGAGAGGTAAAGAGACAGAAAATGAGGGCGTCTGATGTTCTAAAAGGAATAAGGGAGAGGTGAAGAGAGGCAGATAGAGAGAAAGATGAGGGGAAGAGGGGAGGGAGGGAGAAAGAGAGGAAATACACTATGTTAAAGAAAAAGAATAAGAACAAAAACTAGCCAGAGAAAAGTAAAGAAAATCGTGCTCTGGGGGATGAAGGACCTGGGTGCTGGACCTGGCTGTCTCTAGCATTCTCCTAAAGGGATCCAAAAGGATGCTGTGGTGCTATGGTTCTCACATCGCCTGAAGGGAGGTGAAGGACAAGTACTAGGAATGGAACCCAGGGCCTTGCTCCTAGTAGGCAACCACTCTACCATGAACCATATCCCCAGCCCTGAGATTTTTTTAGAATGAGAACTCTTGGGTTCTCTTCCAGCCAGATTCACTGTCTCAGGAGCTCTGGGGGTGGTGTCCTCCATGAGATTCTGATGTATATACAAAAATCTGAGGACCACTGACTGGTGTGGTGAATACAGAATCCCATGGTTCTGCCTCGTTCTTCCCACTTAGACAAATATCACCTTCTAGAATAGCCTCAGCACGGGTGGTAGAGGTCCACAACTCAGACACATTTTTTTATAGATGAAAGGAAAAAGTCCAATGAATAAGCATCTCCAGGGCCTTCCAGGTATCCCATTCTCATGTATGTATTGGTATGTACAGGAGCTATGCCTTTGCTATCCAGCAGAGTGTATCCTGAGCAGTGAACCTAGGTGAAGGAAGGAATCAGGCTGATTTCTGACATACAGTGCTTAGGAAGTACATAATTTTCTTTCAAGGTCTATTTAGGAAGTGTTATAATAGGAAATGATGAAATAATTTAGGTTATTTCAGAACAGAAACTTCCTCTGTAATATAGTCTCCAACCTAATTTAATCCATTTAAGAAATTGACACTACAGTGATTTTTTTTTTAACCACCCCATCAGCATCACTCACTGGCTTTCAGTCTTTATTAGATTCTAAGCTTCCACCGGTAATCTAAGGAGGCTGGAGTGTGCTATTTGCTGCTAAGAGCAAACAAATGGCTTATTGGTATAAAGAGGAACATATGAGAGAGGCCGAGAGGAGAGTACCAGCCTGTTTGGTAAGTGCCCATGCACTTGTTTTTTTGAAAGATAGACAGTGGAATGGATGAATTGAATTTGCTGACTCTGTTAAATTCCATTATTGACTTAAATCATAGGTGCTTAAGACATACCAACAAGTCTAAATTCAACCATGAGTCTACTAATTCCTAAACAATCCCAGAGAACATTAAATTTTTTCCATTTTGTTCTGACACATGAAGTAGCTTATGTTAGACACAGTTGTGTAGCACGAATTCTGGTTGTATGAAAGGAAACTCAGAGCCAGATATTGAAGAAAGGCTGGAATATCAAAGAGAGAAAACAGACCACAGTCAAATCTCATCCAGCTATCTTTCAACTTCCTCAGTCTCACTCCTTGTCAATTCTATAAACTAAATTTGTCTTTCTACACCTGCCTTAAATACTTTTGTCCAATTGTTTCCCATCCATGTTCAGATTAAAGGTGTGAGCTACTCCTATTTGCTAGTTAGCCTTGAACTCACAGAAACACAGAAAGATTAAAGGCGTAGGTCACCACTCCTGGCCCCCATGCTGGGATTATAGACTTGAATTACCATTCTCTGACCCTCCTGGATTGACTGTGGGTGGATTCATTCTCTAATATTCCAGATTGGTTTTATTAATTATATAACATACCACCACACAATTGCCTTTGTTTCATAAAAGCATAATGTTTCATAAAAGCATCTGGGAGAGCCAAAGAATTGGGAAGCAATTTCTATTTCCATCAGTTGTGTAGATGAATAAAATCAGTCTATAGTAAACATAAGTAGAAAGAATTCTCTCAACTTCCTAGATGGAATCACAGCCACTCTTATGTTATTTGCCCAGCAGCTATTCATTAGTACAACATGGAAATCTATACACATTGACAGACAAGGAAATTAAAGCAGCCAAGTGAAACCAGACTCTGAACATCTCAAATTTCTATTTAAAATATTTCCTCATGGTCAGGAAATAATGTGAAGTTGCCATTTGTCAGTAAATAAAAATTTTAACTACTGTAGTATGTACTGAAACTCAGTGGCCAAGGTGTATTCTTCTATTTAGAGTGGGAAAATGAAAATGAGGATAAAAAGTAGATAGAACATTTTCTTTTCAATGAGGAAATATATATTGAGGTTGACGGGTTTCATAAGTTACAACCCATGGTCCCTTGGTTCCATAGCCTCATCTCCATGACAAGACAGGAATATCATAGAGGAAGGCAGAGGCAGGAGAGTTGTTCACTCCATGGAGATGGAAGGGAAGGAAAGGTTGCTCTTATGATATAGTCTTTAATTTCTATAAGTAGGCTCCACCTCCTAATAGCATCCATTTAGCTAAGAATTCATCAATGACTGAATTGATAGATGAAATTACACCATTATGATCCAATTATTTCACAGCAATACCGCCTATGGAAGGGCAATCTTTCAACAAATAAGTCTTTAAGGATATTTTATGTCTAAACCATAAGCCTCTAATCATGTTTCCTAAAGAGCTGTGTACATTTCATAATGAAAAATGCATTGTTTATGTTCATGAGTTCCACAAGGCTCAGCAGCAGCAGTGTTGCTCAAAAGTTCAAATTCAATTGTAATAAGAATTTCTAGCCCAGTCTAACCCTAAGATTCAGACCAGCAATCCCAAATAATCACACATCGTACATTAATTACATGTTGTTTGGCCTATAGCTCAGGCATATTACTTGCTAACTCTTAACTCTCAAACCTAACCCTAACCCTAACCCTAACTAACCTATAATTAGCCAAGTGGCTTAGTACCTTTTCTCAGAACAGCATTTTCATCTTCTTTTATTTGCATCTGCCTGGTATATTTCTGCCCTGCTCTTTCTCTTCCCAAAGTTTTCTTAGTCTGGTAGCCCCACCCATACTTCCTGTCTGCCTTCTGGCCAATCAGTGTTTTATTAAACCAACAGGAGAAACAAATATTTACAATGTACAATAGTATAATCTCTCAGTACTTAATGTCTTCTAACTCTTAGCTATGAGGCTTTGTAAAATAAAAAAGACGAGTTATATGTTTGTAACATACAAGTATGAGACAGGAGACTTCTTCCTATCACAAAAGGAAGAATGAGAAACTAGCAAGTTAAGATCAGATCAAACATGGAAAACATTAAGTCTATCTTCATTTCTGATATCTAAAATGCATGTGGTAAGATGTGAGCTTCAAAGTGCTAACCCTGCCCATTGTCTTCTGTGTAAAATCTTTGACAGACTTTCCATGTTTCTGACTTCTTCAACTTGCTGGAGTCTCCACAGCACCTTTAGCAACATAAGGAGAAACCCACCACATCTCATATTGACCCTAAGAAGCTACCTGCTTGGACCCTGGTCCATACACAAATTATAAGCCTCTCTAAGTCTTCTTTGAAATCTTAGTGAAAGTTTCTGCATACCCACAACTTCTGCTTTCTGGATTCTTGAAAAACCAGTATCACACATATGGTGTTAATGACTGCTAGTAGCTCGGGAAACTGCATCTCTTGGATCATGGCTATGGTGACCTTAGAATGCCTGGATTGTAGAACATGGGGAAACACTTTCCTAGAAAGCCCCTTGCAACCATGGCACTCTAAAGGTCTCTTCTCAAAACAAAGCATTTAAAATGAGTTGAAAGCTTTATACCTAGAGTATACAATGAGTAGTGTCTAGTCAGTTCTTGAGATAATCTCCAGATGTTGTTTCTTTGTCTTAAGGCAAAGTTTTTGCCTCATTTTTAATGGAATACTTTCTTCAGCTATCATACATTTCTTAGACCCAATTTAAAATACATTATCATGGGTGTATAGCAACTGCAAGTCTTTTACATCTTTCCACTCTGCTTTCTTTGAGGGGGAGTTTAATTTTTACTATAAATCCATCTGAAAACAGCTGGCAGTATCCATACCATACCCCAAATGATGGGATGCCCAAAATTTCCTTGACCAGATTAATTAATTTGCCACCTATAAATTCAGACTCCACAAAAAAATCATAGGATATGAACAAACTATAGGAATGATTTTCTTATATGAACAAACTATAGGAATGATTTTCTCAAGTATAACAGGACTTGACTCTAGTTTACCACCTACTAAAAGAGTCTTTGTTCTCATTGAAAAGCTCATGAGCAGTCATTGTTCACATGCTTGTCAGCATTCTATTCTTTTGAGCTAACACCAGAGCTGTCTGCAAAACCCTATAAATAGGGTTAGGGTTAGCATATAAATAGCATTCTAGTCCACATTTCCATTTCTTTTTCTAACTTCTCCCACATGACAGTCCCTACAGCTTCTCAACCATATTGTCAGATATAGTCAGGACAGCAGTACCATTTCTTGGTACCAATTTTCTATGTTAGTTATTTTTGTTATCATGACAAGATAAGCTAAGAAAGGAAAGATTTCCTTTGGGTCATTATTGCTATTGTCCAGGATCCTAATGGCTCCCTCAGGGGAAGGGGAGAGAAAGCACAGAGTCAATGACACAGACCTTGGGAGACAGATGAAAAGCAAACAGCAGACTCATTTATTCAGCAATGGGGAGATCCTTATATACCCTCCTCCCAGAACCTGGCTGTTCCTCATTGGCTAGGCATGATCAAAAAAATCTGACAGTGTCTTTTGCTAGGCAGACTCTGCATGATCAGGAACTCTGGACAGTGCCTGTTACTAGGCCCTCAGACAGACTCCATGTTGGCTCATAAGAAAGTGTATTTTTTTTTTAAAAAGTGTATTATGTAAGCACATTGGCAACTAGTTTGAGCTAATTTGAGCTAATTTCCTCAGCTCTATGTTCCTGTCTTATTATAAGTCATATTTTCAGAATTTTGGTTGACCAACTGTCTCTATTGCTCTTAGGCCCCCTACAAAGCAGAAATACGATTAACAGACTTTGTGGCAGAAAACTGGCTCACTTTGTGGTGAATCGGAGACAGAGAGGAAACTTTTTGTTTTGTTCATTTTCATGGGTTAAATGTAGAAAATGGTGGATTTTATGACATTTTCACTCTACTTTGTTTGAATCTACCCTCTTATAGCCAGACCTCTACTGTCCATCTTCATTATTTCTGCTGGTTCCCCTCTTTACTACAATAATATGTGTTATACAATCTCTATAATAACTTTGGAAATTTTCTATAAGAAGTATAACTGTATACGATAACTCTCAATTGAACTATGACCTCTCACCTTGGCCCCATATAGTATTTTTATATTAAACTATGTTTACTCTTGGAGTTGCATCTCTAATTGTGCTTCCTTTATCTGCATCACAGGATTTGAATGAAGCAGGCTAGAAGACTGCAGGCCCAAGAAGAATTTATTAGTTTGTTTTGTTGTTAGTTCTCTTGGTCTATACCAATGATAGGTGGGAAAACACTAAGTTTTCCTTTACATATTAGCTTGGGCAGGGAGAAAAAATCCAATTACTCCCATCAGTTTATCCTGAGCCTCTATAACAAACAAACCAAAAAAAATGGTCACAGAAAAAAAAAGTTAACAAATTTATTTTATGTTTCATCTTTTCCAAAGAAAATCTTATGATACAATCAACACTGAATGTTTCAGGTATGAAGTGGGTTGATAAAGATTGGACATTCTGAGATGTATAGTGAGGCATAGTGTAAGAACAGTGTAGCAAACTGGGAGACATTTGATAAGACCTATTGGTTTAGACTTCTTTCTGGGTCCCTTCATTTTCAAAAAATAATATATAATCTTTTTCCTGGCTCTAACAAAGGAACTTTTCACAAGAAAGTCTTATTCTCCCCTTCCAGCAGTCATTAGTTGTCTGTAATTCCATGTGTAGGGGTGTGATCTACTAAAATCTCCTTCCTTTCATGTTACTATGTCAGTTGTAAGATAATCTTTTGTACACTGTAAAAATGGGTCTCTGCCAACACACCTTCTGATTAGTTTAATAAAGAGCTGAGTGGCCAATAGCTAGGCAGGAGAGGATGGGTGGGACTTCCAGGCAGAGATAGAAACTCTGGGCAGAGGGACTCTGATGTATAGTATAGGGGAAAGGTAATGAGCCACATGGCAGAACACAGGTTAATAGAAATGGGTTAAATTAAGTTGAAAGAGCTAGTTGGAAACAAGCCCAAGCTAAGACCAAGCTTGAATAATGAGAAGTCTCTGTGTCATTACTTAGGGTTGGCTGTTCAAAGAAAGTCCAACTATATATGTTCATTGATGTTGCTATTGTTTTGGTCTTGTTTCAGCAACCATTTCTAGGAGAGACTGTTTCCCAGGGATGAGCCCCTTATGGGTAGTACAATGCAAAGTGATCAGTCTTGAAATATTATACACACAAACAGCAAAAACAGAGTCAGCAGATTCTATTCATACATATGCACACATATGTATGTATGTAACATATATAATCAAGGAAAAAGTAAGCAATCAGCTTGAGAGTGGGAAGCATGGAGAAGACCTAGAAGGAGGGTAGATTGGAGGAGCTGGCGGGCGGTGGGGGAGAAAGGAAGGGAAAGTGATGTCGCTTGATTTAAATTTTAAAAAGAAAAACAAAAGAAGTTTTATGACGCACTTTAGGGAAAAGAGTGGGGAACTTCTATCTGTGTGGATTTTTGAGGTTCTTTCAGCTTAAATAACTCAATAGTTGGGAGTGGCGTGCCTTGAAATCTGTAGGCATCTATTCTTTTAAATATCTTTCCCAGTCCCCAGGATTGAAGGCTGCTTTGGATTTTGTTCTCTGGGACCTGTTATTACTCTTTTGTGAAAATTATTAACTTCGGTGCTTGCTATCTGTATTAATATGCAATCTCACTGAGTCTTAAGTTCTGTCTTGTTTCTCATCTCATCTCATCCACATCTCAAAGGCTTTGCCAGTTACAGAAGGCAATGAATTCTGAGAGGATCTAAAAGGGGTGGGAGATCTTCTATACTTTGTAGGAAAAGCATCATTCAGGTTCTGCCAACCTAGGTCATCACCACTATGTTCAATGTGATCTCAGTCAAGCAGTACATAGAATGTTCAGGAAAGAAGATTTGGGCAAATTCAGAAGATAGATTCCAGACCAAGTCAAACTGTGCTTAGGGACTTCAAGTCTGAGATATAGACTTTTGTTCAAAGGTACCTTGATGAGATGTTCTTCATCAAATGGATGATCTCAACTATTAGATATCTTGATTAAAATTAATAATGCTGCAATGAAGCATCATGATCAAAAAGCGCATTGAGGAGGAAAGGGTTTATTTCGTTTACACTCTCATGTCACAGTTTATCATCAGAGGAAGTAAGGACAAGACCTCAAACAGGGCAGCAGCCCAGAGGCAGGAGCTGAAAAGAGGCCATGGAGGGTACTTCTGATTGGCTTCCTCCTCATAGTTTGCTTAGACTGCTTTCTTATAGATGCACCAGTCTAGGAATGACCCAGCCCACAGTGGGTTGAGCCTTCCCCATCAATCACTAATTAAGAAAATACATTTTCTTCAATTGAGGTTCTTTCCTCTCAGCTGACTTCAGCCTGTGTCCAGTTGACAATGAAACTATCAAGTACTACTATTAGGCTTTCCTTTTCTCAAGCCCCTTAGTATGTTTGATCAGGTCATTCTTCTGTCTATTGTGCATCTCACCAGAAGGGAGGACCCAAGCCCTTGCTACATGGACAGAATCTATGAGAGCACTCAGTCCACTACAGGGCAGACTCTCAGCAAGGACTCATGCACCTCTATCTCTGATTCTTATTGCTGCTCTTCTCTCTAGTACTAATGAGTTAATAGACATGGTTTCTTGGACTTCAAAGTAATAGTAAAATTTTGATGAAATTAATGGCAACTGGGAAATCTTTACAGCCTAGATTTAAGGGGAAAGGTTTCCCAAAACTGATTTACCTTCAGCCAATCATTGTTTAGCATGAGTAAAGCTTGTCCTCAATTTTTATATATGTATCATATTTATTAAATTATTCAACTAATAAATCTTTAGTCCTATTATATATTGGACCATTCTTGATCTTCAGAGGACACAGACAAATATTTGATTCAATAATACTTCTTCCTTCTGGTCACATATTTACACAACAAAATGATAGCTTCTGCTACAGATCTTAGACAAACTGCCAAGAGAATTCAGCCTCTGGATTCTTGTCCAAAGGAGGAGATGTCAGGGAATAATTCGTAGCAAGGAAATACACAAACAAATTTGGAAGGCTAAACAGAAATTGTCCAATATACATCACTGTCTTCCAACTCTACACTGATCCCAGATTCTTTGAGTTCCCATCAACCTTCACTGTGTCATTTATTACAACCTCCTGCACTTTGCCGCAGTGACCTGTGACCTTACTTTTGCACACAGAAAATGAAGTTATAACCTTGCTGGTGCCTCGTAATGACCTTCCTTCCCCATTTTTTTTTTTTTTTTTTGAGACAGGAAGTCTTAAGCCCTTGGGAATATCGCTTAATATTAATGTCTTTATTTATTTATTTTTTTGAGAAAGGACAACTTAAAACCAGGTAATTCTTAAACTATTTTCCAGCCCTAAAATTTCATGAATGTGAACCAGGAGATATGCCTGTGAGTCTCAAATGCAAGATTGTAGATAGAATATCTTCTCACAATGCACCATCTTGGGAAATCTCTGGATTCTTAGTGAAGTTTAGAAAGTTATGCAAAGCTTAAGACCTTATTAAGTACATTTTTAAAAAATACTGTGTTATTTCTGTCTGATCTGAATCCTCAGACTCCAGAGTGATGGGATTATAGACAGGCATCACTATGCTTGGCTCCTCTGTTTGTTTGATGAGAGAGGGTTTTACACTGTAGCGGAGTCTAGGATTAGAACTAACTATGTAGCCCAGACTGGTCTCAAACTCGTGGTTGTTCTCCTATCTGTGCCCCTCAAGTTCTAGGATTACAGGCAAGAACGATCAGGCATGGATTTAACATCTCTTTTTTAAAAAATCTGTTAGCTGTAAATGCAAACAGCATAATTCCTGGAAACCTGTACATTTCATTTGTAGATGTTGAAACATATATGCTTAGCTTCACCACACTTTGGAAGTATAGAATGGTGGTCTGTTCATTGTATCAGTCTGCTCTGGTCCAGCCAGGGAAAATCTATGTTTTAGAACCACTTACAGAAGTAGAGAGAGCAGGCCCCAGTAGATGCCTGATAAGCCAGGGTCCTTCCCTGTGAATGATGCTGTCACTAGTAAGTCACTCACGCTTCACAGAGATCTCTGATAGGTATCATGAAATGTGGGCTGAGGATGACTTGATACTATAGACTCACTGTGATACCATAACTCTTCAAAAGTATGGGACACGAGATCACATGACTGTGATCTATTACTATTATGTGATGGGCTCTTCCTACTCCCCTACATTCAATCATTTTTTTAGGCAAAGTAACATAAGTACAAATAACTAATTATTGATTTGACAACTGTTCTAGTCAAAACAGACTGTCATGTGTTATTTTTCTTGTCCCATTTGGAATTTAAATTTGCTAATTCTTTCAATTAAATCTGGGTCCCACAATATGTTTCTTGGATTCCATTTAGTTATTAGCAGGAAAATATGTTATTATACAGCTGAGTGAATTTGTTGTTTTATAAACTTTGGTATTTATGATTAAAGATTAAGAATACTAATAAGATATAGTAATTTGTGGCTTTATTGAGACTATTCATTCCGTTTTTCTAGAAGTACTTTATTTCCTAAGTATAGTTTAAGTAAAATGAGATATATAAAAATTTCACTTCTGAAATTAGATCTAAATATTTTGTGAAGGCACAGAGGGAGAGGTGCTCTTAATACTGGTGTAAGATGTTATCTAATAGAATATTTCTGAGTGGCAGTTGAACAAAATCTTTTTAGATTTAAACTTTATAAAGTGTTGGGTAAGTCTAAAAGGCAGGAGTGGATATAAGGCAGTTGGGGTAGTCTGAACAGGGTAAGGAGAGGTGCACCCAAGACATACACACTTTCAGAGTCCAAGCGGGGTGAAAGAGAGTTTGATTTGGTGTGCAAAAAGCTGTCCACTGTAAGTCCATGAGAGCCCAGTTGGAGTGGGGAAGACATCCCTGGAGTGTGCAGGTACTTGGCAGGGTCCCAGAGTCAAGTCAGACAAAGGTGTCCTTGGAATTGGCCAGAACAAGGCTCTAAACTACACAGAAAGCAGGCAAGGCAAGATGTTCATAGACTCAGTTCTAGAGCCAGCTATGAGTCCATGGGGGAGCCTTAGCAACATAGTGATTCCCCATCTAAAGCAAGCAAGCAAGAGAAGAAGGAAGCAAATATAAGAGTGAACATTTTCATATTCCAGAACCCTAAAAATGATGTTTATTCACAGTTGGTAGGAAAATGTTAGCTGGACTGTGTAGAGAATGGTAGCATGCTGGAGGTTTTGATCCCATTAGTAAACAAATGGAGGATACTGTGAGACGTGGTTCTTACAGATGAAGAATATGAAGAAATAGACATTGGGAAAAGCCTGCAATAAACCTCATGCTTTTGAAATAGAGTTGGGAATATTGGCATAAACTAGGGCTTTAAATTTTTTACCAATAGTGATAAGAACAAATAAATGTAAAATTTGTATGTGTGTGCATGTGTTGTATGACAAAACTTTTCCTAGGGAGATGCAACACACATGTTTGCTTACCCTAGCCAGGGAGCCCACAACACACCAAAGTACAGACACCATTAAAGTGTCCAGCTTGGTGAACTATGAGTTTATTAGGGTTGTTTATAAGGGTATGGGGGAGGGGTTACTTACAGGAGCAGAAATTAGTCAAAGACAGCTGTATCATTCAAGTCTACCCCAGCGTGGGTACCAGCTCACAAAAGCTGGGAACCTGGAGCTCACTGAACAGCATGTGGGTAGCTCAACAGGTTGGAGAGTGCCCCTTCTAAGTGAGTTTGGTCTAAGCCTCTTCCAGGCAGTTCCACTGATCTCAGAGTCCTCTGTGCAGCTTGGATTGTCTGAAAGTCTTCTTTGCAGCTCAGATTGGCTCCTCTGAGAGGGACTCTCAGCCTTTATAGCTTACTCTGGCAAAGGAGTGGGCTAGTGAACCTAGTCAGTTTCAGGGACTTCCTGAAGCTATTTTCAGTTATTTATCTTCCTGATAAAGGAGTTTCTCTGCAGCATGGATTGTTTTAGTCTTGGAGGAAGCTGTTAACACAACTATGTGGAAGTGCATGCATATGTGTGTGCATACATGTACATTTGTTTATTTATAGATTTGTCAGAGATTCACTGTCTCTGTTCACTAAGAATTCAGAAAATTCAACAGTATTAGTAGCATTAAACATACCTAGTGTCTAGATTTTGGTTTATACTTTTCAGTACTAAAAGAAGCTAAGATTATTGTACAAATGGTACCAGTTCTGGGGCAGAAAAAGTAGAACTCAATCCTGAATTATTACAGACAAAGGAAGAAGTGATCAAAGAATGGAAGTAGTATATATAAAATTCAGTGGTACCTTGGGTAGGTTGAACAGGGCTAAGGTAATCATTGAATTGAAATAAGTTATGGACTGGAGAGATGGCTATGTGGTTAAGAGCCCTTATTACCCTTGCAGAGGACTCAGAATTGGTTCTTAGCACCCACATGGCTACTTACAACTGCCTGTAACTCCTATTCTAGAGAATTTAATGCCTTCTTCTGCTCTCCTGGGGCTCCTTCATGCACATGGTGCCCTAAACTCATATGGGCATATATTCATACATAACTCACACAAATAATAAGAAATATAAAAATAATTTATGATACTGATGAACTGCAATCTGTTGAATCCAGGTGTTTGCAATGATATGAGTAAATGAATGAGTGAATAAATAAATTTGAAGTTTCAAGAAAAATAGAATAATGTATGACTCCCAAAATACTTTCCTACAAAATCCTTACTAACTTACAGGTGGAAAGAGATGCTTTATAGCAAAGAAACATGATCAACAACCCTTAGCCATGCAAAGTTAGCAAAATGACTGACAGACAGCACAGGCTGAAATCATGTACCACCTGCTAGGACACAAAGACAAGAGCCACATGACGTCTGTGATGTGTGTGAAGTTGCATTCTGAATCCAACTACAAGGAACTATTGGGTGAACCCTGACCCACAGACAATCTATCAACTAACTGACCTCCAAAGCAGCAAAGTCACCAGATATGAAAGATCTAAGGAATTCCTTCAGCATAAACTAGATTGAAGAGAAAATTAACTGCACCCTGTGACTCTAGCCTGGATTCTTTAGGTATTTGGGGCATTTGAATCAACTGACAGAATCTGTACTCTGAGATGAATTGCGTGTTAACCTCCTCATTTTCACAGCTGTGTTTGTGGATAAAAAGGAGAATGTCTAAGAAAATACTTAGAACTGGAGCTGAGATAATATGAACTGTCTTTTTAAAAAAATATGTATTTATTATGTATATAGTGTACAGAGGGTACCAGATGTCATTATAGATGGTTGTGAGTCATCATGTGGTTGTTGGAAATTGAACTCAGGACCTCTGGAAGAACAATTAATGCTTTTAGCCTCTGAGCCATCTCTCTAGCCCTGATATGGGATGTCTTTATGCTGTGAATAAAAGACTATTTTGGCCTATGTCAGGCATCATAGAAGGAGGCAGAGAAATCAAGGCATAGGTAGGGGAAGGAAGTTGGTGTCAAAAGAGAGACATAATCCAGCTGTCCAGGAATCAACATGTAAAGGAACTCAGGTGAGCCACGGGTCATCCGGCAAGACAGATTAATGGAAATGGGTAGAATTAAGGTAAAAGAGCTAGCTAGCAATATACCTGAAACATAGGCCTAGCAAGATGAAATTAATATAAGTGTCTGTGTGTTTCATTGGAACTTTGGGACTGCTAGTCCAGAAAATCAGAGGCAGGCAGATCTGGAACATGGGACTAATCTGGAGCAGAACCCTCATGTTTCACTGAATCATCATGTCAGCCACTCACTTTCACATGACTTAGGATAAAATTATTTGCTCTATTTTTATATAAGTTTTCTGTGAGTCTGAATTTGTTTCATAATACAAAGCTTTAAAGTGCATATATAAACTCTGATTTTAGGAGATTACAAATAAGTGATTTTATACTATATTCTTTTATATATGCAAAAATGTCATGTGTACAATAATATTCAACAGACACATTGTAACAAGCTAGTACATAGTAAGGACTCCATAACCCTCAGCTTATTACTGTTACCATTTTCCAAGACACAATATCCAGTAAATCTGTAGGAACTGAGTAGAGGAACAGGCATCCTCTAGGGGTATATGTCCTAAATCTATGTCTGTGCTTAGGGGCTGAGGGTCACTCTCACTAAAGCATATATATATATATATATATATATATATATATATATATATATATAAAAGACAAGATAAGGTCTAACCTGAAGCTGTTGAGCACTATGGAATAAATACTGAGGCAGCTGGCTTTAGTTGCTAGCACATATGGAATCTCTGATTCCATACATTTCTGATTCTTTGTGTGCCAATCAAAAACTGTGTTCTCTGGGTCACATCGGGTTACCATGTATGTGTGTGTGTGTGATGTGTATGCATTCATGTTTACATGTATGGAAACACATGTGTGTGGTAGTGGGAATGCACATGTATGCATTCACATCTGGAGACCCAAGGTTAGCATTGGAAGTCTTCCTCAGTTACTCTCCATTCTATCATTGAATACAGATCCCTGTCTCTTCCTTTCTGGTATTGGAAATATAAGCATCCCCAGGGCCCTCTGCATCTCTGTGGGCTCTGGTGATCCAAACACTGGTCCTTATTGGGCTAGGCAGCAATGGGGCTATCTTTTAGGTCAAAAGATGACAGCTGAGGTATAAAGCAAGCTGAATCTTTCACCATCACACAAGGTTTGCTGATGCCATTCATATTGATGTTTGGATGGCATACATATTTCTTCTATCCCTGCTTGGCCTCTGCACTCTGGGTAGAGGTCCCAGATGTGCTTACTCAGCAGGTGGAAAACCAAAACACCCCCATACATTGTTCAAGGTGCCCAGGGAGACAAGATTGTACCAAGATGGGGCCTGCTCCTTCAGAAAAAAACTTACTTTGAAAAGTCAATGTATTTCTAATACACTACACTGAAATAACAAGAAATAGCAATAGTTTTTTAGTTTCCTCTGGAATCCATAATATATGGTTTTATAATATATAAAATTTAAAATAATCCTAATTTCTAACAATAAAATATTGATTTAAATAATCATGGCACAGTTCCAGGACAGAATGCTACATGGAAGCGACATGTACAGGGCAAACTTATTCTCAAAATGTTGGGCTGTAGTTCAGCGTTACTGCTGGGGAAGCCAGGTGGGCAGTAAGGCATGGGATAACCAAGTTGATGGAGTGTGTTTATTCTAGGTCAGCACAGTTAAGAGTCCAGCTCCATGTGCCATCTCAGCAGCAACAATAATGCTAGTGCCTTGAGCTGAAGTGACATGGCCTTGAGTAGAAGCTTCTTGAGTTCCTGAGTCACTACTTGGAGAAGAGATGTAAGAGACAACCAACCACCTTATCTACAATGGCATTTCATTATCCTGGAAAACAAAAACAAACTCTTTTGTTCTTTTTCTTCTTTATATGTAAATAGCATGCATTTATGTATGCATGCTTACGTGTATGGTCACTACAGGTGTGCAGGCATGTGGGGTAGGTAGGTGTGAGTGTGTGTGTGTGTGTGTGTGTGTCTGAGGTTGATGGGAATCTTCCAGATTGCTCTTCCACTTCATGTTTTGAAGCAGTCTCTCAGTCAAACCCAAAATCCTCTTATATAAACAGCTTTCCTAGGCAGCCTGCCTTTAGGATCCCGACTCCACCTTGTGAGACTGGAATTACAGGTGGGTGGGTCACCACATCCACTGATATCAGCACAGGTTCGGAGATCTTAACTCTAGTCCTCTTAACTGGGGCAATTGCTTTAACTGTTGGGCCATCTTCCCTACCCCCAAACCAAATACAACTTTTATCAACCAAGATGTCAAGGCTTATTTGACCCGCCTGTGTAGTTTCTCCTAGCTGATGCAGACATTCATACTTAGAAGGGATTAGGTCCAAAGAAAACCAAATGTGAGCAGAAGTGGAATGTCAGTGATGGGCTTACTGGTGATTTATTTATACGGAGCCCATCAGCTCCAGCACCATAGAAATGGGATGCAATGATGAGTGTGATGTTGTCTTCACCTGGGGGGAGGCTCACTATTCTTTCAACACAGAAGTCAATGCTGGCAGTATACTCTTTATGCAAATGTGAGAGTAAAAAAAAAGACAAAAGAAGGTTTTAAACATTGAGAGGAGAGAATTCTACATTGGTGGCCCAAAGAAAGAGCAACGTCCAGGCCCGCCCCTTCATGCACCCCTAACAGAGTGTATTTCTTAGAACTGCAGAACCTCCTTTGTACAAAGGTTTAAAATCCAAAGCTGCAGGATGCTGTGTCGTGGAGAAGCAAGCCCCTGTGAACATAGTTTAAGGAAAGAAATTTCATTAGATTTTTAGACCCTCCCCTCCCCGAAGTGTTGTCTGTGTCTAGGACTCGCTGCCTATAATCTTTCCGCTCTATTTGCTGCGTGAACGTTCATTATTTTAGATCAAAGAAAACGGAGGAAGCCGCTCATACCCTTCCCCAGTGTCTCCCTCATTAAAAGTAATTATTTCCCCAGTTCAGTCCTCTTTGTTCACAGTGGCGTCCAGTGAGGAAACGGGTCTTAAGAAACCCAATTATGTCTGAGGCGGTTTCAGAATCCGATAAAAGGGTTGGGGGCTGGGGCTTCAGAATGGCCTGGCGGGGAAGATCTTACTTCACATTTTCAGCACCATGCCACATTAAGAATTCTGCTCCTTGGGATTTGTTTGGAAAGCACTTGGCCCTAAATAGAGAAATTTTCCAGTTTTAATGTCTAAAGCTGAAAATAATGAATTTCATTAAAAACGAATGAACTCATTTGCTGTATTACTTTACAGCATATGATTTAATTACTGCACCAGCCAATGAAGAATCACAATTCATTCTGGGAAGTGTTTGGTAATATTGTGCAGCCATGGATTTTTTGCTTGCTTTATTTAGTGAATCTGTAAAAAACATATAAATGGTTCCTTCAGACTGAGATTTGATTCCCAGTTCACGATGGAACAAATCTATTGATTATTATCAACACATCAACCGTGCTCAATTAAAGGTTCTTATACAAATAATTTCACAGAAGGGTCCCTAGAGTCTGATCTAACATAATTTATGCTACTTCTTATTTATTTGTAGAATATAAAATAGAAAATTTTAAAAGAGCTTTCTGTCTTAAAGAAAAAGTAATGTGTAAAATATTAAAAGAGTAGTTGGGGCTGGAGAGATGGCTCAGTGGTTAAGAGCACTGACTGTTCTTCTGGAGGATCTGAGTTCAATTCCCAGCATCCACGTGGCAGCTAACAACTGTCTGTAATTCCGGGATCTGACACCCTTACACAGTTATACATGCAGGCAAAACACCAATTCACATAAAATGAAAATAAATATTAAAAAAAAGAGAAGTGAAAATTAGAAAAAAATTCCATCTCTCATAGAGAAGAGAATGTGGACCCTGTATAGGAATCGGAGTCCCAGAAGGCACTAGGCTCAGAGTCCATGTTTCATTTTCTGTACTGACTGTGACTTTTCATGATTGGTAGAGACACGAGTGTTTTAGGGGGCTGTCCACATACACCTGAAAACAGTCATAGCTTCCCTCTCTTGGATATGGCTATAACAACCTTGCCACCACCAATGCTCAGGATCCACCTTCTCCTGAAGAAAGGAATGGGGTGAGTCTTGGAATAATATATTTCTGGCCTGTCTGGACCTGCAGTCCCACAGAAGCACACATAGGCTTGTTTTATTTACATGATGGTTAGCATATTGCTAGCTAGCTCTTGCATCTTAACCCATTTCCATTAATCTGTCCTGTCATGTGGCCCATGGCTTGCCTATTTCTTTATATCTTGCTTCTTGGGCAGCTGGATCACATGTCTCATAGCATGAGACTCTTAATCTCAGGGTCGTGGGTTTGAGCTCCACATTGGGTGTCTGATATTGCAGAATTATTCACTTACAACATATCATATAAAAGATTAATATTTATTGAGGGGTATATAAACATTCACGATACAAATTGAACCTTAATACAATTCTTAAAGAGTGGAATTGTACCACACTGGATGGCTGATCTGCTCTCTGAGAACACAAGAACAAACAGGAAGAAAGGTCAGTGTGCCCCAGGTCTCAATAGGGTCTGGCCACACCCCATTATGGGTCCTGATACCTCAGAAATATGCTTCTAAGCTTCTCCAAATAATGCCTGAATCCCACTACAGAGTCTGGTTCTCTTTTACCTTTTAATGTTTTACTATTACTTAAAGTTTATTATTTTTGTGACCACAGACTGTAAGTTTGAAACGTAAGAGAATCCAGCCCAAATAGAGCTAAACCAGTAAGTAAATGGTGCCACTTAGCACTGAAATATCTACCTAACTGTCCCTTTCCAGAGCAAGCACAGGCAGGTGTCAATGTCAACACTATAAAAAACACATTAACAAAAGAAAAACATCCATAAGACCCACCTAAACATCATAAAATGAGAATGCACATATTACACCCAAATTCTGTAGATATGAGTTATAATTACTTCATATTTTCCAGAGTTTTCTTAAGTTAAAATATTTCTAAAGCATTTCAAACACTTATCTGTTCTCTTGGTGCAGAAGATGGCAGATCAATTTACTACTCATGTTGCTTCAGACAGATGGAGTTTAGAACGAAATGTCCTACTTACTAAAAGTACAAAAGAAATTGATAGTCAATAAAGTCACTTCTATTTGTTGTGTGAGACAGGTTTTAAACACCAGCCATCTAAACAATCTGTGGAAAGGCTATGCGGAGGGACTACTATTTTAAGATGAAAGGAGTTAGAATATTTTGATATTTATTTATAGGTCAGCCAGTAAATTACTCTGATTAAGATGAATCAAGATTACCTTGACATGGTTACCCGAGGGAATTTTAATTAGTTCTGGGGGTACTTTTTTAAAAACAAAAAAAAAAAACAAAACTTGGTATCCAGTGCCTCATGTCATTCAACACATCAAGTTAAGAATGAAAGATTTTTCTACAGTGTTCAGCCTCTTCACACTGTAGTCTAAATCCCACTTTTCTTCTAAGTCAGCTTAACAGAAAATGACCTTTTAATAAAAGAAGAATTCTAATTACTTGGCAAGTCTTTTTTTCTCTCTCTACCAATAAAAAAGCTAGTAAACATTTTGCTATCTTGCTATTCTTATAGGTAAAAATGATTGAGACAGGAAATGAACTGTTTTAAGCCAAAAATAATATATATACAAGCCCCTTTTCAGTTGCATCACTGAAAGTCTGTACCAGTTAAATAGTTGAAGAGTTTTCCTTCCAGTTCTAGCTTTGGAGACAGCTCAAGAATAATCCTGTCCCAAACTGAAAAGGACCAGTCGGAAGTCTGCCTTACCCTACAGCAAAAGCCAGAAATCTACCTTAGTCTGGCTGATGGGCATGCTCTAAGTGATTAAATTCTCTCCACTCTCCAGGACTAAATGAACATTTACCAACTTTGTTTATAAGAAGCCAGTTAAATAGCAAACACATGAAAAGGTATATGATGACCTAAAGATCTTTAAATATAGAAAAAAATATTAAAAAAAATATATTTCTGTTTTGTGACTCACTGAATTCAATCAGGGCTGTTTGTGTGACCATGAGTTTGGAAATATCCAGTGGAGCCTGGTGAGCTCATCAGTGGATACACAACTGAAGGCAATGATCCTCCTCCCCTCTCCTAGAAATCAATCAGTACCTAGTGGCTCAGTAGGAAGGGACAGGACCCATGGAGCTCCTCCCCCATCCATGCCTGATGGTTATCAGTGGCAGTCTTTTTTTATTATTATTATTTAAAAGGGTTTTTTCTTAGTTTTTTTTCCTGTTCCCTTTCCCTCCAATAGAGTGAAGGCACATGAATGTAGAAAAGGGATTTATAGGGACAAGAGAAGATTCATAGGGGTCGTAGGGAAATAAGAGAGAGTGGAGGGTAAGTGTAATTAGGATGCATTATACATTGTGTGAATCAATCAATAAACAAATTTAATAAAAATGCTATATATGTATGTATACATACACACACACATATATATGGTTGAGGAGATGGCTCAGTAGTATTTGCTGTGTAAGCATGAGGACCAGAGTCCAAATCCCTAACATTCAAGTAAGAAGCAAATATAATAGCATATATCTGTAATCCCAGAGTTCTATAGAAAGAATAGAGGAGAGATGGGGAAATCCCTGGAAACTAAAGGGCCAACTAGGCTGCAGTATAAGTGGTGAACCAGAAGACCCTGTCTCTAGCAAAGTAAACTATGGAGACTGGCATCAGAGGTGCCTCTGACCCCCACACTTGTGCTATGGCGTAAGTACATCCACACACACAAACATGTACCCACATCTTAAAAGAGTACATGTAAATCTATTTCACATATGAGACTGGTGGTCTGAAAGAAAATGGCCTTCACAGGCTAATAACGAGTGGTATTATTTGAAAGGAATAGGTGTGGCTTACTTGGAGGAAGTGTGTCATTGGGATGAGCTTTGAGGTTTCAGCTGCTCCAGGCCCAGTGTCACTCTCTCTTCCTGCTGTCTGCTGATCCACACGTAGAACCCTCAGCTACCTCTCCACCACCATGTTACCCTGTATTCCACCATGTCTCCCACCATGAGAACAGACTAAATTAGTGTGGTCATGGGGTCTCTTCACAGTGATAAAACCCTAACTAAGACAGAGATTTCATGATTGCTCTTAAATTTGAATCTGATGCTATAATGTTTCCATCAAGTGCATCTTTCTTGTTTGTTTGTTTGCTTTAGTAGAATAATTGAATGTAGCTAGAGATCAAGTTAGACTGGATTTCAGCACAATAGGAGAGAGAGAGTGCAAGAGGCCCTGGATTAAATCCCCAAGTACTATAACGCTCCCTCACCAAAAAACAAAACAAAACAAAAAAACTATATGAACCTTCAACTAGCTAATACGCATTGGCCATAAGAAAAGCAGGAAGCTCCTTCTTTTCCCTCTTTAAAACCAGAGGAGAACACTTTGAACCTTAAAAATCTCACAACATAATCTAGAACAAGGTGAATGCTGGCTGATGACACTTCCTCTAAATTCCAGGAATTTAGCTTGGGTGCTACAGTTTTACAGATTAATGCAGCAAACAACTTACAGTAAATGCATGGCAGAGCAGAGGCCCAGGTGAGAATGTCTGATTGTGTTACTACTTTTAAAAGGAAAAAAAAATATTTGCAATAGATTTTTGAGCTATACTTTTGTTTATGTTTTTAGAAATTCAAAAATTTGTATTCTCATGCTGACAGGTGGTTATTTATAATAATAATAATTGTTATTATTAATTATATGTACAGGTGTTTTGCCTGTATGTATGTCTGTGCACCACTTACATGCACAGCCTACAGAGGCCAGAAAAAAGCATCAGATCATCTGGAACTGAAGCTACAGATAGTTATGAACCAGTATATGGATGATGAGAATCCATCAAGATCCTCTAGAAGAGCAGGCAGTGTAATGGGCCATATTTCTAGTCCTTGACTGGTAGCTTTGATGCACGTAGCAAATAGTCCAGTGTTCAGGAAGAAGTGTATTGTATTGTAGTCAAAGGACAAGAGAATTCTTCATGCTTCTGCTAGCTCACAGCAGCCACTTCTAAGTCTGCGTATGCTTGCTGATTCATCCTCTGCTTTTTGTCACACAGATTCCTTCTTACCCATCCAATCACATCTTCCTAAAAACTAAACATTGGTGTTAGAAAAATTGCATGGGGTTAGCCTGTGTGCTGGTAACAGCAGTAGAGGTGCTGAAGGAATCCCCCAACCTCACCAGGACCTTTTGCTTTGGGGTCATTTGTCTGAGAAAGGTTGAAATTGGTCATTGCATTTAAAATGGTCAGAAGAGGGACTTGAGGAGATGGCCCAGCAACTAAGCAAGAGCACTTGCTGCTCTCGAAGAGGACCAGATTCAGTTCCTAACAAATCTGTGAGTCCACTCCAGAGTGTCTGATGCCCTCTACTGGTCTCCTCGGGCATCTGCACACATATGGTGCACACATATATACTCCATGCACACACATACACATAGATTTTTTTTTGTGGGAATCATAAAACTCCCCTTTTTTGATAGATGCTTTCTCAGATAGCATTTATTTCTCAGGGGACAGATCTTGGCGCTCTAACCCTTGGTAGAAGTGCTGATGGTCCATTTTCAGTCTGACTGATGCTTCTTCACAGGCGTTTATTTTAGCAATCATCTTTCTGACAGAGCTTGAGGCAGCTGAAGGAAAAGCATTTTTTATCACTGCCATCTGCAATGCGATAAAGTCATTTTTGACCCCCTGAGTTGCTCCTGCAGCGGTCTTTCTGTTGTGCAGCTCACCAGGAAGTTCTGTGCTTGCTGCTTTGGGTTATAGGCCCTAGTTGGAGGTGGGATCATCTCTGGACTAACCATTTAAGGGGGATTGATGTCCTCTATTAATTATTGATTAGGTTAAAAAAAATCTAATACAATCTAATTCTTTTAAAAATCTTCCCACAGTGTTTTGAGACATAGAATGACCAAAGCAGATGAGCAAGGGGGACAACTTGTTTTCAGGAAGGTTCCATAAGTTATGGTGCAGAACCCAAATCCATCCACATCTTTATTGGTGTCTATGCAGATTTAGTCACTTTCCATTTTTTCTTCACAGGTTACTACCCACAATTTTCTCTTAGAAGGTGGTACCTAAGCTGAAATCAAGAAAACATGGCTGTTTTCTCCAGTTTCTAGCATAAAAAAAATTGCAGCACCAAAGGCATCCCTGTCAAGCTTTCCATTCCTGGTTAGCAATGCTCCATCTTCTTCTAGAAGATTCCACAATCACTTAGAGATGAGCAACTCAGGTTCCAGTATATCACCAGATAAAATGCCTGTCAAATTCTGCAATGTGTTGGCCTTGTTTTCAGAGTTTACAGCCCTTGGGAGCTTAGCTACAGAGGCTGTGGTTGGTCCAGACTGCTGGAACTTGGAGACCTGAGTAGAGGGATAGCTGGGCTCTTGGTGGATAGTAAGCCCCATTGGTGAGGATACAGTTGACTTGTCACTACACTTCCACTACTTCATGTGTGCCTGCCTCATAGAAATTACCTCATAGTGATGTCATGAATGAGTAAAAAGTAAGTGGGGATGCAGGGGTTTTATTGTTGTTATAGTTTTTGACATGTCATTGAAAATACATAGAAAAAAAAGAAACAGAAACAACTGTGAGGCTAAAAAATATACAACTTCTTTTTCTTGTGAGTGTGTGTGTGTGTGATGTATTTGTGTGCCTATGAACACATGAAAAGAGAACAACAGCATATGTCTTCTTCGCTCTTGACTTTATTTCTTGAAACTGGAGCTCATGCAGGCTGGTAAGTCCCAGGGGTCCCCTACCTCTGCCTCCCAGCAATGGCTTCTATGCTTATGTCATCATACTTGGCTTTCCACATGGGTGCTGGGCATCCCTGACTCAGGTCCTTGTACCTGAAGAGCAAGCATTGGCACTCACTGAGTCTTCTCCCAAGCCCCCAAATATTTAACTCCTATACACAGCTGAAGCACAAAAACATCTACAACATAAGAAAAAAAAAGTATTTACAGCTTTTTAAAAGGGAAAAGATTACAAACACAGCCCTGATTCTACAAAGAATTTTTTTCAAATCAGAGGAAAAAAATATCAAAGCACTTCACTGGGTAATTGATAAAATAAGAAACCCACATGGCTAATTTCTAAACAGAAAAGGGAAACAATAGAGACATGCAAACGAGAGTAACATGAGCTATTGCTCGGACCAATCAGATGAGGACATTACTTATGGAGACAATCCAGAAATATGGATCAAATTTCACGCTGAGATGATTAGTTGATGTAGCCATTCTGCTCCCAGTCATTTGGCCTTAATTTTATCTTTATCTTAATTTAAATATTTGATTTAATCTTAAAATAATTACTTAGGCATATACATTTAGAAGAAACTAATAAAGGGAACCACCAGGGAGCCATCTGCTGTGTCAATCATTCATGCTGCTTTTGCATACCATCCTGATCCTGACTTTTCTTTTTTCTGTTCCTGATTTTTCTTTTCTTTGGCCACAAATAAAGAGAGAGCACTAATTGCAAACACTGATGAATGGTGATGGAGGATGGTGGGTTAGTTGCTGTTTGCATTTCTTTAATCATACTAATAGTTCATGTTTACATTTCCACATTCTGTGGGAAAATTGGGCCCATCAGCGCCTCTTCACTGAGATCCGGTCTAATAAGAGATCTTTTCTTTTAGTGCCTAAGGAATCCCTACTCCCACCCCAGAACTAATTGCAGTGGTAATGTCATTTTTACACCCAGCCAAAAATGGGGGAAAGAAACATCTCGGAATCCAAGCCCAGGCCACACAAAGAAGGTAGCACACGTATTGTGACCATTTTCTAACTTTGAATGCAACAAATAACTTTTGATTTTGTCAGCCAGGCAGAAGCCCCTGACACATTCTCTCTTTGTATATAAATAAGGTCCTATATAGGTAGCTGTGTTACCAAGCTGCCTTCAAGCTCAGCATCCTCCTGCCTCAGCTTCCCAAGTAGCTGGAATTACAGGCATGTGCTCCTGTCCTTGGCCTTTCTCTCCTCACCCTCAGGGGGCTCTGTATTCTCATTTTATACAAGCAGCCATGCAGAATACGTGGTCTGTCCTGCTGGGGTGTCTTCCGGTTAGTTTTGTCTATTTTCAGGACATTGTCTCTTATTTAGCGTACTTTCAATCAGCATACTTCACCTCTGAGGAACTTTCATGATGGAGTAGTAGTTAAGGTCTGGACCACAGCCAGCCAGTGTGCCAAGCTCTGTACTCAGCATGCTGACCCTACAACAAACAGCCCTCTACTATCTCTCTTGTGGGACTAGCTAAGAAAAGTGTCCAGGGTTATACCACTGAGTACTGGAAAGCCAGTGTTCAGTCACCCCACTGGCTCCCACAGCCTGTACTCTATCCACACTATTCCCCTAACACCCCTCTGAGGCTTACATGTATAAAATGGAAACTTCAGACAGTGTTACTTATTGTTCAAACGAAACTAGCAAAGACCAACTCCAGGGGCCCCAAACCCTGTCATCTTTACCCCATTCTCTTTTTTAAACTTGGCTCATTCCACTTATCATCAGATTTTGAGTGTTCTCTTTTTGGAATACTTCCAGAGCTTGACATCTTGACCCCTTTACCATGGTCACTCTGGCCCCAGCCACTGCCCTCCTTCTATGGACAGCCCCGCTCTCTGTGGAACTGGGTCACCTTTCAAGTGTAGGTAGCATCGAATCTCTGACTTCCCAATGTTTCCCATTTCATTCAAAGAAAAATTCTTACTGCTTGTGACCAACAGCCCTAGATGACATGGCCTCAAGCCCTCTGCTCTCCCTCAGCTCTTCTATTCTTTCTTCTTTAGTTATTTCTCTCAGTTGTTTGCCTGAACAAAACCAAACTTCCAGAAGCATTCTACTCTCAGATAGCCACTGGTGTACCAACTCTTACTTCATGCTCAGTTGTTACTCTCCACGAAGACCTGTCTGAGCTTCTTTTCTCCTCAGGTGACAAGATACTGAGTAAAAGCAGTTCCGAGAGGGAAGGGTTGATTTTGGTTTATAGTTACAGAGTGCAGCCCATCAGGGCAGGGCATTCGTGGCAGCAGGAATGTAATATTACATTACAAGTCATTTGGGGACATTACAGAAATGGAGAAAAGCTTCTACTCTGTTCCATTTCTCTTTCTAGATCCACTGTTTGGGTGGGTCTTCCTACTTCAATTAGTCTGTTCTAGAATCTCTCTCACCAATAATGCCAAGATGTTGGTTTCCACTGGAAGACTGTACTTCCACATTCTGTCAAGATGACAGACGATCAGTGTTAACCATCATGGCTGTTTCTGACAGTAATCCAAAACAGAGCCTGCCTCCATCTTGCTCTGACTACTTACCCAGCAATGTTTCTTCTTAGATCCCTGAGGAAGGCCTTTGATTAATAAGCCAAAGATGGCCACTGTGTCCTGACTCCTGGCTATCATTTGGACTTGTTACCTTGGGCTGAAACCTCTTAGCTTCAAAGTTTACCAGAAACAGACTCAAATGTGTAGATATTCAACTGTGTTTTTACAGCTCATCTTTAGCTATACAGAGCTTGCTTACCTTTGTACCCTCACAACAGTTCACACTACAGCTGTTTCTCAGGCATGAACATGGGCTCTGCACTCTTTTGAGTCCTCAGGGCATGTCCCCGAGATTTATTGCCCTGCTTCTTGTTCTAACCTCAGGGCAGCTTTGCCCTGAGAGGGTCTTCTTTCAGGTGTCATGGAGCAAAAGCTTATAAGTTTCTTCCTGTCTTAGGGTTTCTCTTGCTGTGGTAAAACACCATGGCCAAAGGCATCTTGAAGAGGAAAGAGTTTATTTCTGCTTACATTTCTCAGGTCACATTCTATTACTGAGAGGACTCAGGGCAGGATTCAAGGCAGGAGTGTGGAAGCAGGAACTGAAGTAGAGACCATAGAGAAGTGATGCTTACAGGCTGGTGTCTCATAACCGACAGTTGGCTTTCTTACAACAAGGCTGGAGAGGTGGGAGAGCACTTTCACTCCCGAATGGCTCCGTAGGGTTTTAGGTCCTTCCAGAAGAACACAGCTGTGGCTGTAGCTTCCATCATAGATCCCATGTGTCAACATACAGCTGACCACCTTCGGGGATTCACTTCCTAGGCTACAGTGTTGATATCACCTTGAACAATCAAGACATTTTACTTACGCTGGAGTGTAGGAAATCCTCCTGGCTTGCCTTAGTGTCCCCAGACTGCTGATTTCTGCTAAACCTCTTTTCCTCCTCCTCAGTGTTCCTTCCATACTTTTGGACCAGAAGATGACATCAGTGTTTTCCCCCATCTCCCCTGAGCTACCCTCAGCTACACAGGCTTCCACTGTTACCAGTATGTCTTCCTTCCTTCTCCCTCCTAAATACTGTAGTTCTAGCATCCATAGAGTCTGGGTAGTGAGTCAGCACACCAGGCCTTTCCTGCCTCACCTATACCCGGGCTATTTTCTCTGTCCAATTGCTTACCACTTCATAATATAGGACAAACTCCACCACTCTTCCAGGTCTCTGATGTCCTTGAACATTGAGCTTAAATTTGAAGTCACAGCTGTGTCCCCTCCCCCACCTCCGCCCATTTTAAGTCACAATGCCCTCCTGGCCACATCTGTATCCCTCATCTTGACCTGCTTCTGTAGAACTTTACATCTAATTAATCACATTCACCTTTTATCTCTGGTCTTCCTCCTCAAAGAGGCTATTGTTCAAAAATCTTTTCCCCATTATTTTCCACACAGCAACACTCAATAAATATCTACTATATATGTTAATCTGTGAACACCAGGTTTCCAGTATCACATGGTTCCTCGAACCAGACTCAGCTCGGTGGCCTCTCTATCGGCGGATTTTCTTCTGGCCTCCCTTTTAGCATTCTTTTCCTCACTTTCAGATCCAATGTCTGATTTTGCTTCATGATGCAAGTATGGAGGGATATTTGCCCTGGGCCCCTGAATTCTTTCCTCCATCTTTAGGCTCCCCTGTCTCAGACGTGAAGACCATACCCTCCTCCTTCCAGTGTTTACCATGTCCTGTCCCCCGTTTCTGAGGAAGGAAAATGTGGTGGTTTTCTGACAGACTCTTGGGCTTTGTGCCCTGGAAGAGACACTGTTCTTCTGTGAGAAGGAATGAGGAGCCTTTCCTGCACTCCGGGGCTGGAGAGAAGGAAGATCTTGGGAAGTGGGGAAAGCACAGATGAATCAGAGTGCTCTGATCGAGGCCATGGGCACCACACCACAGAGATTCTCCAGGCCTGCCCGGGCCAGGGGCAAAAGCTGGGACCTAAGACGTAGAAAAAGGGAGCTGCTGCTGTGGGGACATCCGGGAAGAGAATGACTGTGGGAAGAGGTGAGGTTTCAGGGAAGGGGCAGGATCAAAACCTAGCTTCCTTACAGGCAGCACCACTCAAGGTGGGTAATGGTGGCAGTCGCCACAGAATCAGCACCACCTCGTGGTCATCAAAGATGCTACAGCCGAGGGGTTCTTGGGTGTTTATTTTATTTTTAATATTTTCCCCATACCCACTACTGCTTTCCTGCCCCTTCTCCTAGTCCTCCCTCAGCCTTTCCTCCTCCCTCCCTGTTCACTATCCAGAGAACACAAGGATCCCAAGATGAGTCAATTCAGTCCGGCATATCTAGTTGAGGTAGGACCGATACCCTCCCCCAAGTATCCAAGGCTGAGAAAGGTGATTCCCCACAAGGCCTGGGCTTCGAGAGGCCCGGGATAGACTCTGGTCCGATTGCAAGAGGCTCCAGAAACTGCCCATGCCTTTCGACTGTCATCTACATTCAGAGGGTCCAGATCCATTCCATGAAGGTTTGCCAGCTGTTAGTTTAAAGTCTATGAGCTCCAAACAGCATGAGACTGCCTACTCCAAGGGTCTCCCCATCATGATCCCCATCCCTCTGCTCATGTAATCTCTCCTCCCTCTCTTCAACTGGACCAGTAGCTCAGCCTGGTCAGCTATGGATCTCTGCATCTGTCTCCATCAGCTGCTGGATAAAGGTTCTATAATGGTAATTAGGGTGGTCATTTATATGGATAGAGAAAGGCCAGTTAAGACACCCTTTCCACTATTGCTTGTGGAAATACTTTCCACTCCTAGCTGGCCTTATCCAGTGGGGTCTTGGGTGCTCCCTAGTATCAGGTTTCTCTCTAATCCTACAATGTCTCCCTCTATCAGGATATCCATTTTTTTCTCTTCCTCTGTTGCTCCTCATCCCACCCTCCCACCTCTGCTATCCCATTCTCTCATGTCCTCTTCTTACCTCCCCTGGACAGCCCCCACCCCGCCCATGATCGAAATTTTCTCAGGAGATCTATATTTCCCCTTCCTAGGGGATAAGGATGTCTTTCATACCTTTCTCCTATTACCTAGCTACTGGGGGAAGGGGAGGGAGGCATGGGTTGTAGCCTGGTTATTCTTTGCATTCTGTCTCTTAATCTAGGGAGATGCCAGATGAGGGAGTGTAACTCTGTTGTATAGAAACACGGAAACCAGCTATTTTCAATAAAAGAAAACTTGGCGCTTTATACTCATGGCGAAACAACATATATTCTCAGTCCCTCCCTCTCTCAGATCTTTAGTTTCTTCTTTATCAATCCTTTCCTTTCCTCCCACAGTGAACAACTCACAAAAGAGAATAAACAAAAGTCAAACGCTGCCCTTTGGTTTCGCTGTCTTGTGTTTGGAGATATTATGGCACAGAGCAGAACTCACAGTGTGACTTTGTAAGCATTGCTCCACGTGCATTTCCCACAACTTTTTGTCTTCCAAGACTGGAACTCTGAACCCACACCAGCCTCAGTTTCCGGCCACTCATCCTAATATCCTACTTTCTTATAGGGTGCTGGAAAGTTAACACCCCCCCCCAATTCGAGGCATTTCTCCAGATAGTGGGAGATTTCTTACAATATCCCCATGCTTTCTGACTTTTTCCCCCTTTGCACAAATACATATGAAAAGAGAAAAGCACTGACAGACTCTGGTGAAGGGGGATGGGTAAGTGTGTAAGAAGCAAGAGGCTAGGATGGGTGAGATGGGCATTCCAGGCTAATAGAGCAGTAAAAGGACATCAGGTGTGGCCCCATTGGTTGCCTTATCAAGAGCTTATGTGATTAAGGAGTGGAGCAGCTGGGGTGTCCACCAGGTGGGCAGAGGGCAAGTCTGGGCAGCTTTGTCATGCTGAGCAGCACGTCTTTTTAAGTCGCAGGGAAGGGAATTTGTCCTAATTGGGGGCAGCTTTAGGAAAGAGATTCAGATTATAGACTTTGGTAAATGGGTGGGGGATGGAGTGGGGAGAATGTATACAAGCCAGAAAACAGCACAGTAACCCAGGGAAACAGTACTGAGAACCTGAGCTGCGGAGAGAAGCTAAAAAGTAAATGGATCCTAGAAAAACTCAGACGAGGAATTTCTGGGCATGATGGCACACATCTGAAGTCCCAGCACTCAGAGAGGGAGACAAGGGGACCAAGAGTTCAAGACCTGTCCAGGAGATATGACAAGTCTGTCTCAAAATATGGAAAATAACAATGAGTATGCAAAAAAAAAGGAAAGAAAGAAAAGGAAAGGAAATAATAGCAGCGGGCAGGAGCAGGAGGGAGAATGGAGGGAGGTATGAGCTTGAATGAATGGATGGTGGTGCTTCTCACTGAGTTAGTGTGGCATTTTGAATGAGTATGGCTCACATAGGCTCAGATGTTTGCATACTTGGTGTTAGTTGGTGTGTTTGGGAAGGATTTGTAGGGGTGGAGATCTGAGGTTTCAAAAGTCTCTGGGCATTCCTCTTGTGCTGTCTTTGCCTCCTGCTTCTGGATCAAAATGTGAGCTCTCAGCCATTGCCCCAGCACTATGCCCGCCTGTCTGCTGCCACGCTCTCTACCTTGATGGCCAAGACTCTAGCCAGCCCCAACCAAACTCTTTCTTCTATAATCTGCCTTGAAGGTACCTTATCACAGCAAGAGAAAAGTAACCATGGGTACTCGGTGATGGGTACTCGGTGAAGAGAAGGAGCAGACTGAATGAGAAAGCCTCCAGGCTCCCTGTGGGGCATGCTGGGTTCTGAGCTCCTAGAGGGCAGGTGAGAGAAGGGCAGCTAGTGAATTACACGTGCACGGAGAGGACACATGAGGGACCTCAAGGTCAAGGACATAAGGAAGGAGTCCAAGAACGCATAAGCAGAGACCAAAGTGAAGGCAGTTAATGGAACACCAGTGAAGTGTGACCACAAGAGGAGTGAGCTCAAGGTCTGATGGGCACCCTCCAGTATCTACTGTGGTTCCTGACTCCAAGTTACAGAAACCACATCTAATTGGTCATTGTGGATGAAAAAGAACACATGAGGGGCTTACAGAGTAGAATAAACAGAATAAGCAACCGTACAATCAGGCCTAGGGTGGACAGAAGGAAGGGGGCTTTGAGATCTCCATGCCCCCTTACAGCCACCCATCATCCCACATGTCTCTATTCCAGACTGAAGCATCTGGAAGAAACTCATTATTTCAACCTATGTCATAGTCCTTCACCCCCAAATGATGGTGTTGTTACCATGCCTTGGCATACTCACAAAGACTCCAAGAATTGTAGCAGGAGCAACTGAAAAACAATACTTACAACTAGAGAGAAACCAGGACATGGGTACCACCTGGGATCCTGGGAAGGCAGTTGTAAGAAAAGAAGGCCATGATGTGTCTAGCTCCACATATAGGACAGCATCTAGCAAGATGAAGGCTTAAACTCTTCAATTAACTTGGGCGGGTAGGAAATCACTGATGATTTTATCCTAGCTGGTTTATGGAATAGATGCGCTGAGAAAAGTGCAGTGGATTGATAAGCAAATTCTTTCCAGTGGGAGAGGAAAGGATGGTGAGACAAGGAACTGTGTACTCTGTAGCCTGTCCTGCAATTTGGTGACAGCAGAGTGTGAACAGACTGAGAGCCTTCAGGGAAAGATCCATTGGAGGGCCGGGTGGAAAATAGAGAAAAGTGGATGAGAGAAGAATCAAGGTACAGCAACAATCCAGGGAGACAGATCACAGGTCACCCAAAACAGAGAAGAGAAACACTCTCCTTTACAGTTGGACAGAAGATCACAGTTGTAGCTTTAAGTTAAGTGTTATATTCTGAAATACACACACACACAAGCACACACACATGCACACAGTGCCTGGCTGTGGTTGTGCTTATATACAGCTATCTCTATCAGAGATATTTATCTGTCATGTGATGGGATGAGCCAGAGGAATTTTGAGGAGGCTTTCCCTAAGCCTGGCTCCCTCACATCTCCTTCTCCTGCAGGGCCCACCATCATTGGCTGAGGTGCCCTGACAAGTGACCCGAGAAAAGCTGAGTCTATTTTAATGTGTAGCTTGGGGTGACCCACTGCTTCACTGTGACCTCATTTCAGAGAGGCACCCCAAGCAAGCATTTTGTGACTTGTCAGTAAGATTAACAAAATGATTCAGGGAGGAATACTGTGAGGATTTGGCTATTACTGTTGGTTGGATTGACTCCCGGGATTGTAGAGCAACTGAGTCAACATATCAAAAAGAAAATAAAACAAGTGACCCAAGAAAGCTCATCACAAACACATTTGATAGAAACTCAATGCTGTCCTAAGTATTTTGGCCAAGACATCATTTCAAGGCTGTGTGGTTCTCTCTCTCTCTCTCTCTCTCTCTCTCTCTTTCTCTCTCTCTCTCTCAATGCAGATAGGAACTCAGGGTGAATAAGCCATCTGGCTTTGGAAACTATTAAGGGTGAAATGGGCTATTCACAGAGCTGCCCAGAGAGCCATCGGCTGCATCCTCAAAGCACAAGAGTCTGTGTGCATCAGAGACCAGCTGCACTCATGTTTGAATCCTTAGCACCTAGCCTGGCATGTCACAGGGACGCAATTATTGAATCAGCTGGTGAATGTATGACCTATAAAATATGCTGTGTTTCCTCAAGGGAAGATCGACAAAAATCCATTTAGCTGGGTTCCTTGGTCTGAAAACGTCTAAAAACCATTTTCTTAATTTCTATTTAAGTGTTCTTTGGTTATCTAAATAAAGGGATTAAGTGGTTATTTAGTTTAGAACTGAGGGTTTAAGTAAAACAGCTTGAGCTAGATATTTTTTTCCTAAGTGGCTATGTTAGCTTTCCACCACACAGCTCTGTCCTTATGTGTCTAACAAAGCCATGTTCACAGTTAATTAAAATGCAGTGTCTTTATGAAGAGCCAGGGCAATTTTCCTTATGTGCTATTTTCACTGCAAACTAGACAGAACAGGTTTGAATTTGTTCAGTGACAAAAGTGAAATTAGAATCATTGTGGTATTATACTTAACTGTTCCATGACTATGGCAAAAGAAAAAACAAATATCTGAGACTAATAACATGGCTGGTGGGAAAAGGCTCCTGCTGTGAATCATTTTGATCTGAATTTGATCCCAGGGAATCTCCATGGTGAAGTAAAGAACAGAACCAACCCTAGCAGATTGTCCTCTGAAGTCCACATACGTGCTGTGGCAGGCATGCCCACATACATACACAAATAAATAAGTATAATTTTAAATAAATAAATACAAAAACTTTTGGGTTTTGTCGTTGTTTGTTTATTGGATTTTCTGTTTTGTTTTGTCTGAACCAGTTTCTAGGGCTCTAGACTCTCCAGAATGATGCATCATTCATCTGCTAATAAGATCATCGGTGGGTGGAGCCTTCTAGCTGTTCCCTGCCAAGTTCCCAAGAAGAATGAGTTTTGGATGTTTCCAATTGGTTTGGTGATGTTTGCTTGTAATTACAATTACAATTTGGGAGGCTGAGGCAAGAAGATGGTGAATTCAAGACTGGCCTAGGCTGAAACCTTGTCTGTCTAAATATAAGACAAAAATAAACAAACAAATAATAAATACATAAATAAAATGCTTAGACTGTTCATCCCTCCTTCCAAAAGCTAATGACTTACACAACTGTGGTTGTGTAATGATCACTCTATGAGAATCCCTAGCCACTGGATTCCAAGTTCCTCAGTGAGCAAACTGAAGGACAGAGAGGTAGTGCCCACTCCTGATTCCATTCATGTTTATTCATATTTTTTCTATGAAGTTCTCCCATTTGGAAATGTCTGAGCTGTTATTGTCTTACATTTATCTTGTGCGGATGTGGGTGTACACAGCATGGCCATATGTGGAGGTCAGAAGAGAGCCTACGGGAGTCGGTTCTTTAATTCTATCGTTCATGTTCCAGGGATTGACCTTAGGTAGCAAGTTCTTTCATTTCCTCAGTCTTCTCACCACCCTTGTTTCTGAGTTTTATGCTCTATAACCAACCAGTACAGTAAGGGAAGCATTTCTGTGTATTAATGAATCTCCCTAGTGAATTATGAAGTGTATCAGAGTGATGGGCATCCTTAGTTTACAATTGGTCTACCAAGAACATTTGGGAAGCTAGGGACTTCCCATAGGCATCTAAAGTAGGAAGTAGTCTTTCGAGATCGAGAATTTGAGCTTTCAAGATTTAATACTAACCCTAGATAGACAGTCTCAGAATTCAGCTGATTATTGGATATTCTTTTAGTGTTAGAGATATTGTGAGTAAAAACCAGCTCACTGTTATTATGTCAAAATATACTTAAATTGTTAAAAGAAAGAAAGAACTATATAGCTCACAAAATTCTCTCAATTATGGTAATAAAAGCACAGTTAGTAAGACCCTAGCTAATCTTAGTGGAAAAAGACATCACAAGACAATTGAGAACTCATTTATTTATAAGACTTCTTTTCAAATGCAATGATCTCTAAGAATAAAAATCCGAAGCAGGTACATAAACTTGAAAAAAATCCCAAACTATCTATCATTTTAGAACTAGAAAGGGACCTTCAAGACTCTGGTCCCATCTGGAACACCCAATAAGACCTAGAGACCCAAAAATCCAACTTCACTGTCTACCAAAAGGCCCTGAATAAGGGGAGCAACACTAGGGCACTGTTCAGGCCTGTCCTGCCAGGTTCCCTGGAACCCAAGGCTGATCCTGTGGGGAGAAGTTGTTATAGGTGTGCGTCTACATGTCAACTGACCATGTGTTATGATTCACTTGCAAAGCTCCTCTAGCTTCCCCAGATCCCTCACCTATACCAATCTTTCTAGAGACCCTTCCTCAGTTTAGAATTCAGTTTACCTCTTTTCTGTTCAACTTGGTTTTCTCTTTTGGTTTTTAGCATTGGATGCAGTTCAGAGTCATTACCCACAATGCAGTAGCTTGACATTTTGAAAAATAGTGGATGCTATAGGGGGTCATTTCTGCTATCTCCCTTTCTATTTGCTTTAGGCACATCACACAATTCTCACAGAGAGATACTAGCTCTGTGTTCATAATATGGGAGATTGACATTGTAAAAATAAGGCAGTGCTAAAAGGATACTGGAAATCTTATCTCTACCTTTTTCTTCTCCCCTGAGCAAGTTAGCAGGCTCTTGAAGAGACAATCACCCCCAAATGCAGAGGAAAATACCATCTGTGAAGACATAGATTCCAAGAATCTGAATGATCAGGAACTGTTCAGCATCCTCTTCACACACACAACCATTAAATCACAGCCTTCTCCATGTCTCTGCACTCTGAAGCTGAGAAACAAATCTGAACTGGGGAGATAGCTTAATTTGTAAAGTTCTAGTATGCAAACACAAAGACCTGAGTTCAAATCCCAGAGTCCATGTTAAAAATCTGGGCATGAAGGGTTGTGTTTGCAACAATCCCAGCACTGGGAAGGCAGGGGGATGCAGATTCCTGGGCCCACTTTTCAGCTGACTGGCTCAATTGATGAACTCCTAGCCTATGAGGGATCTTGCTCAAAAACATCAAGTTGTGTAGCTTATGAGGAGCTACATGCTAAAGGCTGTCCTCCAATCTCTACTTGTATGTTCCCCAACATGTAATCCCACACACATGTGAATACACATGTTTGAGGTTTTCATTTCTCTAGGAAAGTTTTTGTGATGTAAAAAAATAAGTAAATATGTAGACTTTTCTTTTGTTAATCTGTCTTCTGTTTCAAATACCTCAACAATGAACCTAACAATGGGTGAGAGAAAAAAAGGGGGGGTATTTTCCTCTCCCTGAAGGTTCTTGGAATTTGGGGGTAAGAATTCTCAGCTAGAATGGACACGATGGTTTCCAGGCTCTTACATGCTGCAGTAAGAATCTATACTTGTTCCTTTTTGTGACTGAATTTCACTGTATGTACTGTGTTTTCTTTATCCTATTATCAGCTGCCAGACTTCTGGCTTCCATGAGCTAGAGCTGCTGTCATGAACATTTAAATACAGTACAGGAAAATTGCATTGGGATATTTTGCATATATACTTAGGAAACTCTGGGTTGTGTGATACAATGAAGGCTTAATGTCTTACTAATATTTTAGCAGAATTTTTATATATTTATTTTTTAAGTGTCTATATCCTTTTAAGTAGCAAAAGAAGGAGTTACTAATTAGGTATGCTGAAGGAAAATCCAATTCAATACAAATTATCTGGGAGCTGTGTGTACCACTCCAGCTGTAGAGAATCAATCCTGCTCAGGAAAATAACGAGCCCTGGCTTCTCTGTGAAAATGGAGCCATTTAAAATCATACTCAGATGTACATATTCCTGCATGTAGGTGGTTATTTATGTGCAAACAGTACACATAGCCAGGTCTTTTTAGGAAGCAATCCATTTGCTATAGACTTCAAGATCATATCTAATACTTCCTTATATTTATATTTTATCAGCACTCTACTTAAAGCTATTTTTATTTCAGTCACCAGATGACAATGACATGGAAATCCTTTAAATGAGACATAATGCACAGGCAGCATGGCTGTTAATTAAGCCGTATCCAAATTTTCTGAAACCACTTTCATTCATGGAGCAAGAGAACTCCCACATAGCCATGCCCTTCCCAAGGAGGAGGCTATTAGTGTGTTGATGCTTTTTCTTTTCTCCTTTTCAGGTAGATGAAGTTTCCATTCTGGCTATTAGAGTTACTGTGCATAACCACATTGACAGGATGTGTAGACTCCCGGAGGGCTCAGCTGAAAACAAAAGCAAAAATGAAAGAAACAGGCTGCAATTTCTGTGATGGAGGAAGGCAGAAGGCGGGGGTCTGAAGGTGAAACTCACTCCAAAGGAACATTCAGACAGGGGAGCATCCTGATACACGCAGTGTCCAAAGGTGGCATGATTCATACATCTAAGAACACATTTGATTTTGCTTGCTATTCTACTTTGTTTAAAATGCATATAATTTGTTTGGCTGTGTGTGTGTGTGTGTGTGTGTGTGTGTGTGTGTGTGTGTGTGTGTGTGTGTTAAGTCTCTTCTCCTTCATCTTCTACCTTAATTTCCTCTTGAGAGTTAAGGGTTCAATGCATCTATTTATTTTCTTAATTCCTAATACATTCTGAAGGACCATGGCTAGAATATTATTGTTTTTATGTCTCTTTAAACTTGCATAAATACTATGACCTGTGTTTGTCTTACTTTCTAGCTTTTCTGTCAACCAGGAAGTGTGTTTTCTTCACTCAACATTGTTTGGAATCTGAATGTCAGTGTAGACTGTCAAAGGACATGTGGCTAGCCTTGTTTATGCCTGACAGGATCCTGCCATCAGACACCTGAGGCTGTGAATGGCATTTACGCATGGAAAGCTCTAGCAACAAGGTCTAGGAAAGTAGTTTTTATTTGAATTTATTCTAAAGAATGTCCTGAGGCACTCTAGCCAGGGCCTCAGTCAGAGGCATGCTTGTAACTTTGGTCAGAACGGGGTACCTTGCTAGTTCCTTTCATGCACAAATATGTCATCAAGCTCAATGGCTAAACAAATCATCATGAAATAAAAAAGCAGTGTCCTATGTATACAAGCCCACAGACTCTGGAAGAAATTCTCTTGGCTAGAGAATTAATCCAGACCAGTGGGCACCAAGCAGTGCACCAAGGACAGGGTGATGGTGAGGTCCTGCAGGCAAAGGATGATGCAGAGTCTGCAGAAAATCAAGCAAATAGTCATAAAATCAGTATGAATTAGTCTACTTTTTCATTTTTATCATCACTGTGCAGCAACAACTGTAATGGTAAAATCTTTCTTTCTACAAATACTCTTTGTTGGTTTAATACCAAAAGAACTTCTGTATGCTATTTGCATGTGCATTTGTGTTTTAATTTTTATGACATATTTTTAATAAAGATTTATTCTTCATGAAAGTCAACTTAAAATTCCCATTAATTAGTTCAGTCTCATAATACAAGGATTCACAGTATCTTTATATTACGTTCTTTTATTGTTGTTGTTGTTGTTAATGTTTATTGTTGTTTTGTTATGTTTTTGAGTCAGGGTCTCACATAGCCCAGGTTGATATTGAATTCTTTATTTTTATACCTTCACTCGGTGAGTGCTAGGATTCCAGATGTGAATCACTACACTTAGATTAACTTGTATTCTATATGAAAGGTAAGTTGACAGAGTACCTTCACCAACTCTAAAGACAGCAGGACCCAGGAGAACAAAAGAAATAATTGAGGCAAATTAAAGGCTCATGCAATAGCCCCCTTATTCAGAGCCCCAGACAGTTTAACTCTGAGGGTTAAGAACGATCATGTCTGTAAAGTTCTCATGTGTTCGAGCTGTATACAATCACAAGGTCAAGCCATGTGTGGCAAAAACATGTTTAACCATACAGGCATATTCATTTAATTGAATAGCAACAGCAAGCAATGATGAGTAATCTGAAGTAAACTCACTCTTGTATGCTATACCTCAAAGGAAAACAGAAACATTCCAAAACAATTCCTTGTTTTTGAAGAAACTGAGGTCACAAGACTTTTATTTTCTTTGGAGTGTTCTAAAAAACGCTCAGAATTCCTTGTATTCCTAGACTGTGTTGTGGCACCCCAACATTATGAATTCTCCCTCTGGAACAGTAAGCCAAAATAAATAATAATAAAAAGATTTGATTTGGACCTAACCACTGTGGCACTTCATGGTTTCTCTTTTAAACAGGATTGCAGAGCAAAGGAAATAGAGCTAGAAGTCTTTAATTCCATTGTTCTGTATGGCCATAGGGAGAATCTATCCTTGTGCAAACTGTCAGATCTGGTTTTTGCAACTGGTCCACGCAAACCTGAGTTGTAAGGTTTTACTGAATTTGAGTAATAGTTTTTCAGGAGTGAGTTTAACTAATTTCTAAAAATTGCCAACTAAAGGATAATTCAAGTACAACGAAACACTAAATCAGTGGTACTATTACACAGTGCCAGGCACTTGTTAAAAAAGCAAAACAAAACACAAGAGTTTGTTTTGGGAACTGGGGAGATGGCTCAGTGGTTAAGAACACTGGCTGCTCCCTTCCAGAGGGCACAGGCTCAATCTCCAGCACCCACATGGCAGTTCACAACTGTCTGTAACTCCAGTTCCAGGGAATTTGACACCCTCATATGCAGCAAAACACCAATGCATATGATATTAAAAAAATATTATTTGTTTAAAAAATTGTTTAGTTGGCATTTTTCAGGGCTTACACACCAAGCAGATGACAAAATGGCCAGATATGTGAGGTAAGACCAATAACGCTGAAACTAAAAGACTCAGTTTTCATGATTTCTGGAGACCATCATAGGTTCAAGAAGAGACACTTGAGACACTGAGAGTAATAATGAACAGACACAATAATCTGCAGTGTTTAAAACTACAACAAAGCCAAAGCTGTGACAGATGCGTTTGTGTCAGGCAAAGTCAAAGGGCTCACAATCTTCATGCACACCTTACTTTTCCTTCCTTTGTATGGCCGCACGTCAGCCCTTTGAGCTGCTTTTTGCATGGCTCTTTTGAAAATTTGGAAAAAGTTTCCATTAAACTAATTCTCACTTCATTAGTAGGGGGAAAAACCCTGTAGAACATGTTTGTAATAGTAAAAAGCTTGTCTCAGGCTAGATGGGCTGCTCATTATGGAGCTGTACAATCTGGAGACATTTAAAAAGTTAATTGCAACCTTCAAAGAACTACACAATCAAAACAAAAACGTGGACCCAAGAGAATCATGGCAAAGTTCCTCTCTTTCTTTTGATGACATTTTTCCTTTCTAGTTTATCATTTTTCTCTGATAGCAAGTTTTAGCTGAGGCTAATATGGTCCCCAAATATTTGTAAGCAGTCAAAATCAGGCTTGAACAATAAATAGTGAGGTAGGTCTTCAAACTATTTCTTAAAGATGAAGACACAGAACTTCTGAAGGTTGTGTCACATAACATCAAGAGACTAAAAATCCCCTCCAATGTCGTTTGAGTGCAGACATTTTATCCACGGATCCATTTCCCCAGCTTCAAACGAGGCTTTTGAAATCATCTTAATAACAAGTGTTTCTACATCAGCCATGAGTGAACATGGATTGACAACCCTGCCTGTTCAGCCATTGAAAATGAATGTGTGTAGATTCACTGTGACAAAACTCGAGCTGGAAGGCAGAGTCTGTAATAGACTCATTACCCTACCGTTACCCACTAGTGTAACAGGCTGATGTAAAGGCATAAGTTTTCCCTGTTTTCAAAATGCAAAATGCTCATTAAAATTTAATAATACATAACATTTTTCTTCTTCTGTAACACTTGGTTAATTTTTGGTTGACATGATCCTATTTGCATACATTTCCACTTTTTTATGTCATTTCTGTCCCTCATTATCACTTCTTTCTGGATATGATAGTGGTAGTGCTTTTCTGAACACAAAAACATCTGGACACAGCTCACCAGAATGTGCTTCTGCGGACAGGTATCTCCACATACCTAGATGGTAGGGACTATATCAGTCCTTTCTCTGCCCTTCCCCCACCTTTGGACCTTTTCCCCTGGAACAAAGCCATGCCGTATAATGCACTGTAGATAATATGATAGTAATTTATAAATGGTCTTGATTGATAAAGCCAGACTATCTGATTTTAAAGTACAAATAACTTTAAAATCTGCATACTACAATAAAAACTTTTGATTTAGAAAAAGCACAGACATATTGCGCCATGATTTAAAATGTATTAATTTTCTCAAGGGCTGAAATAGTTTTGTTGGGTCCAAAAGAAGAATAGGAGTAAATTTGTCTTTTACATTCCCTAGGTCAGCCTACAGGAAAAACTATTGATTTGCGGGTTCCCTTCTCCCATAACTTGTCTCCCTAAACTCAGTTTTTCTTCCTATCCCTCATTCTTCTTGAACATCCTACCTCAACCAGGATGCCTATAAGACAAATTGGCAAACTGAGATGGGGGTTCTCAACCTGTGGGTCGTAGCCCCTGTATCCAGTGACTCTTTCATAGTGGTTGCCTAAGGTTGGCAAATATATATATGTAAATATATATATACATTATTATTCATAACAGTAAAATTACAGTTATAAAGTAGTAACAAAAATAATTTTACGCTTGGGAATCACCACCACATGAGGAACTGTATGTATTAAAGGGTTGCAGCATTAAGAGGGTTGAGAAATGTTTTAACCACACCTCTAATCATTCTTCGCACTAAAATGTGCAGATAACTTATGTCTCAGACCCCAGTGAACAGAAGAGATTTTTTGATCAGTCCCCACACCACACAGTTTAGAACAGCCAGCATATCATCCTGCAATTGTCTTCTACAGAGTCTAATGGTCCCTGGATGACATGCCTTAATGAGTAGCAGTGATGTCAGTTCAATAGATAATTTTGAACTTTCTTCTAATGACATTTTTAGGAACTTTGTGTATGTGCATGCACGTGGAAGCCAGGGGTTGATGTCATGTGTCTACTTCAGGATAAGGTCTGTCTGTCATTGGGCCTGGGCTCCCTGATCCATCTACCCTGTGCTGCAAGCCCTGTGGACCACCCTGCCTCTGTCTCAGGGTTGGGGCTCCAGTGTGCTTTGCATGCCAAGCTCTTTAAATGGGTGCTGAGAATCCAAACTCAAGTCATGGTGTTTACAGTGTAAGCCCTTGACAGATGGAGCAATCTTTTTGATCCTCTAATAGCAATTTTTTAAAAAAAAGGCTTACCATGCAACATTTGGTTTGATTTAAAGTCTTATAATAGAATAGCAAGAACATGTAAAAATAGATAATGATAAAACCTTAATGAACAATGGGCAAGACAGATGAATTGGCTGTTTTCCCCAGCTGCTGTAGTAACAGAGCAATTTGTCGGTAATCCATGAGGTATATTTTTGTTTTCAGCTGAAGGATAGAATGGAGCTTAAATATATAGTATTGCTTTGAAGGCGTATACTTATTTAATCAGGTCTACAGATTTAAGACTCTATCAAAAATTCTTTCTGAAATGGTTCCAAATTGCTATTAGACGAGTCAGGCCTCAATGTCTTCATCCGCCTAGGCTAGAGAGTTTGAAGGTGACTTTGTGCGATGCCCTCCCAGGAAGAAGTCATTGAAACAGCCTTGCAAATGAGCTACTGTCTGTGTTCTTGGGTCAATGACCTGATAACCAGGAAGCCTGAGAAATGCAAGGCAGCTCTTATTTTTCCCCTTTCCTTCTGTTCCTGGCTGGTAATTTGGGCACGAGATTGGTGAGTAGCTGGTTTGCTCTGTGTAAGCTGACCCCTCAGGTGACCCCTGCAGTAAATGAAGAAAGCGACACCGAGACTCCAGCAGCTTTTGATTTGGAAGGAGGCTTAGACTTTTTGATGATTTCTTTAAAACATATACTGCATGAAAAGAAAAAATAAATAAAGGTTGTGTGCATCGTCTTTCCACTGAAAGAGAACGTTGGCTCTAGTTTGCTCACACAGAGACAGGAAAATTAGTGGGCAGAACCCAATCACGATGATTGAGGTCTTCCTCAGAAAAATTTTTAAAATTCTTTACCCTTTCCCTTTAACAAGAGGCTATCTAGATTTGATCTAGTGTAGAGGGGACCTCAAAACATATAAAGGATGATACTTAAAAAAAAAAAAAAGATTTAACTGGAAAGGGGATACAGTACCGTCCTGATCTGCATAATAAGGTCCTTTAATTTGAACTCTACTGTAGGCAGAGTTTTCTTGTCCTGCAGCCACTCTCCAATAATCTTCCAGAGGCTTAATATTAATTACAAATGATCGGCCAGTAGCTCAGTCTTATGACTAACTAGCGCTTACATTTAAAGTTAACCCATATTCCTTATTTATGCTCTGCCACATGGCAGTACCTTCATTAGCATGGCACATTCATCTCCTGCTCCTTCTGGGTCTGGCTGGTGAGTGCTTTGAGTCTGCCCTTCCTCAAACTGTCTTGCAAATTAATGCTTGCCCCAGCATAAAGAAACCACTGAAAACTACACATGCCATTAAAACTGTAAGTTGTGTTATCTTTTTATTAATGTGTGACTAGTAAGTATAGTTGACTGAGCCATTACTGGGTTTTGTCCACATAATAAGCTTTCCAGTTTTTTTCAAAATAGATGCTGGCCTTGGGTCACAGTGGTGAGACAAGAGGATCTTAATGCTTTATTCTTTGATGAATTAGTGAGAGATTAAGGTAATGGTTCTCAACCTTCTTAATGCTGTGACATTTAATACCCTATCTTGTGGTAACCCCAAGCATAAAATTATTTTCATTGCTACTTCATAACTATAATTTTTGTGACTGCTATGAATCATACTGTGCACATCTGTGTTTTCTGACTGTCTTCAGCAACCCCTGTGAAACAGTTGTTTGACCCCAAAGGGGTTGAGACTCACAGATTGGGAACCACTGGATTAAAGAATGGGTGTGTCTGGACAAGGCATTATGCCTTCCCTGGAGCTGACAAATGAACACTCAATTGGAAAGGTTCTCTCTTATCAGCCAGGTCTCTAAATTAGGACTGCAGAGGACAGGCTCACACTGTATGGAGGTCAGTAGGGGGAGGTGACCAAGCACAAAAGACTTGAAAGTGACAGAAAAAGAACTGAAGCACAGTGTCTCTAGACACCCTGGTCCCATCCATATTGTCACCCAGGGGGGAGATTGTGGCCGATCTGCACAATGACTTACTTTTTCTCCCATTTAAAAATCTTCCAATACTGGGTCTACAATTTGAAGCTTAAAATGTCATTTTTAAGCTCTTAGGTTTTTTTTTTTTTTTTTTTTTTTTTTAGCTGCCTTGGTTGTGTTCACAGGGATGTATGAGAGCCCCATGGGAAAGACTGGGCCTGTACCCTTTCCAGTCACCCTCTGCATTCATCCTGCACCCCAGGAACAATGAATTTTTCATCCCAATAGTCTTGCCTTTTCTGGAATGCTCTATAAAAGGAATCATACAGCATGTGGCTTTTGGCACCTGACCCCTTCATTAAGCACAGGGATTATCAAACTTCTGCGATGGAGCAAGTCAGCTTTGGAGGACATATGGTTGCTTTTGCTTTTGCCTCTGTTCAGCTTTCACCGTAGCGTGAAAACAGTCACGAGAAATCTGTAAATGGGTGTGGCTGAATTTGGCTTGCAAGACAGGTAGTTTGCTGATCCCAGAGTAAGCACAAAGCAGTGGAGGTCTATCCACATCTGATGCAGATGAAGTTTATTCCTTTGATTTCTGGATAATTGTTAGAGTCGGCACCCCAAAACAGAGAGCTTCACTCCGATATCGGGTCACACAGAAGCTTTATTAAGCACGAGCTCGCGGGTCACCAGCAGGAGATGAGGCTAGTGACCTCGAGTCTAAGGCTCGCAGGCCTTTTCTAGGGCAGTTCTACCAGGGTGGGGGAGCGGGGGTCTTCCAGGGTGAAGTCATCTGGTCGGGCCAGATGTCTGGGTGGGTAAAGCAATTCCGAGTTACGTTAGACATCAGGTATTTTAATCACAGGTTCGATCAGACCATTATGTCCTATCTGAGTTGATTACAGCTATCTGGGCTGGGTCACTCTGTTTCCTGGGACAGACTTTTAGTTCCTTGTTCTCATGGGGGGGGGGGTGCTCTGCTGAATACCTGAACTGAATGCCTGGGTCAAGCCCTAGAACCCAGGGTCCTTCATAATGTTCTACAAAAAAGTGTTACAGTGCACTTATGCTACAAAATAATCCTTCTATACACTGTGAATATGTATTACTTTCAGTAGTTAATAAAACGCTGACAGGCTGTTAGCCAGACAGGAAATATAGGTGGGGCAGCCAGACCCAGAGGACTCTGGGAGGAGGAAGGGTGGGGTCAGGAGGGATGCCAGCACCCGGAGAGCAGGACATATAGAAAGTGAGGTATCAAGCCATGAGTCATGTGGCAAAGCATAGATAAAAAATATGGGGCAATTTCAGTAGAAGAGTTAGCTAGTAACAAGCCTGAGCTATTAGTCAAGCATTTAAAAGTAACATTAAGCCTCTGTGTCGGTTATTTGAAATGGCTCCAGGATAGGAAAATTCCATGTACACATTTGTCCATTTAAGATATGAAGCACACTAGAATCGTGCTTGAGTCTTGGTGATTATGAATAAAATTGAGCTATGAACTGAATGTGTTCCCCCCAATTCAGGCGGAAACTTAATCACAGTATGATGGTGTGCAGAGATAGGGCCCTTAGACGCCCTTTAAGTCACAATGGCTTCTCCTTTGTGAATGAGATGAAGGTCCTTGCAAAAGAGACTTTACCCAGGTCTGTTCCTTGAGAGAGACGCAGCATCCATCCACTCTGAAATGATTCAACAGGGACTCGCCAGCTTGGAAGAGAGATGGGCTCTCACTATCTATCACACGTGCTGGAACCTTGCAGCTTCCAGAATTGTGAAAATAATGTTTGTGGTGGCTCTGTTTGCACCACCCAGTCTCAGATATTTTGTTAGGGCAGAGTAGAAAAAGCTCAGCTGAGCTGCTCTTAACATATGTGCACTTGTTTTTAACTTAAGTTCCATTGCTCATGGGCAAAATACCCTGGAGTGAGATTGCAGAATTGAATGTTGCTGTGTGTTTAGTTTAATAAGAAACCAACAGGGCTGGGATGATCTGGTCACATAGTATCAGTTTTGAAGCCTGGTAAATCAATGATAATTTATCACAGGGATGGTTTGTTCACAGTTCTATATTGCTTATTTTTAAGGTAAGTCCTTAAAGTTATTATGTTACACACAAGTTGTGTATAATCTTTCTTTCTGTGCAGATGTTCCTTATTTTCACATTTTATTCCTTATGTATGAAGCCCCAGATAAAAAGTTCCTGGGCTCTGCTCTCAATTGGCCTTAATCCTATGTGCTTAGAACAGGAGACATTCTCATGTCCTATTTATACTTGATTTAGATAGCAGAATATTCTAGGTTCCAACGAGAACACTCTATTAACAATGGGGATACCGTATTTGACTGATAATGGGTTTCTTTGGAAATCTTATAGTAAAACTCCCAAACACCTGAATTTCCAGTTGTCTCAGTTTCTCTGTCATGAGAAACATCAAATAGCACAGAGGGAGCTGAACTCTGTTGGCTTCATCTGCTTTCCATCATTTTCCACAACACATTGTACTCCAAAGCCCCAGCCTTCAAAGCACAAATCAAGAGGGATGCTGGGCATCACCCCTGAGATCCCAGCATGGCAGGAGGCAGAGACAGAAAGAGCTTGAGTTCGGAGCTATATAGTGAGGACTTTATCTAATCAAAACCAATGAGAAAGAGAGGGAGGGAAGGAAAAAGAGAGATGGAGACAAGACAGAAATGGAGACAGAATGAGCAGGACACAGGAAACTTGAGTCCTGCTTCTGCCATTTACTGATTGTGTGACTTTTAAAGATTTACGTTTGTTAAGTGGAGTTGTTGTACAGCTCTGATCTTTTACCAGTTTCAATATTCTGTGAACATATAGTGTGAGTATTTGTAGATATTTAATAAATCCTAAGGTATCAGAGGCAGCACACAGTCAAACCCTAGGCAGACAGCTCAGGAAATCCTTGATCCTTGAATACAAGGATAAACAGCTGAGTCAGTCACACACACCTTTAATCCCAGTACAGGGAAAGCCGGGAGTAGGGACCTACACCATTAATCCCATAACTCCAGAGACAGAACTCTCTCTGTTTCTGGGAGTTCAAGGCTACACCCTTTAGTCCTAACTGGATGGGATAGGGTGTATAAGGGCTGTAGAAAGCCAGCAGAGACAGAAGCCACTGGGAGAAGTGACTGACAGAAACGACTGGCAGAAGCGACCAGGGACAAGGCTGAGGAAGTTGCAAGACAGCTGGGTGAGAATTGACTGTGGTGCTTTCTCTCTCTGATATTTCAGCCTTCTCCTGATATTTAGCTCAGAGTCTTCTTTTCTTATAACCCAAATTCATGCTACTACAATATAGGGGAGAAATTGAAAATAAATTGTAGTAAAGTGAAACCTGAGTGGGAGCTGGGGGTCATTAATCAGAGCACCGAGCATATTAAACAGACAGAAACTTTGACTTTTTTTAAAAAAGCAATAATCACTGAGTACCCTGGAAAGTTAGTGGCTGTTCAAACCCAATTATGATTTGCAATTAAGTGAAAGCCCATGCTTGAATAATTCTGAGTTTATGACTGAGTCGGTACCTCTGTGCTGTGCGAAAAGTAAGACTGGGGGAGTTGCAGATTTAAGGGCTGAGAACAGACAACAGACGTTGGAATACAGGAGGGATTGTTAAAAGTTAAAAGCAGCCACTTTGCCACTTGCTAGAGAATTTGAAATTAAAAGCCAGAAGATGTGGGAAATCAGCACAAATTCCAGATCAGCACATGGAGAACTGTGAAAGCCCCCAAGCTTCTGCAAGAAAAATCAGAAAAGGCTGAGAAATTCTAACAAATTGAGAATCATGAGCACAGGGCAGTGTGAAGTTACAGGGAAGGTGTTTCTTTTATCCACTTCAGCTCCGCTCTCCTTGGCCTCCAGGCTTGCATCCATGAAGAACTAGGCAAATTTCATCTTAGAGGTACACACCTTGCCTTTTGGACTTTTGTAGTAAATAGTTATACCAAATAATCACACAACATAGTCTACTGTTTACTATTGAAAAGGTGTTCAAATATCTATTTACACACCTTCCTCATGGTGAATTTATATTGTTTACTGACAGGCTATTGCTGACACTGATGTCTTGTTTGAATTTTCTATTTGCCTTTATTGTGACCCTGGTACTTCTTTCATTTTTCTTTTCCAATTCCTTGACAGTTTAGAAGCTCTATATTGTATTTTACACATTGAACATCACCCTTAAGTTAACTTTTTAGATATTGAGTGATATGCTTTTTTTTCTGTAAGTGCATAAAGGTTTCTAGTGTTTTCACCTTCATCTCTTATAGGACACAAAGCTTATGATAATATAGCAATTCATTTGTCAACTTCTTCTGTTGCTTTTTAAAATTTGGTTTTAAATTGAAATTTTATTTCAACACACACGGGTCCACATACACATGCAGATGCTCACATTCACCCATGTATATGTGGGAGGGTGGAGACAACTCAGTTGGTCAAGAACTTGCCATGTGATCACGGTGACCTGAGTTCAGATCCCTGGCACCCATGTGGAAATGGTGAGCCCAACACTGGAGAGGTAGAGAAAGAAATATCCCTGGACTTTTTGTTCAGCTGTCCTAGCAGAATTGACAAGCTCCAATTCAGTGAGGGAAGCTATCTCTAAAAATCAGGTGAGAAACAGTTGAAGACAGCTGACTTCAACCTCTGAGTTCCACAGGCACATGCTGGCAGGTACAAACATACATAGACACACGAAGCATAAAAAAGTGGTGATTATGAGGTCAATCCGTAGTAACTTCTTAAATCTGACCATGGGTAACACCGTGAAATACAACTGACTGTGCTCCTCAAGAATCTAACACCAAGTGGTGGGAGCTTTGTGCCCACATCCCTCCCACTCCATGGTGGCACTGTGTCTGACTTGAGCATTTGACAGTCCTGTGCATGCTGTCATGATCACCGTGAGTTCATATGTGCAACTGCCTTGGTGTGTCCAGAAAACACACTCCGCTGAGTTATCCATCACCTCTGGACCTTACAGTCTTTCTCACTGCCCCATGCTCCAAGAAGATCACTGAGCTTTGGGGAGAGGGGTGTGATCCCTCCCTCCCTCCCTCTCCCTCTTCCCCTCCCTCCCTCCCTCCCTCCCTCTCTCCTTTTCTCTCTGTGTCATAGTGGGTAGACAATAACCCAACTAGACACCATATGCTAGTGAATAAAACAACCAACCAAACAGTTCCAGAAAGTGGTTCCCTCTTTTCAGGCTGCTGACCAGATGTTTGTCTCAGCGACAGGAAGTGAACTAAGGACTTCCCATCCAAACTGGCATGTACTTCCTGACTCATTCCCACTTCACCTGTCTGCTTCTTTGCCTGTGAGCCCTGGAGAATGGAGACCAGTTTTGTCTGTGTAGCTACAGTTCTTAGGATAGGGCTAAGCCCATTTTGGGGGTATTTAATCTTTTGCAAATAAATAAATTAATAAGTACTGTCAGAAACATTTTATGAAGTTAGAAATTTTCAAAGCATTTTTTATGATAGTACCTAACTTTTTACTTTCATTTTCTCCCCAAAATATTAGATTCTACATTAATATCTGCCAAGCAAATAACCAAAACATTGACTTTGAATGAATGAGCTAGAAGGTCAAATCAAGAAAATAATGCACTACCTCCATATGTGGGACCTAATAATAAACACTGTCACTTTAAAATTTAATGTAGTTAGTTCCGTGTATAATCCCTGCCCTTACTGGCATTAAAGTCTATAAACCCTCATACTTAATCCTTAAAATTAATGCAGTGTAATAAGGTTAAAAATCTGCCAAGGAATCAGAGTGAAAAGGTGTGAGAAAATATAATTCACCATGTTACATCATTCTTTCATTATTCCTGACGCAGGAAAACAGAGTCAATGTTTGTGACGTTAGTTGATGAGTAGTAGTGGGGGCTAAATGAGCTTCTGGCTGTGTATTCACAGCTGATGAGTGAAACGTTGTGATCCACTGCAGGTGAAGCTGATTACACCTGAGTGTGTGGGACTGAAGCACTGTAGCATACAGGTTGAGTTGCCTGCAGGATAGCCATGCCTGGGGGGAGCAGCAGGCAGTGGCTTTCTCTGAGCCCGGTGATTTCACAGCATAGATAGTTCTAGACAAGCGGCTACTGGAAACACTGGGACTCCCCGGCAGCAGAGGCAGCCAGACCTTAAATGACAAAATGGTTGCTTCAGAGAACGCTCACAGGAACAGTTGGGGCTTGACAAACGGAGAGAAAGTGGCTGCAGTCACCAGGCATTCCATTAGGTTGTCAAGGCTAGAGTGGAAAGAATCCTCTTTGTTGGTTTTGCACGCAGGCAAGGGAGAAGAAATATAAGCAGGTATTCAGGGAGAGAAAAATTGTAAGTGTGCTGTTTTCACAGCTGGTCTGAGTACATCATGTATTACAGAGGAATTTAAGAGCTTTGGGGGAGGTACTCCTGCACGATAGAAAGTGCCAGTGTGTGGTTATTTGTGTGTCCTGTTTCTTTCCATCCAGCAAATATTTAGCGTTCCTGCTGGGACACATACAGGATACAAAGCACACAAGTCAGATCTGGGCTCCAGGAACCTTATTGGGCTAAAATGATACATGTTACCATTATCAATTAGATAATGATTCACTGTAGTTTTCCTTCTATAAATGGCATGGAAACAACATTGTCAAGTTCTGTACTACACATATGTACCACACCCATATGAAAAGAACCTAAAATAATGCCAGGTATTATTAAATGTTCGGGCCCCTTGAAGTTGTTGTGCCTATGCTCAAAGCCTTAATATGCTGGCATTTTGTATAGAGAGCCTTTGAGAGATCAAGTGGAAGCCCACAGCATGGAGGGGGGGGACGTCCTTATAAAAGAAAAGTTTTTCTTGTTCTCAATCCCCCCCCACACACTCTTACCATTTCTTCTGCCTTCCCCCTCTCCTCTCTGGCTTTCAGAAACTGCAAGAATATCGCCATCTACAAGACAGATCCTGGCATAACGTGACTAGCAGGCATGGTACCCTGATCTTAGGCTTCAAACCTCCAGAAACAAGAGAAATAATAGTTGGGAGCTACAGTGAATAGCATTTGGAGTGTTGCTTGATCCCACCACCTTCCACAGAGTTCAGAGGGTTCTCTGCAACACAGAGGTCCAGGGCTGTTGTTATCACAGAGATGCTGGTTCTGGAAGGTGTTCAGCATCTTGAACCATAGGAATGTAGTTTAAGAAAATGATTCCTTCAAGTCCTTTCATATAAGTATGCATTTTTAGCAAAAGGCAACATTAAAGTATTTTATTTAATGTTCAAATTCAGCAATTTATTTATTTCTAAAGACTTATTAATTAATCAGGTGCTTTTTCAGGTAGTTTTGGAAATCCAGCTTTCTGATAAAAAAAAAAATGGGAGGGGGAAGCAGAGCAAACATTGCTAATGTACTAACCACAATGGCAAGTTAGTAACCAGTATTAATGGTTAAGAATATTCCTTTTCAATGGCTGGGCATACACTGCCAGACAGAGAATCCCTTAAAACACAGGATCCTGAAAAGACATCAAAAGACTCTTAAAAATAGAAGAAAAAAAGAGAAAAATAGAAACTGGAACTCTAAATCATGCATAGATTTGAGGGTATAATGTGGGCTTAAGCCTAGTTTAGCCATAGACCAACTCTGTAACAATGGGTAGTTAGTTAGGCAGTCTATTATTAACCCTCCACCAGTAGCCATGGGAACAGGTGTCTCAGAGGCCAGGACTGTTAACTTCCAGATTTCTCAGATGAGGAAACTGAGGCACCCTTTGCTCCAGAATATATGAAATCCCACCACACCACAAAGCCATGTAAACATAAATGTCCCATGTTGTGATGGCAGGTTGTGCTTTTTCATTCTCTGGGCCTACAAAGGATACCAACTTCTTTTAGGATGTTGACTCTTGGCTGAATGGGCAGCAAAAACATAGACAACTAAATGCTGGTTTATAGATATGGATGATAAGACCATGAACCTGGGCTTCTCATCTCCTACAATATCTAAAACTCAATCTTACATTACACATTATGATGTAAATTTTATTTCATCTCTGCAAATCTCCATCTGGCCCACATCATAGGGGGTGTTTATATCTTAGGTAATGTTTTTACCTTTTTTGGTATTATCTAATGATGATGACTTCAATCTGTTTAGTGCATTCTAACGCTCTCCTTCTTGTCTTTTTAGCTTTTCCTCACTGGTGGGCATGGCTCCTCCTCCCTTGCTCTTCCCCATCGCCTGGGTACAATTCTAGTTCACCCCATCACTAAACCACAAAATGTGTCACCTTGTGGCCCAAATTTCAACATTTGCCAGATCATGCAGTTTTTTCTTTCCTTTTTTTAAATATTTATTTTTATTTTATGTGAATTGGTGTTTTGTCTGCATGTACAACTGTTTAAGGGTGTCAGATCTTGGAATTACAGACAGTTGTTAGCTGCCATGTGGATGCTGGGAATTGAACTCAGGTCCTCTGGAAGAACAGTCAGTGCTCTTAACCGCTGAGCCATCTCTCCAGCCTCATGTTTTCCTTCTATAAATGGCATGGAAACAACATTGTCAAGTTCTGTACTACACATATGTACCACACCCATATGAAAAGAACCTAAAATAATGCCAGGTATTATTAAATGTTTGGGCCCCTTGAAGTTGTTGTGCCTATGCTCAAAACCTTAATATGCTGGCATTTTGTATAGAGAGCCTTTGAGAGATCAAGTGGAAGCCCACAGCATGGAGGGGGGGGGACGTCCTTATAAAAGAAAAGTTTTTCTTGTTCTCAATCCCCCCCCACACACTCTTACCATTTCTTCTACCTTCCCCCTCTCCTCTCTGGCTTTCAGAAACTGCAAGAATATCGCCATCTACAAGACAGATCCTGGCATAACTTGACTAGCAGGCATCGTACCCTGATCTTAGGCTTCAAACCTCCAGAAACAAGAGAAATAATTTTCTTCATTTAAGTAACCTCAGTTTATAGTAGAGATGTTTAGTTTATAATAGGGTTACATCTTCATGAATTCATTATGAATGGAAGCTATCGTAACTTAAAGATCGTTTGGATACTCTTAGCCAAGCAGACAGCATAGTTAACAATGCAGTACACCACAGAGTTCTGCTTTCCTCCCTCTGACCATGGCTGCTGGGGAGAGAGAATATCATTAGCCTGGGAATACATCAGACTCAAAATTCCAAGTCCAGTTTCTAAAGGTTTATCACTACTAGGAAGTCAAGAAGTATAGCTTCCTGTCTAGTCTCTTTTGGTGGGTAGGGGTGAGAGGTCACCAAAGCCTTCAGTGGATCTAATTCTCAACTGTGAATCTTCAGTCATTGACCATGCAAAAGAAGCTTTCTTGCCCTTTATAGTCAGTGACAGTGTGAATCATGGGCATCCAACATGGCCTCAAGTGTCATCATGGACCTGGGACATCAACACCATCTCCAGTGGCAGTATTAACCACAAATATTAATACTGCCCTGGGCTGCAACAGGCTCTTGGCCATAGCACCAACCACTGGCATCTTTATGACCCTTGGAGGCAGTACAGGCCACATTCATCATCATGGCTACTGGCAGCAACATGGCCCACAGATGTCCACCCATCCTCTGGTGGTAACATGAGTCATAGACATGGCCTCCAGGGGCAGCACAGACCATAGAGGTTCTTTGAAGAAGTCTAATCCAGAACATGAACCATTTTTCATCTTGTTGCTCAGAGCCAGGGCAACTGTGTGGCTAGACAGCATGTCTGGATGGTTAGTTTTTTAGGTATGGCAAGGCTCATAGATCAAGAGACAACTGCCATTGAAGAAGACAGATTTTATGTTGGAATTAGAGCTAAGTAGTAGAACACTTGCCTAGAATGCACAAGGCAAGTACAGTCCCTAGCACCAGAAATGAAAAAAGAGAATTAGTATTTCTGTGGCTGGATGAATATCTGATGTACTTAAGTTTGTCTTTCCCACCCCTGATTCAGAGCTCAATGCATGTGAAACTGTATGTGTGATATAGTAATTTATTAAGAGAAACAAATACATTGAAAACAACCTTATAAAACAAATCTCCTCTATAAATGTTGGAATGAGTGTGTATATGGCATGATAAATCTGTGTGAGGTGCTATTTATTATCTGATTCAGTTGTGTGCAATGAAGTTTCCCCCCTTGAAAACTCAAAGATTTCGGTAAAAAAATTCTTCATTCCTTCCCCCTTGTGATGCTTTCTGTGCTGCTCAATAAATACAGAGAAAAGACCCTTTGTTAAAGATATACAAACAGAATCAGAGACAGACAGATTCCCAAGACAGCACAGGCAGATACAGAGTCAGATTCCTGTAACAGACAGTTTACAGACAGGAGATGGAGGCAGAGAATTCAAATCTGGGCTCGCTCTTGGTAGTGCTTTTATTTCTTTTCCTAAACATGACACATTTTAGGTTCTCTGAGATTATTACTAATGCATGTAATCACCACAAAATGTATATGCGATTCAAATGTCAATGTTCATAAAGTTTCTGTTGACATAGCCACCACATTAAGTATCATCTCTTGCTTATTCTGCGCTACAGCAGTATTGCTGACCTGCTCAGAGAGAGAGAGACAGTACCTGAAATGATCAAAGTGCTTGCATTCTGACCCTTTAGAGAACATGTTTGTCACCCTCATATTCATCATCAGTGCAAATGGAGGGGATTTGCATACTAGGTATCACAAGTCATGGAGGCTTCTAATGCACACTAAAGTATACCTGTTAGGGGAAGACAGCACACAGCAGGCTTAGACGATGAAGGATAATGGGAGGAGGAGAGAATTATTCATCAGGAAAGTATCTTCTGCATCAAATTAAAATATTAAGTTTTTTAGTGATGAAATTGAACAAATAGAAAACTTTGTGAATTAAGATAATCACTTCACTGTTCTAAGGACCAGTTCAAATCATATATTCTTCATATTTCAAAGTTATTTTGAAGTTCAAGTGCAAATCCATATGCAGTTGTTTATAAAAGCATTGGTATGATTCGTACTGATCATGAGTATGCTTAAGGTTGAGTGCACTATCAGAGACTGGTAAGTGTAAGAGCAGTATCTCACCACGGAGGCAAAGTGTTCTAAGATAGCCCAGGTTATCAGAGAGCAGCAGCCAGGGCCAGGAAACCCCCTTACAGCAAACACAGTCAAATATGTGAAGCGTTCAAGGGCATCTGCACTGGATGTTCTCTGCCTCCAGCCTCGGGAAAGAACCAGCCATCTGCTGGTCAGCAGGTATATCCATCTCTGATATGAAAGCATTTACCAGCAGATGCTGCAGGCCATTTTCTCAGTCAAGGCTCCCTTAGCACCTTTCTTGGGAAGGAGACTCTGTGTTAAAGCCATTGGGAGAGAAGACAGAAAGGTTGAATTGTGTGGTCCCTAGTCTCCAAATGTATAGCCATCGTGGGGAGATAACTTATCAATGACAAGAAGCAGCAGCTGCTGAGAAATTCTGGAAACAACTTATAGAAATATTCAGAAAAGAAATCTAAAATTTAGCTCAAGGAGTCAGGAACCAACACCCCCCCACACCCTACCCACCCCTGGTGCCAACCACCAAAGAAGAAAGAAGAAAGGGCATGATGTGTGGAGAATCTGACAAGGTCAACATAGGCTGGGAGACAGGCACACTTCAAAGAAGAAAGTAGGCTGAAACATGTAAGAACGATGGGGGGAAGCTGGAGATGAAGGCAGGATGGAAGTTTTGTCCATTTAACAACGAGTATATTCAGTATGTTCACGGAAAGAAGAAGGATAATAAATTGATATTTATTTCAAAGCAACCAACAGCAGGAGACAGAGCTGGATAATCACAAAGAAGCAAAAAAGGCAGATGGTATTCTAGTAGCAGAGAAGTGAGAAGCAATGTACATCTTTGCCCTTAAAAGATTTAAAATAATAATAAAAAGAGTATTTCTAATTGACATATACATTCTGTAGAGCTGCAGAGAATAAACATGGTGGAGACTAAAGAGCAAAGAGGGAAACCAGCCGGTGCTGTGAACTGGGGTCACACCACACCATGGCCACACCTTGGCCACACAGATAACAGCTTTGTTTTCATGAGGACTTGATGAATCTCTTTGGAAAGAGTCTGGAAAGCTGTTGTCCTACACATCTCTAGACTCATGCACTGGAGAAAGGACCAGTGTTAAGGGGCCTCCAAGCAGGAGGGGTCCAGAGGATGCTTGCTAAGGCCATTGCTGCAAATGTCTGTGACCCTCAATCAAAGTGCATATGCTCAAATCCCAATGTCCAAAGTAACAGCATAGGAGGGGGCTCTTGTGGGTAGCAATTGGGTCATGAGGATAAAACCCTCATAGATGATGTCTGTACCTTTAGAGACCCCAAAGAATTTCCCTACTCTTTCTATTATTTGAAGACAAAGTAAGGTGTCATCCATAAACCAGAAAGTGCTCTCACAGAAACCAAGACACCAAGTATGTCATGATTTTGGAAACTTAGAATCCACAATTGTGAGAAATAAATGTCTTTTGTTTGTAGGCTACCTAGCCTAAGGTATTTTACTCCGCAAGTGTGAATGAACCAAGACAGGCATTAACCACAGATAGAGGAAAGGCTGAGCTTTGGGGTAGATCAATCTCTCGGTAATCCTGCCCCTATCGATGTCCTTCTTCCCTCCTTCCTCACTGTTCCTTTCCTTCACTTTTCCCAGTCCTTTCAGTTCTCTCTTCTCTTCTCTATGGATAATTTTGAGAACAATCTCCAGAGTCCTGAGCCCAGAGACACCAATCATCAGGACCATTTTCTGTGTATTTAGAAGTCAGTATCTACCTATACATATGCTACAAAGAGACAGGTAACTGCCTTTCAGAAATATTTCTAGAAATAGCTAATAGCAGACGACACCTTCCTGATGCTGCCCTTGAGAGCTAAGATTTTTTTTTCATTCAGTTAGTGACCACATCTATGATTTTTGACTCATACAAGAGAGCAAATTGTTTTTTAAATAAAATAACAATCTTTTAGCTTTGCCAATGGACTCAGCACTGGATATGGCTTTTATTCTGAGTCATCAAATTCCAGTGAGGATGGATTGAGGTGCTTTAACTGCTACAGAAGTGACCTATCATGTAAGTGAACCAGAAGGAGTCAGGAATGCATAGTCCATAGGCTTCCTGTCAGCACTGACCAAAATGTGTTTATAGCTCATTTAAGAATAACACCTTATAAAACAAAATAAAACAGAATGGAATAACATCTGTGGGGTTGGGAAAAGCTCAGCACTTGCTATTTTTCTGGAAGATTCTAGGTAGCTCCCAGCACCCATGTTAGGAAACTCACAGCTGTCTAAAACTCTAGGAAATCTATTGTCTTCCTGTGATCTGTGTGGGTACTCACACATACGTAGCTCCTGCACATGCAGATACACACATACACACACATGCATGCATGCATGCTCACATCTTTAAAAAGAATAACATGTCTTCTAGAGAAAAAGAATTACAAATGAGAAGCATCCCTTGATTAAGATGACTCCTAGAGGCACAAAACTTAAAATATCAATTATCAGATAGATCTTTCATGATTGAAGAAACATTCTTGTAATAAATAAATACATAAAAAGCTAATGAAAACTTCAAATCAAGCTGAAGGTGTAGATGTGTGGCATGGAATATCTCAAAATGATCAGCATCCTAGATTCAGTCCAGCACCAAAACATGAAACAGTGGCAGGAAAAATTTTTTAAACTGCTCCTTGTTGGAGAATAGAATTTAATATGTCTCCATGAGAAGAGATTCTATGTGGATGGTGAGAAACGGGAAACTAACAACTTCATATTTCAGAAGATGCCTAAGACATCCAAGTCTTCTGCTGATATCCACAAACACGTTAGTAACTGGAATGGTCAGATTCTGACAGCACTGACATTGAGACATGGTCTTAGATCAAGTTTCATAGGCTAGAATGCATGTACTAATAAATGAAGTAAATCATATGAAGAATAAATTTGCCAATGGTCCAATAACACAAAATTTATTTTGCCAACAGAGAGGGAACAAAAATAGTTACAACCAGAAATAAAATGTAATTGCTGTGTTGGAAAAAGTAAATGTAAAAGTTTTACTATTAAAAGACAAAACAATACAAAAACTTCTGGGGTCAATTCTTTCTATTACAAAATGTGACAGTTTAGATAATTAAAATTAGATTACAGAAAATTCTAAAACACACTTCCAAAAGTAAGGAAAACAATAAACTTTATAAGAAAAGACAAATTACTATCTTGAAAAACTGCACCTTTTGCATGAAAATTAAACACATCTAAATTTAGAAGTGCTTAAGAAGGGTATTTTTAAGACCGTGAAGTTCAGATCAGTTATTGCAGAGAATATTAATAGGTTGTGAATAGTTACTCTGATATTTTCTCTAACAGCACAAATTCAACACTGGTATAATGTGAAAAAAGAAGGAAAGAAAGAAAGAAAGAGAAAAAGAAAGAAAGAAAGAAAGAGAGAGAGAGAGAGAGAAAGAAAGAGAGAGAGAAAGAAAGAAAGAAAAAAGCAGAAAAGCTCATGGGCTGGAGGCCCACTTTCTACATTTAAATCAGAGAGCAAAACAAACATCTTTTTTCTACTAGCTAACCTAGGGGATATGAGAAGTTATATGGTACAAAAAAATAACTTCAAGTGAAGAGGAGCACTTACTGGGGGTAACTGCCAGTTTTGATGACTCAATGTCTCTGTATTCTCTCTGTATGCTCCAATGGGAATTCGTATTTTAAATAAAGGGGGAATAAAGGTGTAGGTAGCAAAACTCGGTTATGCTGAAAGTATTTCAGTAGCTGGAATTGGAATTTAAGTGTAATTTATTTAATATGCATCCCACTTCAAAAGAGGATCAGTAAGAAGGACCAGCTTAAGTAACATGTGTTTGGAAACAAATAAGAGGTTCATCCAGTGATAGAAATCAGAGAATATGGCATCTAGTACCTATTCGGACTTACAGCAAGGTGGGTCATGTGGCTCTCTGGGTAGCAAATCCTGACACAGAGGCAGCTAATGGTGACTCAAAGGTCACATTTGCCCTCCAAGCCTGGGAGTCTAAGTTCTAGGTCCCTGAGAGAAGTGCCTGCAGATAAAAGATGTGCCATTCCCAAATACCAGCATCCAGGGCCACATCATCAATGAGGCCTTGATCTTTTGAAGAAATAGGCTGTTTGTATTTAGTCAAACTAACTGATCAAGATATTTTTCTAGTTTTCAGAAGTGAGTTCAAATTTTCTGGGACCTGGAGCTTATTTAAAATTAGGTATGCTAACCTGAACCCTTCTCAAGTTTTTTCTTATCCTTTCAGAACTACATGGGACTCAACTGCCCACCCACTGGACATGAAATCCATTCTTTACATTTGAAGGACAAAATAGACTCTAGAAAGAATGCTGTGAAAATTCTTTGGGATTTTTTTTTTTGTTCCAACAGGGAAATTTTCACAAACTTTGAAGACAAAGCTCCAAGGAGATAGACCATGAATCAGAGAGGAATGTAGTCTCGTATCAAAACAGTGCTTTTTGAAGCCCTTGGCACAAACTGCAACTTGTCATTAACAACCAAAAAAAAAAGAGGAGGAAGAAAAGAAGGAAGAAGAGGAAGAGAGAGGAGGGGGAAGGGAGCAGGAGGGGGAGGGGAGGAGGCAGATGGGGCTGATGAGATGGCTCAGCCCCTAGGCTTGAGGACTGGAGCTCTGTATCCAGAACCCACAGTAGGAGAGAGCTGCATCTTCAAGTTGCCCTCTGACCTCCTCCCATGTACTGTAGCAGGCACATGTACACACACACACACACACACACACACACACACACACACACACACACACTGTAAAATAAAGTAAAACAAAATGAGAGAAAACCAAGTATACACTTGCTTTGTAATCATGCATGACACTTGTTCCAACCTGAGAGAACTTTCCTTTTGATGAGGCAACAGGAAGAATTGAAGATCCTGATCTATGTGCTGATTACAATAAGGATTTCCCACAGACTAGGATGGTTCTGGTGTTCTGCATAATAAGCCTTTTCTGGTTTTTACATCTATTCGCCTCAGTGGCAGCTGGTGTTGGGCATAGTTATGGCATGATTCCCTCAGGCCCCACATCATTGCATCACTGAGGTGAATTGGCATCAGTGGCAGAGAGGGTATTCCCGAAGCTCTTCACACTCCAGCAGTTAAGATCCCAAGAGAGAAAGTGATGGTGAGTCAAACAATTCTTAAAGTATCCTTCATTCAACTTCCTCTCAGCTAAACTTGTTCCACAGATAAGACAACTCACAATTCAATAGAAATAGTGACCAAACAGTCTGGAAAGGGGCAGGTTATCTTAGTTGATCTTGTAATTAATTCTATGCAAACATGTTGTTGTAGTCTGGATCTTAAAATGTGTCTCCTAAAGGCCCACATGGTAAAGGATTGGTCTTTAGCCTGTGATGCTGCTGAGATGCTGTGGTAGAACCTGGGGGAGTGGGGCCCAGAGGGAGGAAGTTAGCTCACTGGGGGCATGTCCTAGAGGGGACATTGAGACCCTTTCCCCTACTCCTCTCTCTCCTTCTTAGACACCTTGGAGTGAACACTTTCCTCTACCATAGGCTCCTCCGCCACAGGCTCAGAGCAATGGGGCCACACTACTGTGGACTGAAACCTCTGAGACCAGGAGCCAAGCTAAGTCTTTCCAGCTCATGCTATCTCAGGCCTTTGTCACAGTTACTTAAAGCAGATGGAGATGTACCAGTTCCCACAAGTACATTGCTAGGGCTCATCATATGATCTTGAAAGGATCTGTATAGATTAGGGGCCTTGGCGTTTACGTATCTTGACTGTATTCATTTAGTCTATTAACTTAATAATATAAATTTGGTTTCTCCAACATGTCCTGTGCAGTGAAACTGAGACGAGAGTGCCATTTCTAAATATGAAGGATTGCTCTGAACTAAAATCAAAGTTACATATCCTCACAATAGTATGGGCAGCTCAGAAACATTAAGCATCATTTAATTATCTAAGTTGTAATGCTACAGTTTGAGGCAGATACATGTATGCAATTACTATGTTGGAAAAGGTATATTCTTGACCTACATAAGAAATTCTAACCAGTTATTTCACAAAATATCACTAGATAGTTACAGGATTGCTGTATTGTATAAGTCACTGGGCTAACTAACCATTTGCAGTCCACACTAGCCCTACCCAGGAGAGGGTGGTCTGAGGGTCCTCTGGGGGAGCTATATTAAATTACCTCTTCCTCTGTCCACATGTCCTTCCACACAAAAGGCCCCAACCTATGGACCTGCTGTGGGGAGAGTGGAGTAGAAAGTGAGAACAGTGATGAAGGGTAAGTTATTGCAGTGACATCTGCTACCTTAAAACACAGTGACATTAAACAATAGCAATTCATTACCTTTTGTGATTCTGTAAGGTGAGTGGGCTCATCAGAACAGTTTTGTTACCTACATAAGGTTTCACATGTAGCTATGTTCAGCTAGGGGCTGGCTGAGCTTCACTATGTGGTCTGTCATTATTCAACAGTCTGGTACAGGCTTCTTTGTGTGGTAGCTAGAGTCCAACAGTGAAAGCAGATAGCTCACAAAGAGGAATCCTCAAAGCAGGGCGGAAGTCACCTCACCAGGGCAATAGGCCCAAGTAGGTCTCCAGGCCAGCCTGGACTTAAAGGAAGGGAACATGGACTCCCTAGAAGAGAAAGTAATGCAGGTACAGGGTGGAAACGTGTTGCTGGCCCCTCTAGTGACGCTCTGAATAGAGACTGAAAGAGAAATAATGGACTTTACAAAGGACAAGGAGTGAGAGCAGAATCTAGTGTTTTGGTCTTGAGATAACAAGAGCATCCCGACTCTATCTGCAGACTCCAGTCCCTCCTTCCCTAGTCATTTGCTCAGCCCCCAAGGGCACTGATGATGTTGAGGAAGAGGTGATGCTAACACTCCTAGACTGGTTCAAGCAGGGTAAAGCAAACTGTGGAATCCATATGGCAGGGTCCAGCCTTTGGTCAGATCAGCCTCCTAACTAAAGCAGAACTAACCCAACTAAACAAACACCCCCTCCTTCCCTCATTGTGACAGACTTACTGATTCAAAATTCAAAACCAGATACTAATACAGAACATTTGTGTTTTCTAGTTAGCATATCGCTTGTTAGAAATTAGGCAGTCTGCTCAGGCAGGCAGATTATTTCTAGGGTTGCTCAGATCCCAGATCATATAGGAGGAATTAGATGATCTCAGTGCGATGTCCTCTGCCATGCTTGAAGGAAATGTCTGACAGGCAGGCAAGCAGGCAGGCTACAAGTCTGCACACTAAATCAACTCCACTGTACACAGATGGCAAGCTAAGACTGCCTACTCTCTAGGGGTTAAGAAAACAAAGAAATACATGACAGAGGTCACACAGGGCCCACAAAGCTTAAAATATTTACTATCTGGCCCATTCCAGAGAAAGCATTGTAAGCCTTGAATCAACAGTAAATTATATGAGGAAAGACACTCAATTTTTCTTGAGAAATGTATACAAACTGTATGTCACTACTGAGAGCGGACTGTGACACTAACTTTGTCGTAGAAATCAAGATGGTGTGACATCATTATCTTGACCAAAACTTATACACTGGAACCATGACCTTCGGTGCCTTGGAATGTCTCTGTATATGGAGACTGATAGAGCCTTATATGTGTCCTGACCCTAACACTGCTGGCTGAAGCTCTGATTTCTACAAAGTTCTATTGAATCCAGTTAAAATTTGTGGGCCTTTGGATTATGATTAAATGAGGTCATTGGGGTGGACCTTAATCCAGATAACTAAAGTCCTTAGCAGATAAAAAATCTGGATGTAGTCATCCTAGAGGGATGACCATGTGAAAACCCAGGGAGAATGTGCCGTCTGTAAGCCAAAAAAAGGAGGCCTTGGAAGAGAGCAACCCTGCTGACTGACACTTTGACCTTAGGACTTTCAGAATATCAATACACACACATTTTAGAAATACGAGGACTGAATAGGAAATGTCTATGAGCTTTGTACAATGAAAGAATGTTAATAAAATTTAATTATGCAGCATATGTGTTGTGTGACATTTTGTTTGTATTCTGACCAATAAAGCTTGCTTGGAGACAGAGGGTGGAGCTAGCCACTAGCTGACCATAGAGGTTTGGAGGACTGTAGAGAGAGAGGAACAGGAAGTGATAAGATGGGACAGAGACAGGATCTCGGTCCTTTTGGACTGAGGAGCAGAAGAGGTAAGAAGCATCTGTGGCTGCTTCCCTGCTTCTTTGATATTTCAGTTTTTTACTCCAATAGCTGACTCCTGATTTTTATTGATAAGCTTAAATAGGATTGCACTTCATATATGTGTGTACTTAATTTTAATGTGTGATAAACATTTTTCATACAGTTCATGGTAAAAACAAAACAAACTGACAAATAAAAAGCTGGACAGCCACTGGCTCATAACAGAGATGCTCACTGTGTTAGCTAAGAATACCTGCCTGGGTCCCTACTGGGGTCCCTGACAATTTTTCACTCTTTATTGCTCTTTGTCTTTAAGGACTACTGTCCATCTACTGTCATTGCTTCTGATCTGATACTGTGACCTTCTCTTACGCCATCAATCCTGCACTTTGCCTTGTACAAGAAGCTGTCATTCTCGAGGTCAGATTTCACTTTGCTTTGTAGCCATGCTGAGAACATGTACAAATGGCTAATTTGGTAACTGTTTGGGATGCAGAAGTTGTCTGCTATTTTCATCTGAACAGCATGGCTTCCATCACCAGGAAATAACCCTCTACTTTCTTTTAGGGAACCAGTTCTGGTCATCTTGTCTCATGGAACAGGCATGTGACACAGGGTGGTGAAGGCCTTTCCTGATACTTGACGTGTAGTCCCTTGTTTTAACTACTGTGAGAACTTGGGAGTCAGTTTTCCTTCCATAGAGAAAGTCCTCTCTGTAGGACAAAGCTCAATTATCTTTGGGCTTTGTCTGGTGAGTTAGGCTTCCATGAACTGTTGATGGGTGATCTTCAAGCTAAGCCTCAGTGGGTGGGCTTAAGAGGCTGGGAGCTGGACTCAGCACCAAGCGAATGAAAGCAAAGAGGGATATAGAATATATTTGACAACCTTAAACAGTGTGAAAAGAATGCATGCCATATATAGGAAGCCTCCCTGTAGAGCCAATAACTGAACTAAAGCAATTAGTAGGCAATTAAAAAAATTTCAAATACATTATTAGTTTAGAGGAGTCATTGTATATGATGAGTGAGTAGAAATACAGGTTCCTACAAACATAACAATTATTCTCTTAGTTAAATTTTAATTAAGAAAAACTAGGAGGGCAAAAAATTATAGAAATAAAAGGGTAGCTTTAAATCCAGGTTCACTGCATTATCCTAGCAGACAATAGCATTAGATACAGCTGGTCACTCAAGTGTCTGTAAAGGTTTACCACTTGCCTGTGTCAAAATTTCTCCAAGCTTTGTTTGCTGCATAGAAATGATCCCAAGAAGCGCATGGGTAGGTTTTCTTCCCCCAAGATACTAAAAAAATTAACTTATTAAAAAAACAGCATTCTGCAGCCCAAAGAATATGATAACTTTAAGACTATATTTAATTAAGATTCTGAAGCCCTTCCAGTTTCTAGTACACTAAGGGATTATACTTAGGAGTGAAATGCAAAGAGGAACAGGACTGTACAGAATGCTTCCAGCCCAAGGCACAGCATGACCAGCCTGTTGTGAAGCTATTAGTTATCTAAGCCAACAGGAAGGTTTAACAGTGTGCACTTGCCATCACTGAGTCTGTGCAAAGCCAAAAGGGCTCTTAAGGATGCAGCTGTTCTAACATGCTTCTTTGCCTTCCTTCTGTAAATACTGTCACAGGTCTGCTAGTGCCTCTTGCCTTCCATGTTCTGATTTTTTCAGTCTTTTTCCTGGGTTCCCCTTGTTTCTGCAGGGTACATACATTGCTGGGTCTATTTCGTCTCTTTTTACTGTTGCTGGACTTCAGGAAAACTGAAGGATTTCACTCACAACTCCTAAAAGTCCAATCCAAAGTTTGTGTTGTTGTGTTTGCTTGGCCTGACTTTTGGTTGGCATTATCTCTCCCTCGGCTTTTCCTATGATAGTGTATACTGATTTCTCAGGTTGGCTGGTATCTGCTTTTCTGCCCTCTGGGACTTTCTGGAATAATTCATTACAGCCATTGGGATGCCAAGGGGTGAATTTGTCTGGTTATGCTGGTTGTTTCCTTTGCATCTCAAACTGCTGCTGTCTAAAAGCAGCCTATTTCGCTACCTTGGTTAATTCCACCATTAATGAGCTAGAATGTTTGAATGTCTTTTTTTCTCTTCCTTTCTGAAAATGAACAAGGCATCTACATGGCCATGGCCACAGTTCAAGCCTTTATCACTGAGGTAACTTTCTGACTAGTCTATAGACCCCTTTGTCCTCATATCAGCTCCTCAACTCTGAGCCCTCCCCTGTTCCTGCTGCCCACTGCTTATTTCCTTAAAATGCAAACATGATTGTTTGACACCCTTAATTTCAATTTTTCAATGTACCCTAAGCCAGTAACAGCAATTCCCACATGTTAACATGGGCCTGGATCACCCACTGATCTTGTTAAAGTGGGATTTTGACTGGAGTGCCACCCACAGGATGCTCTGGTGATGTGGAAATGTCTTTCTATATGTTGTGAATATCATTCTTCAAATAAAGGAACTGTTTTGGTCACGCCAGACCCTATAGAAGTAGTGGGGGAATTGAAGTGTAGGTAGGAGGAGGGCAGAACCAGAGAGATCAATCCAGCCGCCAAAGAAGAAGCGTGTAAAGAACTTAGGTGAGTCACAGGCCACTGGCAGAACAGATTAATGAAAATGGATTGAATTAAGGTGAAAGCGCTAGCTAGCAATGTGCCTGAGACATAAGCCAAACAGGATGAAACTAATATAAGCATCTGAGTCATTTTTTTGCGGGGGGAAGCAGCTGCAGGCAGGTCTGGACCTCTGGCCTGATGAGGTCAGAAAACTGGTGTTACACTCTGGTGCTTGGACCACACCTGCAGTAGCCAGTGTTTAGAGTTTCAAATCTCATAGTATGAAATCCCAGGCTCCTTATGACCAGGTCATTGCTCTGGACACACTGTCAGCATTTGTTATAAACCTCTATTCCATCCCAGGCCTGTGCACATGCTACTATGCCTATGGTACCCTTCTCCTGGAAAATTCCTTTCTATGCATCATGAATTTAACTTTCAAAGAATCTCCTCTAGCAAGATATTTCTGGCAGTCTGTCCATGACAGAATTGGGTTTCAAAGCCTTTCATATATGTTTTATAGCACTTTTATTCTGGATATTCTTTTTTTTCCGTGTTAGTGACCAAACTTTTATGCATGCTACTAATCCCCTTCTAATGTAATCACATAATATATAAAGTAACAGAATGATTCGGTCACATTTGTCCCCTATCTTTACCATGTAATTGGTCTGTGGTTCTCACGGGAGAACTGTATTAGTCAGTGTTCTCTCAAGGAATAGGATTGGTAAAAATTAATATGTAGGTCAAGAATTAATATGAGAGAATTTGGTAGTTGTCCAGTCCATGAGGCAGGATATCTCAGCAGTCCCAATCTGGTGCTGGATTCTTAGGGAGCTGCTGCTCAACATTCTCAATTGGGATCCCAAAATAGTAGGATTTAACGGCAGCAAAAGAGTGCTTCAACATCAGGATTGATGAACTTGCTAATAAGGGCTGGACAGGTGGTGGCATACACCTCTAACCTCAGCACTTAGGACGCAGAGGCAGACAGATCTTTGTCTGTGGGTTCGAGGTCAGCCTGAGTTACAGAGCAAGTGTCAGGAAAGCCAGAAAAAAAAAAAAAAAAAAAGGCAACTGCTTCTTCCACATCCTTTTAGTTGAGCTGAGACCAGAAAGTGTGGCCCAGATTTGGGGTGGCTCTTCCCACCTCAAATGATCCAATCAAGAAAGTCTTCACAGGCATGCCCCGCTGCTTTGGTTTTACTTGAGTCTAAGAGTAGTTGGCTTGACAGCCAAGGTGAGCCATCACACCAGTATTTGCTTCCTCAGGCTTTGCACAAAGCCTGGCACAAAGTAAGTTTCTGGTCACTGCTCATCCCTCTTTCTTTAAGGAAACTTTCTTCCCAGGCCTTGCAGCAAAGAACTTGGCCAGCAATTCAGTCTTTCGACCCTTGCAGTTTCCCAGCCACATTTCTCATCCCACCAGCTATGGATTTGGCCACATTCAGAAAATAAAAATCAAATACCATTTCCATACTAGCAGGGAATAGATGTTTCACAAGCTCTTCAGTGTGAAATGGTACAATAATATCACATTTCTTAACAACTCACCTTTGGGTCTTTAGCATGGAATGTTTTTTTAAATGAAAATCTCACTAAATCTTTCATGAGGTGAGTGGTGAGAGAACAGAGCCGTGTAACGGCCTTACGAACGATATATTACACATCTTCCTCTGGAAATACTCTTTTAATGTTTTCACTGGGTTGTCTGCTCCTTATCTTCATTCTGGCTTTATAGACTTTTGTTATCATTAGAATAAAGAGGTAGATTAAAATACATTTGAAATATTTGGCTGTTTGGCTGGGTTGCACAATCTCCTATACCTCTGGGATGTAATGTCTTTGCCAGCAATCACCTTCCTTCTCTCCTCCTTCCCTTTTATTTCTTTCCTCCTGCCTTCCCAGAGGGAATAATCTCTTATAATATAGCTAAACCTCATCTGTCACTTTCAGACAATATCACCCAATACTTTATTCATCATAGGAACTACTGGACTATTTTATACACTGCTGTACCTTTGCATGTTGATATTTGCTGTTATCAATACATACAATCTCTTACTGCTGGAAATCTGATTTATTTGTGTGATCCACACCCTCCCTCCTTACAGCCAGGTACTTTAAATATCTTTAGCTAGAATCACAGGGTTATCACATGCAATGCTTGTGGTAGGCAGGATCAATGTCCTCTGCTAGGATGGCATGTGCATGGCACTGCTTTACACAGGCGGCAGCAGGTTTGCTAGTGGAAGGTTCTGGAGATGAAGAGGTTATGCTGGATTCTTATGTGTGGTGATCCAAGGTAATCACAGGGTTCTTTCAAGAATGAGGAGGAGTGTCTGAGCTAGATGAAGATATGGGAAGCAGCATGGTAGTTCGTGACGTGACTATCAACCAGGAAGCCTGACGGGGCAGAAGGGACAAGGCAGTTGATTTTCTCCCAGAACCAACCATTTAATGCTTGCCACCAGCCGTGAGACCTCCAACCTGAATTGTGCATGTATCTGTGCTTTAAACCACCATATCGAGATGATTTATCAGCCGCAGGGAACCACTGCAGTGTTCAATTAATGCTGCTATGCAGATTGCAACAGATCCTGTGGCCATGTTCTCCCCTTGTGCTGGAAGTCCTCTTCCTGGGCAGTAAGTGAAGGCCTGAGCAAGGTAGCATTCTGGCCCACAGTGGTTCTGCTCTGAGCTTTCCAGCACTGGGTACTGTGTGACTTCCCCAAAGCCTACGTTATAGTTAAAGATTTTCTATGCAAAGTGATACAGTATTTTGTGGTTGATGACATGGAAAATCTGACTTGTTCTATGATTTAAAGAAACCTCTAGACAGTGAACTTTGCAGGTGATAAACTTAGGCAGCCCTGCTTCCACTCAGGCTTACCTCCTTCCTCCAGGGGAGCACACCCAGGCCTACCTCCCTCCTCCCCAGGAGCACACCCAGGCTTACCTCCTCCATGGACGCCCCTACTTGTATCCAGACATCAGCCTCTAGGTGTCGCCACTGCCCAAGCCGTTATCAAAGGATTGCCTGCTGGCTGATCACCTACTGCTTTCTCAAGATTATCCAGCAAGAAAAAGAGAGAGAGAGAGAGAGAGAGAGAGAGAGAGAGAGAGAGAGAGAGAGAGAGAGAGAACTATAGAACCTTATCACTCATCTCCCTTTCTGTATTGTTCGTGAGGCTGTAAATGTATCTGGTTACCTGTAAATGTCATCCCTTTGTTCTATTTTCCTCCTTAGCAACTAGAATATGAAGGCTCTTTTTGTTGGACAGGCCTTGCTGATCTGTTCGAGTAGCCTCAAATTCTTAATGCTCTTGATTCAATCTCCCAAATAGCTGTGATTGCAGGTATGTGCACCACCACACTGGACTGGATTTAAAAGTATACCCATCCATATTCATACAGAACTGGTTGTCCTTGTACAGCATACTTCAGTATTTTCCCTTCCTCTAGATTTATCTGCAGCTCTAGAGGCAAGTGTGAGAAACTTTGTTTTTCCAGGTACTGGAAAGTAGCAGGCACTGAAGAATGTATTTGAGATCCGGAAACACCATGGCTAACCAGAAGTCACTAAAACCTGGTCCCTTGTAGCCTACAGTCCCTCATGAAGGGATGTCAGGGCAGAAACTCAAGGCAGGAAGGTGGAGGCAGGAACTGAAACAGAGACTGTGGAGGAGTCTGGCTTGCTCCCCATAGCTCACTCAGTCTGCTTTCTTTATATCACACAGGATCACCTGACCGATGGTGGTACTGACCCCAGTGGACTGGGATCTCCCACATCAATCGTCTATCAAAAAAATACCCCACAGGTGTGGCCACCAGCCACTCTGAGGGATGCTATCTCTCAACTGAGGCTTCCTCTTCCCATGTGACTAGTTTGTGTCAAGTTGACAAAAACAAAAACAAAAACAAAACCCACTCAGCACAGCCCTAGAGGAAAAATGAAGTCTGCAGTAAGGAACCAGCCTGTTCCTTATGGCTACCTTTCCTCCATATAACCAGATTCAAAGACTGTCATCATTTTACAATGTGAGTTTTTCCAAAACTGTTTGCTGAGCCTTTCCTTTTGACATTAGCATTGTTTACTTTTAAAAATGTATTTTAGCCAAGCAGTGGTTGTGCACACCTTTGATCCCAAGCATTTGGGAGACAGAGGCAGGTGCGTCTGTGAGTTCAGGCACAGCCTGCTCTACAAAACAACTGAGTTCCAGGACAGCCAAGGCTATACAGAGAAATCTTGTCATAGGAAAATCCCCAAAGTGCAGGTGTCCAGGGCATTGGGGCATCGTTTCCCTGGAGCTAGAGTTACAGGCAGTGTGAGCTGCAGATGTGTAGAACTGAATAGAACTGAATTCGGGTTTTTTGTAAGAACAGTATGCACTGTTAACTGGTGAGCCATCTCGCTAGCTCCACAGCATTATCTGACTTTGTAGTTCACTGTTGCTTAAGGTCACACATCATAGGTTAGTCCAAGACTAATACTGACTAAAGTATAAGGACATCCTGTTGAAAATTACTCCTTGGCCTTCTCTCTACAATTTGGTAGAACTAAAACTTGAGACAAATATCTACTAAGATTATATACCTACATACATGTTAGATATATATAACTATATACACAAATATAGTTATATTTATACATATCAATCAAGATATGACAGCTTCCTCAACTTTGCATTTAATACATATGCAGTCATTTCCCAACAGCTTTTGGTGCATGCAGAGCTATCAAAGAACTTTACTTTGACTATAATCAGTTACTGTAAGGCAAGAGAACATGCTGTTTTTACCATCCACCCACTTGTTCTACCTAAGAAATACTGAACAGCAGTTAGCTCATACATTAAGGGCTACATCTAGTAGCTGCTAAACTGCCAGGTTTCTGTCTGGTTTCTCCAAGCAATTTATATTGATTTCTGACTTTAGAATTAAGGCTAGTAAGAAACCCAGGAAGACCAGAGGTCTTTGGTTTTTTTTTTTCTCTGAATCAGAACAACGCAAAAGTTAACAGTGTCTAAACTGATTGGCTAGTTAAAAGGTTACAAAATATATAAAACTAAATGAATTGAACATACTGAAAAAGTAGATAATATAGAAAAATATCAGGTTTGTATCTGTTTGTATAGTTTAGCAGAAATAGTAAATCTTTCTCAGCTATTGAAAAAAGTCAGGCTGTTCAGTTTAATAATGCTTTGCTAAAATGCTACGGACCTTCACATAGGTCCTTATACGGCTGCAGCTGCAATTATGTCTGACAGACTCTGGGCTTTTGGATGAAGATATTCACATAATCCACACTGCAGAGTCTACTGGTGCAGAGAACCCAGTGCACCTCCTCTCCTATAGCACCTTTCCAAGGAAGACTGGTCTGTATGATGGTGAGAGCACTGTGGCAAGCCATACTGGGAGTGACTTTCATGTGCCTATCAAGGTACAGAATGGGCCTGGCATTCTGAATAGCAGTCAGCAGACTGCTGCTACTCTTGATTTGGTTAATGTGTCCTGATGGCACACACACTCTCAAGGTACTCATGAGAAAATCAAAATATAAACCAGGCACACACCGAGGCTCAAGTGTGGAGGAGACTGTGCTCTCTGCGGCGTCCCAGCGCACTCTGGAGCAGGGGCAGCTGAACTCTGCACCTGGCCACACCCGCAGCCCCTGCTGCTCAGGGAATCTACTAGGAGCCCTACTGCGACCCTGAACTGAGTGTTCTGAGCAAACTAACTGCAGGGGTCTCTGAGGGGCGGATTCGAACCCTGACCAGAGGTGAGGAGGGCTCGG
>PVIH01002111.1:0-34831 GCA_004025045.1 Sigmodon hispidus
TCCTATTGACAGTGTCCTTGGCTTTGCAGAAGCTTCCCAGCTTCAGGAGATCCCACTTATTGATTGTTGGTCTTAGTGCCTGTGCCACTGGTGTTATATTTAGGAAGTGGTGGCCCGTGCCAATTTGTAGAAGTGTGTTTCCCACTTTCTCTTCTATTAAGTTCAAAGTGGTTGGGGTTAAGTTGAGGTCTTTGATCCACTTGGATTTGAGTTTTGTGCAGGGTGACAGGCTCGGATCTAATTGTATTTGCTTTTCTCATGGCATGAGATATGTATGTCTGTTCACTTCAAACCAACTCACACATCTTGAACACATCACAATAGAGCTAATGTGATGCATCCTTTCGAACTTTATGATGAGAAATACATAACTTTATGGTGTCACTAACAATTCAGCTTTGAAGTAGACATTTCCTATCACTTCTCCTATAAGCTTCTGGATAAGTTGAGCAGGGCCAAAAGCTTTTGAGAAACTTTCTTGAAACAAAACAGAACTATGACCATTTGCAACTACTTATCTAGAAAAATAAATATTTTTAAAGTATGCAACCAAAAAAGAAAATAAAATAATAAATCAGATGATGAGGATAACATGATCATTTAAAGTTTTACATTCATCACATCTGTTTCATGGTCATCAGTGATCCACTTTGTCTAGTGACATTTTATGTCTGTCTGGATGTTAGGATTCCACATAAGATCTACCTTCATCAAGGATAAAGAATAATCACTCTTTCAAGTGGCATTCAATATTTTTTTTAGAATAAACCTTTGAATCTTTCAAGGTAGGTGTGAACAAAATATACCAAAGGATGAGTTAATGATTCAAGGAAGGTACCTGAGATCTAGTCTCTTTAACAGGTAGAACTGAACATCTACACACACACACACACACACACACACACACACACACTTCAGAACATCACCTCTAGTCAAAATTTCAACTATATAATATATAGGTCCAGGAAAAACCACATGGTTATCATAAAATTTTATAAATTTATTTTTATGTAATTTAGAAACCCAGGAAGTCATTTATTATCATTACCAAATGTTGTGTGCTATATACAACTGCATACTGTATACATTAATACAATTGGCAGTAACTTATTTATAGCAGCCTCACCACAACCAAATAAATAAGATGTTGTTCTATAATATGAAAACAGATATTGCATCATGACTAAGGAAGGTAATAGCAGTTTCCAGCTTCCTTAGAATCATCTGGGAATGCCTTTGTATCTTTACTCTGCCATTGATCAAAATGCCCTTATGTGGTCCATGACTTTACTTTCTTTTTCTTTTATTAAACATCAGAACTTTTACTGATTGTATCTTCCTCTCTCCCCTGCTCTTCCCAGTTCCTCCTCATCCCACCTTACATCTCCTCCCAACTCTTGACTGGATTTTCTGGTGGTAGGTGGTGAGTGTGTTAGGCATGAACAGTGGAACATTCCTTATGTAGTCAGTGCGGTGGTGTGCAACATTGGAAATGAGGACCCTGATTTGTTTTAAGTGTCCCAAGGTTTCCCTTGCATGAGACACTGAAGCCCAGCTGTGGATAATTGGTTCTGTAGGTAGACAGCACTGATGAGGCTTGAGGAATATGCAGAGACAGAACAGAGAGGCCCTGAACTGTTTTGTGTATGAACCTTATTCCAATGGTCTCCCGTGTACATTTGTGGTAAGATTTTCTGGCCTAGACAAACTCCAAGGTCCAGACCTGCAGTCCCACAGAAACACACAGAAGTTTATATTAATTACATGCTGCTTGGCCTATGGCTCAGCCATTTTGCTAGCTAGCTCTTGCATCTTAACCCATTTCCATTAATCTGTCTTGCCTTGAGGCCCATGTGTTACCTCTTTCTTTACATCTTGCTTCTTGGGAGGCTGGATCACATTTCTCATAACTCCACCTTCCTTTCACTGTATCTATGCTCAGATTTGTCACCTTTTTCTAAGATGTCCTAACATATGCCCCAAAATCCCTTTATTAATGAATGATATTCACAGCATACAGAAAGACATCCTACATCATACATTTATTCCCCCACCCCTTGTGTGTGGTTCTATGCCATCCAAGTGTATAGAAAGCATAGGATGTGGGATGTCCTGCTTTGTCATTCTCTGTCCTAGTTCCTTTGAGACAGGGTCTTTCACAGAACTTGAAAGGTAGATGTTGCAGTATTTTCCTTCTGTTCATTTGCTTACACCCAGCTAGATAAAGATCTGTCCCCAGAGAACTGACACCAGCAACATTGCATCAAGTGAGCCAGATGGCCATGCAGCCTGACCTCTGTGCATGAGGCTTCTGTCTTCTCAATTCTATCTCCCATCATAACCAGTCACCACCTCAAGCTTGGAAGAGACTCTAGGAAAGAAAAGCTCCTGAACCCCCAGGGAATGTAGTATAATCTAAGCTACAAAACAAACCAAATCAAAACCAAACATACACAGTATTTTCAGAGTAACAATTGCCTCAAAGAAATTTAATTGAGGTAATAACAAGCAGGAAGTACTGTCTACAGTCAGGAGGTGATTTGTACTCAGTGAGGAGAGACCTGGTGAAGGAAAGGGTGAGCCTGACAAACCTCTTGAGGAAAAGCATCCTGGGATAATCTGAAAGCAAATAAATGCTGTGCTCAGCTGTCACAGCACTGCACCATCAGCAGGGCTTCGAGAATAAACAAGGCTTTAAGAAGTATTATGTTTTATGATGCAGAGGAGAGAAAAGGATGATTAGTGGAGGGGATGGAGTTCTGCGTGCAAACTGCCTTGGGTAGGTGGAGGCACAGCTATCTCTGGAAGGAAAGGAGGCTGAAAAGATGTGCTGGGTGCGTGATGGGGGAAAAATTACTTGAAAAATAGTATTGTTTAATTAAAAATTAATAAAGTGTATTTCCTACTTGGTTCTACTTGTCAGTAAACTATGAGGATAATTCTGAACTAAACTATGAGGATGGGGTTAGAAAAAGAAGCTGCAAAACACACCACTGAACAGCTTGGGATCTGAAAATTATATTTAATATAGTGTTCTGCTGTTCATTTGATCTCAACACTGTTCCTTCTACACAATGGCATTGTTACATATTTCTTTTTTTCTTATCAATCTATTTTATTTTTTTTAGAAAGTAAAGTCCTTTTTTTCCATGTTAAAAAAAAAAAGAAATGAGTAACGATAGGAGCAGATATACCAGGTATTCTGGGTGATCCTGGGGGTTCTCCTTGAAGTCTGTAATATTTGGATTATGTGAGATGGTTCTGCATGGGTGTATAATTTTCTCAACTAAGCTTGGATGTCAGGGAGGGAGAAACAAAATGGTGAATTCAATTATGTAAAGGGCTTAATCTGTCTCATTATGACCCATTCTCCATCCTTTCCTGTGTGTGACACTGTACACAGTTACATATATGGAGAACTCCATGGATATCTTGGCCTCTGGACCAGGTTTGGCTGGTAACAGACAGGAGGAGACTAGTAGTAGTACAGACAGATGGGTGTTTACAATTAGTTTATTTTCCCTTTCTCTTACAGTGGTCTCTGCTTGGCCTCAGCTCCATTTTTCTCTGGGAAGCCTAACTCTATTGGGCAGCTCCCATCATAGCTTTTGTTTATCTTAGTTCCTAGAAATCACCTTTTCTTTTTCTTGTAAGTTTACACATGGTGCCCGATCCTCATTCTTAGAACCTTTGAGTCTTGCTGATGCCTGCTTCCAGCACCCCTTCACTGGCCCTCTTTGTGTGTGTTGTGTTCTTGGTAAATTACTAGCTACTGTGAACATGCCTTGGGCCTTGGTGATGGAAGACTAGCAGGAGGGCAGACAAAGAGTGCATTTATGGGCACAAAGGGAAGAGTTACTGTAGGAAAGAAAGTTTAAGTTCAGTTTAGAGGAAAATTAAGGGCATGAGCAGGATGGTAGACTGGGAAAAAATCAAAGTAGATCTGGAAATTCCAGAGGGATCCAGGGATTTAGGGGGAGGGGGTACTATAGTAAGCTAAAAATTAGAAGGCCATTGTCAAAGGATAGGATGCTTAAAGAAGAAAATTTAAGATTAATATCTTTATTGAAAATAGCAATATCCAGGTTAGTGGTTTCCAGCCCTGTCACATGTATTAAAATTACCAGGACAATGGCAAAAACTACCCATGGCTGATTTCATTTTTAGAGTCTGGCTACAGTGGGTCTGCTATTAGCCCTGCACACCTTTATAAAACTGCCTCAAATAATTCAAATGCATGTCTTTATTCAAGGACCACTGGTCTGGGGGCCTGGTGTCATCTTCTACATCAGTCTGATGTAACAATGCATGGGAGAGAAGACAGTGACTCAGACACTAGAACTGACTGGCATGTGGCACACACTATGATTCCAGCACCCCAGAGGCTAAAGAGAGGATGGTGGGTGAAGAAGAGCATATGAGGGAGGGGGAGGGCGGGTGGGCAGGGAGAAAGCATCCCAGCTTCTGCTGTTGCTGCTGATGAAGTCCAAAGTCTTGGGTTATATAAATTTTCTGGGTCAAAGATCTGTCCAGTAAGTGACAGTCACCACCCAAAGGTGTGACCGTCTCTTGGTACTGTGGTCTAGGTCTCCCCTTTCTTAAACTCATTTCCAACCTAGTTTCATCATTTGCTCTTAGGATTTGCTTTGTTTCCATTTCTGGCCTTTGGAAACCCACATGTGAGTGAGGCTTTTTACTTGTATTTCCTGGCTCTGATTCTCTTAACCTTTACCAACCTTTAACTGTCTTCTTTTACTTATCAAAAAATTTCTTTCCTTTGCACTACTTCCCTAGGGAACTCTTCCAGCTGGATACATTTCAAAGGTCCATGCATACACTACACTGGTGTGTACCAATGGGGGCGATGTGGGGGGAGGGGCTCCCATATTTTAATACACAAGGTTGGATGGGTAGCTACACAGAATCTTCAGATCTCTCCAGGATGGTGCATGTAACACTCTCTGGTATGTAAAGAGGATAGGCTACTGAGGCTCAGAGTTTTCCACTCTTTGGTTTTCTATAAGCATGCCACATTGTAGGGCCATTGAAATAAAATTCTTCTCTATAGCTGGGCAGAAAACCTGCACATTTCTGATTTTACTCTTTCCTGAGTTAATTTCTGCTGTTTAATGAGATTTGAGAATGAAGTCAGGCATGAGGAGGAGAAAGGTCACAGTGTGTGCTCAAAGGTATATTAACGACTGCTGGAGCAGACATTGCTCCCCTTTCCAAGAGGACAAAATTAAGCAGCAAATAGTAAATACATTCAAGAGCATTTTATTGCAAGTAGGGCCATTTACAATGAAATAAGGATATGAGAATGGTTTCACAGAGAAGATGGAGCTGCAAATAGAACACATCGTTCTGGTTAGCCTGTGAATGTGATTCCCACCAAGGTTAATGGGGAAGTGGTAATGAAGGACACAGATTCCAAAGCTGCATGATACTATATTGTATCTCACAAAGGTAATTAATACTAGACACTCTGACTAAATGGAAACATTCTGCACAGCAGACATCCTAAAATTATGCACAATGCTTTATGACTTATCCCAATAGTGACAGGGTGACATTAGAGGCCAAGTGCTTCCTCCCTTTCCATCAGGAAGTCTGGAAAGTGAAGGAAAAATGCCAAGCAGAAGGAAAGCAAGAAGAGGAGTTGTACTCTGTCTGAGCACTGAGCAAGTTACTTTCTTCTTTTAGGCTCAATTTCTTTATCTAGATCTACATTTAAATGTATAAACTTGAAAGCTTCTTAAAATTTAAATTTGGAGACTGTCTGTATTCATTGGCATGTTACCATTGTTGCATTACAACAGAATGGTTGTAAATATAACTATCTGGGGAAAAGGCTGCATCTTTAAATGCAGGCATAAATGGACACTGATTTACTTTTTCCTATGCGTGGTAAAAGGATTTCTATGTGTACCTTGAGGAAATAAAACATATTATTATTTTTTTTTTACTTTTTCTTTTTTTATTATGAATAAAGTCACATTTTCTATCCATGTATATCCTTGTTCAAGGTCCCTTCACCCTCCCAAATCTTCAAGATACTCTCTCCTCCGCATTTCCCCATCTCCTCCACAGCAAAGGCAGGAGGTCTCCTCCACAGCAAAGGCAGGAGGTCCCAAGGTCCCAGTATGGCTTACTTCAGTATCCACTCCTGGCAAATCCAGTTTCCTCACCCAAACATCAAGACTGAGTCTGGTGTTCCTCTTGAGGGAGGGAGATCCAAGGTGCCAGTCCAAGGTGTTTCAGATCCCAAGCAGTTCAGTGTTTTTGGTTTGCAGCTTGGACATGCTTTGCTTTGCTTTTTTGCTTTTTTTGTTTAGAGTCCACTAATAAGTGAGTACATCCCCTGCTTATCTTTCTGGGTTTGTGATACCTTGCTGAGGAGGATATTCTCCAAATCCATCCATTTGTCTGCAAATTTTAGGATATCATTTTTCTTACTGCTGAGTAGTACTACATTGTGTAGATGTACCAAAGTGTGTTAATACATTCTTCAGTTGAAGGGCATCTAGGTTGTTTCCATGTTCTTTCTATTACGAATAATGCTGCTATGAACATAGTTGAGCTAATGCCTTTGGAGTGCAAATGTGTGTCTTTAGGGTATACACCCAGAAGTGGTATTGCTGGGTCCTTGAGGATATTGATTCCCAGTTTTCTTAGGAACCGCCATACTGCATTCCAGAGTGGCTGAACAAGCTTATACTCCCACCAACAATGGAGGAGTGTTTCCCTTGCTCCACACCCTCTCCAGCATAGGCTGTCATCTGTGGCTTTTATATTAGCCAATCTGATAGGTGTAATATGGTATCTCAAAGTTGTTTTGATTTGCATTTCTCTGATGGCTAAAGATGTTGAACACTTTTTCAAGTGCCTTTCAGGCATTCATAATTCTTCTGCTGAAAATTCCCTTTTTAGTTCTGAACCCCAGGTTTTGATTGGGTTAATCAAGGTTTTGGGCTCTAGATTCTTGAGCTCTTTATATATCTTAGAGTTCAGTCCTCTATCACTTGTAGGGTTGGTGAAAATCTTTTCCCATTCTGTAGGCTGTCATTTTGTTCTGTTGACAGTGTCCTTGGCTTTACAGAAGCTTCTCAGTTTCAGAAGGTCCCACTTATTGATTGTTGGTCTTAGTGTCTGTGACACTGGTGCTATATTTAGGAAGTTTTCGCCTGTGCCAATTCGTTGGAGGGTATTTCCCACTTTCTTTTCTATCAAGTTCAGAATGGCTGGGTTTATGTTGAGGTCTTTGATCCACTTGGAGTTGAGTTTTGTGCAGGGTGACAGGCTCGGATCTATTTGCATTTTTCTACACACTACCATCCAGCTATGCCAACACCATTTGTTAAAGATACTATCTTTTTTTTGATTGGATATTTTGGGCGTCTTTGTCGAAGATCAGGTGTTCATAGGTTTTTGGGTTAATGCCTGTATCCTCAATTCTACTCCATTGATCCACAAGTCTGTTTTTATGCCGGTACCAGGCTGTTTTTATTACTGTAGCTCTATTGTATAACTTGAAGTCAGGGATGGTGATACCTCCTGAGGTTCTTTTCTTGAGTAAAATTGTTTTGGCAATCCTGGCTTTCCTGTTATTCCAAATGAAGTTGAATATTGTTCTTTCAAGGTCTGTAAAATTTTGTGTTGGGATTTTGATGGGAAGATCATTGAATCTTTAGATTGCTTTTGGTAGAATTGCCATTTTTACTATGTTGATCCTACCTATCCAGGAACATGGGAGATCTTTCCATTTTCTGATATCCTCTTGAATTTTTTTCTTCAGTGATTTAAAATTTTTGTCAAATACATCTGTTACTTCTTTGGTTATAATTACTTCAAGGTATTTAATGCTATTTGTGGCTATTATAAAGGATGATGTTTCTCTTACTTCTTTTTCAGCCCTTTTATCTTTAGTGCGTAGGAAGGCTACTGATTTCATTGAGTTAATCTTGTATCCTGCTACATTGCTGAAAGTGTTTATCAGCTGTAGAAGTTCCCTGGTAGAATTTTGTGTGTCACTTATGTATGCAATCATATCATCTGCAGATAGAGATAGTTTCACTTCTTCTTTTCCAATTTGTATCCCCTTAATCTCTTTTCATTCTCTTATTGCTTTAGCTAAAACTTTGAGAACTATATTGAATAGATAAGGGGATTCATTTTCTTTAAATTCTAGGAAGACTTTCATTTCTTTCTTAATTTCTTCCTTGACCCAGAGGTGGTTCAGCTGAGTGATGTTTAGTTTCCAAGAGTTGGTAGGCTTTCTTTGATTTTTGATGTTGTTGAACTCTAACTTTAGCTCTGGTGGCCTGATATGATAAAAGGGATTCTTTCCTTTTTTTTGTATCTATTGATATTTGGTTTATGACCAATTATGTGGTCAATTTTAGAGAAAGTTCCATGTGGTGTTATAAATATGCATATTCCTTTGCATTTGGGTGGAAGCTTCTGTAGATATCTATTAAACCATTTTCATCATGACCTCTGTTAGACTCCTTATTTCTCTGTTGAGTCTCTGTCTGGTTGACCTATCCAGGGGTGAAAGTTGGGTATTGAAGTCTTCCACTATTAGGGTGTGAGAACTTATTTATTTATTTTTTTTAACATAGGCAGATGCCCTTATATTAGGGGCATAAATATTCAGGATTGAAATCTCCTTTTGACCAATTTTTCCTGTGATGAAAAAGTAATGTCCATCTTGGTCCCTTTTAATTGTTTTTAGCTTAAATTCTACTTTGCTAGATATTAGGATGACAACTCTAGCTTATTTCTCAGGGACATTTGATTGGAAAACCTTTTCCCAACCCTTTACTCTGAGCCTGTGTCTGTCTGTCTTTGTGGTTGAAGTATGTTTTTTGTATGCAGGAGAAGGATGACTTCTGTTTTGTATCCATTCTGTTAGTGTATGTCTTTTTATAGGTGAGTTGAGTCCATTGATATTAAAGGGTATTAGTGACCACTGATTGATGTTTCCTGATATTTTTGGTGGTAGCTTGTATGTATTACCTTTCTCTGGGCTTTTCTTCTGTGGGATTATTGAATGTTTTAGGTTTCATGGGCATATCTGGAATCCTTAGTTGAAATTTTTCCTCTAAAGCTTTCTGGAGGGCCTGATTGGTAGATAGGTATTGTTTCAGTCTTACTTTGTCATGAAATATCTCGTTTACTCCATCTATGATGATTGATAAGTTTGCTGGGTATAGTAGTCTAGGTTGACACCCATGCTCTTTTAGTGTGTGTAAAACTTCTGACCAAGCCCTTCTAGCTTTCATCATTTCCATTGAATAGTCAGGTGTTATTCTGATGGGTCTGCCTTTATAAGTAAGTTGGTCCTTTTCTTTTGCAGCTCTTAAAATTTTTTCTTTGTTCTGTATGTTTTGTGGCTTGATTGTTATGTGGTGCACAGACTTTCTTTTGAGGTCATATCTATTTGGTGTTCTGTAAGCTTCTTGTATTTATAGGCATTTCCTTCTTTATATTGGGAAAGTTTTCTTCTATGACTTTATTGAATACATTATCTGTTTCTTTGAGCTGGTATTCTTCTCCTAATTCTATTTCTATTATTCTCAGGTTAGGTCTTTTCATGATGTTCCAGATTTCCTGAACATTTTTTGTTATGGCTTTTTTGGTTTTAGTATTTTCTATGACTGATGTATCTATTTCCACTACTTAGTCTTCCACTACAGAGATTCTCTCTTCTACCTCTTTGATTCTGTTGGTTACGCTTGTATCTGTAGTTGCAGCTCTTTTCTTCAGTTTTTCTATTTCCAACTTTGCCTCATTTTTGGTCTTTTTTATTGCTTATGTTTCAGTTTTTAGTTCCTGGAATGTTTCTTTCATTTTTTGGTTTACCTTTTCTTGGTTTTCTTTCATGGATTTGTTCATCTCTTTCAATTCTTTGTATTTTCTTCTATTTCTTTAAGGGAATTTTTTATATCTTCTTCGAAGGCTTCAATAATCTTCATAAAGGTGTTTTTGCTATTGTTTCCTTCTGTTCAGGTCTTGTAGATGTAGAACCATCAGTTTCTTCGGGTATTGCCTTGTTGTTCTTTATATTGTTATACATATTTTTGCACTGGAGTCTGTCCATGGCTTCAGTGGTTCACGATTAGGCAGCTCCTAGTCCATTGTGGCAAGAAGGCTTGTGTCTCTCCTGTCTCCTCTGAGCAAGGGATCTGTTCAATGTCTAATTCTGCTCTGGACAAGTGTCTGAATTTCAAAGCCTCAATCCTTCTCTGATGACGCAGTACACCCTGGAGGTGGGGCTGTGCAAGGTCCCCTCTTTTAGGTGTCACTGGAGGAGCTCCTCACAGCCAAACCGTAGTCCTGTCTGCTAGTGAGAGTCTGAGATCAGATTCTAGGGATTGACCCTGGTCGCAGAAAGCGACTCTCCAGACGTGTGGTCCAGGTGCCGGAATGTGCTCACTTCTGGACAGGGTCTCAATTTCAAAACATATTGTTATTGTTTAATTTTTTTTGTTTTGATGAATGTATCAATACTGGGACTCAAATTCAGAACCTTGAGAAAGCAAGGCAATCACCATGACATTGAGCTACATCCCCAGAAGGCATGATTTTGAGATGACAAACCATAGCTTTCTCATTATTCTATCATCAGTGTCCATCTCTTGTCCCATTTTTTTTCTTGACAGGCAACCTGCCAAAAGCGGGATTGCTTACGGAATTAGAAACCTGAGAATAAGGAGAATATGTATGAAAGGGCTCCTCTGGTTTGTTGGCTGCTATATGTCCACAGTAAGCAGCCTCTTTGTCTGATTCATTCTCCTACCTGCACAAGAGGAAAGGAAGGATAAGGCTGAAATGCTGGTGGAAGGTGAGGGGGTGGGTGGGGAATCACATTACATCCTTTACATTCACCTGTCTGCTTGATTGTCTGGAGAATCCCCTGGTCACACACATAAGTAAAGGGGCTTAAAACCAGAGCAGAGCATTTGGACAAATACTGTGTCCCAGGCACTGCCACACCTTAACAGTTTTCTCCATGTCCAAACTTGTTTGTGGTAGTGCCCTGAGGGCAGATTTCCTTCTGAATGTGGTCTCAGTACTCATTGGCTAATGCGTGTGTGTGTGTGTGTGTGTGTGTGTGTACATATATATTTGTATTTATATTATATATGTGTATTACAACTTCCAGATACACTATGTATGTCTTGTTTTTCTTTTCTTGAACTCACATGATGTGTTCTTTATTTATTTGTCCCTGAAGAAAGAAAGAAAGAAAAGAAAGGAAAGAAGGAAGGACATAAAACTAACCAGTTTTTAATGTAGATCTTAGATGCTTGAAGCTATTTATGGGCCGTATATAAAATCTGAGAAATCACTTGGGTTTCTCTAAATATGCCTGCTTAAAAAAGATCCAGCAAGTTAGCTATAGTTTTATAAACTAAATCTGCAGGTCTCTTGACCTTGTCCTCATCAGACAATGGGAAGAGAATCTTGGGAGGCTGGTAGCCTCTGGGCCAAGTTATTGACAGATGCTGCATTGTAGCTATCGATTGTGGTGTAGGAGTGCATGTTTCATCAACCTTTAATTGAGCTGTTTCCTAAATAGAACCAGGTCAGCCTCTGCTGTGCTGCTCAGTCTAAGTGGCTGTGCTTAAGGTTTAGGTGAACCCTCCTTAATAGACTTTTAAATCAGTTCTAGAACTATGCTCCTCTGTTAAGAGTGTTTATTAGCATCCTTCAGGAGACTTGGTAAAATAAGAGCTGTTGCCTCCTTTCCACCAGCTGATTCACAATGACTGGGGAGGAGTTGGGTAATTGTATTTTTATTAAACTTCTTTAAAAAATGATTCTGCTAGAACATATACTGGGGATTCCATTGACAGTCTGATAACCAAATTAATAAATAAGGGAACAAAAGGCAGAATCCTGGAATCCTAGAATAACTACCTCACATCTTTTCCAAGGGAGAGGATGTGGTTACATGGATATGGAGAGGAAACATCAGCATCATGTAATTTTCAAGTGTAAGAATATCACTGTTTTCTTTTTGTCACTTGCTCCATTTTAAGAAACAATCATATTTTCTTGAATGAGCGCACGATTTATATGCAGCTTCCTTTCTGATTCCTGGGCAAGGACCCTCTCCAGTTATAGAAGTGGGTATGTTGGTGATCCAATTTATTCTTTCAGTGAATGGTACTGTATAATGTTAGATGATCTTTTTCTATTTCTGTTAAGTTGACTAGATGCTCAGACAGTTGTGATTTTATTTGTGAGGGGAGGGGAGACTCCAAAACATGACTCATCTGATCCTATATTACCATTCTTCAGTCTCCTTTAAAGAATGACATACCCCTTAATGAAACCACAGCATACTGTGCTGTGGCCAACCAAAAAAATCAAGAAGCCATTCTATCAAATACTGGTGTTACAAAAAGCCTGTTCTCATTTTGAACTCATGTTTCTCTTCTGCAGGTCTTGGTCTGGAGGGTTCTGCAAGGGTTATAGGAAACTAGTGAAAGGTAAAGGCACTACTGTTGAAACATGCTGGTTTATTTACATCCCTATACTGCCTTGCCTTGGAAGCCACTCCTTATTGGTGGACAGCAGAGCCCTATGGCTCCTATAGGTTTTAAGATGCATTAAGTGGAGATTGTCCTGGCAATGGAGACCTGCACTTTGTCTTTTAAGCAGATAAAAAGAGAGGTCAGTCAGAAGTAATTCCCCCACTCCTCATATAAACAGTTTAACGGCTGCAGCAACATACTTGCTTGAAATTACTCCCTCAGATTCAATTCTCTTTTCCTGTTCCACTTGTAAAAATGGTTAGTGTCTTCTATAAACTGCAGCTCACGAAGGTACAGGGCTTGCTGTGCCGTTGTAGAATAAATGTTAATCTAATACAGGTTACTAGGTCAAATGCAATCACAGGCTTGTGGGAAAAGCACAATATAGCTCTGCTTCTTCTAACACAGTAAACCCGGATATTATATATAGGTTAAACACCAGTGAGCCATAGCAAGAATTTTCTTGAAAGTAAGATTTAGTTGAAAGGAGACTACATTGAAATAGTGACCTAGGATTGCCTTTTCTCTCCAAGAGAGCATTCTGAGACTCTGACATGCACTGAGAAAATGGACTTCTTAAAAATTGTTGTTCTAGAATTCTTTGATTGTACGATGAATGCCAGCCACAGCAGCTGTGGCACATCTGAAGGCTTCATATGTTGTCAACTGTGGTTTCAATTTCTCCTCATTTCCCTCAAATCCAGATATGCATGTGCATGTGTGCACACATACTTTCTGGTATAGCTCTTTCCATCATTCTATGGTTAAAAGAATGTACAGAAGAATACAAATAAGCCATGTCTTTCTATCTTTTCAAAGAAGAACTTGGAGGTAAGAGTTTTTAAAAATAGAATTTACAGCATTTAAGGTAATTTCTGTGTTAGGTGTGTGAGACTTCTCAATCAGTGAAGGCGTGAGGACTCCATTTCTGTTGAAGGGTATGCCCCTAACACAAGCTGCAGGGGACTGTCTAAGTGAGCTATGGGCACCTAAGGCACAGTACCAAGAACTGCAGGGGTCATGATTAGGGCAGGCTGGCTCAGGGATGATGCCTGTGAATGGCCACAGTATGGGAAGTAACTATAAGTTTCTTTGATTCTTGTCCAGGATGTATTTTAAAAATGAAATAGAGTTTGCTTGGTTAATTCTGTAAATTCTTATGAAATTAAAAATGTATTTCACCACAAACTATGTGTATGTATGTATGTATTCTTTTGTAGTCTTCCCAGGGAAGGGTCACTGACATATCTAGGGTAATTTTCATTAGTAGTTTTATAATTATGAGCAAACTAGGAGACTGATTAATTCTACCACTTAATAAGAAACCTAGAGAGAGGATTTTTTTAGAAGTCAAATATCTACATACTCTAATTTGGATAACATATGAAGAGGTCTAGCTAAATCTGGCATCGCTACAGAGCTTTATTCAATTAGTATATATTATAATTATATATTATTATGTTCACAAACATATTATATATATATTTTTATATTACAAACCAAGCAAATCCATAGAGCCTGATCACAGCTTTCTTAAACTTAAAGGAAGACCTATAGGAAGCAAATTCTCAGCTTCAGGAGCAGAGGTGGGATCTAGCCTGTGTCTTGGGTATAAGCTGTTACCTGTGTCTTTGGGGTGCTATCTAGTCTGTGTCTAGGGATGGGTCCTAGCCATGTCTCTGGGCTCTTTGATACAGTAACTTGTCAAATATAATCTCAGCAGAAAAGAGAGCATTGCCTTGTTGCTGCCATAATTACTGTGAGAGTCTGAGAGCACCCTTTTGAGAACCCTATGAAGCTGAAAATGCACGGACCAGGCCTTGTCTCTGCAGAACACAGCCTAACTGGCCCAGCAAAGCAGATTTTTTACAGTTGCCTTGAGATCTAATGCTCATTCACTTAAGCATTTATTATATAGCTGCTAGCACATCTCAGCATTAGCATCTGACCACTACAATACACTGGAAGCTCTTAACCATCCAGAATCTGTGTGAATGGTGTGGAGCCCACCACATGTACAGAGTCACCATGATGCAATTGGTCCACATCTGCTCAATAAGCTCCATATCACTTTTCCTTGAGATTCTAGTTAGAATCTAAATTCTAACAAGCCATTCACAACTTTTCACCCTCCCTCCATCTTTCCCTACTCTCTCAGTTTGGACTACAAGTGTCACATGAGGAAGTACTCAATAGTTGATGCAATGGAGTCTACTCTGGTAAGCTGGCAGACTGTCTTTCCTGAGATCTGGATAACTCCAAAGAAGGCTGCTGACAAAGCTTAGAATGGAGACCCAGTTCCTTTAAAGAATTCTGTTGTCAGGTGAGCATGGTATCAGATGTCAAATGTAGCCATACCATTTCCTCACAGAACTGTGACTATGCACGCATTTCTACCTCAGCTTTTAGCTGCAAAATGTGGATGACACATCTAGCTATTCATTCTTATAATTTCCCCTTTATAACTTTACAAGGACCTTGGGAATTGGCCTATGTTCGATCTTTCTCATTTTTCTCTTCCCCCAGCTTAGTGTATTTTCTATCTGGCTAGAGAGCCTTAATGTTGCCTCTTCTTTGGAGACTTGGTCTTTGTATTATCAGGTTTCCCCAGACTTTCCAGTTATGCATTTCCTGCTTGACTGTATGTCCTTCTCCTGCTGGCCCTCAACAAATTCTTTGTGAACTAGATGGTTTAAATGGAAGATCCCATGGGGATTTTAGGATTCTAAGGATGGAATCTTGTGAAATGTCTAAATACGTGATTTTGTTTCTTCCCCTTTTCAGAGAAGTAGAGTCAAATCATCACCTTTAACAATGTGACAATCTCAAAAACTGAAAAACAGGGGAAAATGACATTCCACTGAGCTGTAGTGAGGTCCACCAAGATAATGGAGACATTCCATTGGGCCATTGGGAGTGCCAATAAAAGGAAGCTGATAGGACATCCAAATCCTATCATCTCCACTGAAGGAAATGGAGCCAGCCAATACCAGAGGTGAGACTTGAGAACCAGAACCATCCATGTAGTCAAAATTATCTGTCATCAGGGCTACACACCTCACAGACACACTAAGCCCAGAAACTATCCTGTTGATGCTTCGAAAGACTCATGAAAATATATGAGTTTTTAAAAGTAAGATGGAAAAGACCTTTTAGGTAGAATGAAGTATTTTAATAAAAATTACTAATATACTAATGATTATAGTAATTTACTTTCAAATATGAGAAAATGCATGCATAAATATATAAACAGATACATGGCCACCACACCAAAGAAGTTTCTAATGGCTCTGTTTGCTATGACTTTGTGGCATTGCCTTGGAAATGCTAACTGCTAAAGGACATATCAGCATCCAATATACGTTCCTCTCTTTTGTTAGTGAGGAAACCTTATGAGTCCTAAGTTATTGAGTAGTCCAGCTGCTAACTTCTAAGAAAGAGAAAGGGATTATAGTTACTACAACTAAAATTGATTCTTCTCCACAGCGGGAAGCAACTGTGGTTAGGGAAAGCCAGCCTCAGAACAGGGGAAAGTCCCATAGATATTCCCATGGACACCTTTTCCTATGACCTCAGAACTGAAGTACATCTTGTTATCAGCTGGGGGAAGCTACAGGAAAAACTTGCAGGCGAGTACCTCGTCAGATGCTGAGTTGCATAGGTTTTCCTTTGCATCATGCGCTGACTCTTCATTCAGTCCTGTAGCTTCTTAGCTACATGGAATGCACATACTTTTACTTTCCATTTAGTAAGAAGACAGAAGCCACAGGGTTCTCAGCAAAATTACCTTGAGTGTCAGAATCAAACAGGGCTCATAGTGAGGGAGTGGTCAAAATCCTCTGGAACCTGTGAATTAGTGCACGGGTCAAATGCCTGCCCTTACTGATGACTTCTATGCCCTATTTTATATCTTCTGTAAAGTTAAGTTCTGCCTGGGTAATTTTAGCCAGCCTGTAAGAAGAGAGCTATCTGTGACACAGTGTGGCTTCTAATTTCTTCACAACTTTATGAAACTGATCAGTTTCTTTGCATAAAATCTTAAAAAGGCTCCACAGACTCTTTAAGCTGAAGAAGGGCTTTGAAAGCAGTTCAGGAAATTACCATCATGAAAGCGATTTCCACATGTGTCTCACAATATTAAAGCCTCCCCCTTCAGGTTCGGCTCTTTTCTAGACTGAAATAAGAAATGAAAGAACAGCTTATTTTCTTTTAAAAATGAGGCACAATGTGGCAGGGGGGTGGAGAGTTCTGCACAGGGAGGATCCTGTGCAGATCATTAGAATTATTCTTTGACTTCAGGACCCAATGTGTATTCTCAATTTGCTATGACTATTCCATTCCATCTAGGTCAAGAGGAATTATGTGTGTGCAACTGAAGTGCAGTGTGCATCATAAACAGAACACATCCTAAGAAGGCATAAAGTCAGAAAGCCTTGCACCTTCCTAAGAGGAAGCCGTTCTGATAATACCAGAACCATTTTCATCTAATAAAAGAAAGAAGGAGGGGGTGTAAGTGACACACAAAAGACTTTACACAACCCTTTATTTTTACTAGAAAAAAAAATTATAGTACCATATGTCCATCTGCCAAATATTCTTGGGGTCTCTGCATTGTAGTGTCCATTCAGTGCCAGCCATGCAGTGGTCATTCAGTGCCACCCTTGAAGTGGCATCCAGTGCCAGTCCTGTATATCAGAGTAACTCCCATTTTGTGTAATTACTCAGCCATCTTCCTGAAGGCCTTGAGGAGTGGGATTTGTAGCTGACTTTGGAGACAAATGCCAGGCCTCACAGTACATAGTTTTGCTCCTGAATTTTGGTTCTAAAACTTCCAGAGAGTTTTTCTTTGCACATAGTTTCTGAGTGCTGCTGTGTGACCAGATCTAACGCGTTAGGTGTAAGTTATGAAAGGATAAAGCTACAGTTCTATCCATCAAAGATTTCACAGTCAGGTAACACAGAACACAGAAATAGATGAAATGATGACAATATGGGCTGCTCACTGATAGGTCATAGGGGTGAAACTCTGCTGTGGTGGGCTAGAAATGGGAATAGGAACTAGAATTTGAAAACTAAGAAAGTTTTACCTGGTAGAGAATGTAAGAGGGCATGTGAGGCCAAAGGAACACCAACAAAAAACATGCAAAAGATTTTATGTATGTATTTGGAGCATAGATGAATCTATAAAGTACAGGGTATCTTCTGCTTTGCATACTTGATGTTCCCCAGAATATAAAGACAAATCAGGTCCTAGTGGCTCCTCCCTGTCTAAAATACCTATGAAGGAAGACACACATATCTGGCTAACAACGACATGAAGTAGCACTGAGGGATACTATAAGTGCTTCTGGGAAGAACAGATAGGATTTGGCTTAATTAGAGCCAGAGACTATGAGAGCTAGAAAAGCAGAGATGATTTTGGTATTTCAGAGACTTTCCTGATGACAGAATCGCAGCCACAGCATGTTTGCTCCTTGTTTAAAGAACTTTTGTAATGTTTTTCCTCGAATTCCAAACTATGATAATGTGTTACCATTTTACTCACACTTTAGGAGTATTAAGTTTGAGATTCTGGCTCAGTAATAGATAGAGTATTTGCTTAGCATGTATGATGCCCCAGCATTGAGCAAAAAACTCCAAAAAAACAAAAACAAACCACAAATAAACAAGGTAAGAACAAAATGTACATGCTGATGTTCTCATTTATCAGATGCCTGCATAAATGCAGAGTAAACCAAAGTAAAAACCAAATATATATAACTGACTTTTGTTCTAGTCTAAAACCCTATCTATAAAAATGGAGCAGAGACTGGATTTGAACCCTGAAGAAATTCTAGCACCTGGGAAAGTTTCACACATTTAAAAATTCCTAGTAACTATTAAAGTAGCAGTAGAAAGACAATTTGTTGGCGAGCATTCTAGAGTAAGAAATGATGTCTATGTCCAGGTAAGTCACGACCACAGAAATAGAAGGCTAGAAAATGTCTACAGTAAGCACATTGGTGGTGAAAGATGAGTTGATTTAGTGACAAAAGGCCAAGGGCAGTTATTTACTGAGTACTTCCTAGGTACCCACCGGGCCTAAGCATCATTTGAAGTTAGTAACAGTCTTTTGAAATAGGTGTTTCTATATTTATTTGTAGTTGACTAAAGTGAGCTGTTATTCTTAACTAACCAGGAGCCACAGTAAGTGGTACCCAGTGTCTGTGTGTTTAATCCTTTTACCAAAATAAATCTTAATGAGAAAAGGCTAGAAAGGAAAGAAATCTGTGAAATTTTTCTTTATTCTCTCAGAGAGACTGGATCACAAAGTAATATAGTTACAGAATTCTGAAGCAACGTTATCTATCTCTAGTTTATACTAATTTCTTCTTTTACAGACAAAGTTGAGAGGAGGGCTTAAAGAAACGTTTTGGGTATTTGCTAGAAATCAGTGCCCAGTAGGAAAACTGTCTAGAGGAGAAAATTTGTTAGCCATGTTCTTGGCATAATCACATAGCAGGATGGATTATAAAGAAAAGGTAGGGCTCCACTTCTCTTAAGAATCTTGCATCATCAAACGGGAGGTTACTTGTGTGACATTCTAAGGGAGCAATGTGAATGTTCAGCAGACGTCTGCACCAACCATCAAATGAGGTTCCTGTTGCCTCTAGATATCCTGATGGCATTTTAGAGGCAGTCACTTGAAGACCAGCAGTCTCATCTTTCTCATAAAGTTATGTATAATAAGCTTCCTCTGTGTAGTATAGGATTTGTCAGAGTGACAACTTACTTCTTCCCACATCCAGGATGCTCACTTTTGTACTAGCGAAATGGATAGGTGAAGTCTGCATATGGTCTTCATCTAGGAACCCATGGGCAGCTTTGCATACTGATAAGTCATAGTGATCATCCTGTGTTGACTTCACGTTCACCATCCTCAGTAACTTGTAAATTGTGGAACTTTGGGCAAAATTCTTTACCTCTACAAACTTTAGTCTTTTCCTGTTCGAAATGAGTAAAATAATGATCCTTTTATATCAGGATTTGTGGGATAGTTAAAGCCAATGCATACAAGAGATTTTGTAGTTTTTAAGTTCATAATGAGAAGTCACTATAACTTACTAATTTTTTTTTCTGATACTGTGAGTTGAAGGAAGGATTTGAGCATACTGGACAAATAAATACCACTAAGCTATATATAAATATTTTATTAATTATACTGAATGAGGCAATGTCATTATAAAATTTGTGTTGTACAAGTTCATAGTTTTTGAAAGTATCAGTTCCATTAAGATAAATGCTAACTAAGATTTAATTGTAAATAACAAATCACTGTTTTGAAATTAATTTTGGGTCCTTAATTGATAGCAAGTGGCTAAGTATAGAAAGTATTTTTTTTACAAAGACTTTCTGGTTCAAAGTCACTCATATGAAGACTCCTGTGGGAAAAACGCATTTGCAGAATTTAAAGCTAAGAACACTTTATTTCTACCCTTAGAGACCTTGGTATGTTGATAGGGAAAGGCAGTTCTTCATAGCCTCCCCTTTGCCCTTGGTTAGAGACCTCAATGCTGTTTTATGATATATCATAGAAATCTGAATTAGCACAGGCCTGCTTTTATTATTTTTTTTAACTTTTTTAGAACCTTCATTTTACTGATTATTAGCTTTATTATACTTGTTTTGTATTTTATATTTCTTAAAGCTGTAAGTCAGAAGAGAGTAATAGATGCTAATATTATTTTTAAAAATTTCAGTCTCTGACTTTTCTTACAAATGTATCTTACACTAATTTTTACATGCATATCTGATTTTATTTAAATTTTTATGTATGAGTGCTCCATCTGCATGTATGTCTGCATCTCAGAAGTCATTAGATCTCATTATAGATGGTTGTGAACCATCATGCGGTTGCTGGGCATTGAACTCAGGACCTCAGGAAGAGCAGCTGGGCTATTAGCCATTTCTCTAGCCTTTTATAGGCCTATTTTACAACAGCCTTTATTTTACCAAAAATCCAATAAAAATAAATGCCACAATTGAGTTATGCAAATATTCTTTTTATTTTTAAGAAGAGACACATGTGACTATTTTATACTCCTAAGCAGTTTAATTGCAATGAGAGAAGGAATCATGGACTCCTGGCCTAGCTTGTGGTGTATGCTGTTTGGGGAGAGACATACTTTGCTGGTTAGATAACCCAAATAATAATCTTAAACCTAAGCCAGACCAATCAAACTGAACAGCAGCTAGTATGCAGAGGGCATTTTATGCAGAGAACATCCTAACACACTTGTTACTTCTTACATGAGCTAAAAACATGAGAGATAATGTTTTCAGCACCATTTTATGTAAGAACCACAGCACGGGTCACAGGGAGTAACTCTTTGGGGACAGAATTTAAAGCCATTTCTGAACATCCTGTCCTCTTTCTAGATTCCTTCCTTAAAGCTTAATCTCAGGAATGTAACAGGCCAAGGTCCCTTTAATTATGGCCTGACAGCTGAAGGCCTTCCTTTAAGTTAGAGTTGTCTTAGGGAACATTCCCAGTGGAAACATTTCTTTTCTTAAATTTAAGGCTATTCTTAGACTAAATCACCTCATAATAAGAGATAGTATTAGAAGACAATTTTGCAATAATAGAAACATCTATGCAGGTTAGGGAAAGGGGGGACATTTGAAACTGCTGTGGCTGTGTAGATCTGTGGCCCTAGGACATAGCAGGAGGAGCCGAATAGCCACATGGTAGGATCCTGTATATCAAAAATAATGTATTTCACTGAATTTTATGTCAACTTACAGTCTTTGTTGTTGGGTGAAAAGGAAAGTAACCAATGTGTGAGAATGGAATGGATGGCTTTGTGGGAACCTGTGACAGCCACTAGGCAGAGTTTTAATAAACTTCTGGTGGGGAGGAATGGGCGAATCAGCAACTGTTTCTACCAGTGCATGAGTTCATTTTCTACGTAACTAGATTGAGGCGTACTGAGCCTCTTCCTTTGGTGATGGATATCAACACCCAAGTCTCCCTCTTGAAGTGCTAGGAAGTCACTGGTCTGCGGGAACCCGACTCTCACTTGCCTTCACAAGTTCTTTCTGGGGAAATGGAGACTGGAGAAGCCCTCCAGTTCCACTACTGTGTGGCATTCCTTACCAACAGTAAGGAAGAATTTTCCGGGGATTATGTGAAGATTGTTCCATGCATGTCTTTCTCAAGATCATGTTTCTAGACCTGGCACATCTGTGTGTTCTCTCTTCCCAAGTCTTTCATTTCAGAATTTGAATGTAAGTGTGAATTTGAAAGCGGGCCTCCCAGACGGGCAAGCTTCAGTGTGGATTTGAACGGTGCTGCTTCCCTACAAAACTTACTGTTTTGCTTTCTTTGCTCCACTGGTACCCTTCATAAACCACTTTTTTCCTTCCTATTTCGTTTACAAGAGAGCAAAAGCCACACCATGAGTCACAAAAAATACCTGAATCATTCTTTTCTTATTTCTAGAAATATGTTATGGGACCAGCGAAAGATGCTGATGGTATCTCTTTTAATATTCTGAAGAATAATCCTATTAAATTAAAAAACAAGGAAACTGTTATACCCAAAGCCGACTGGCAGGGGTCGAGTTACTTTACAAAATCCTAGCTGTGTACTGTTCCTATCATTCCATCAAGGGCCTGGTGAATGAGAAATAATTTGTGGCTTCTGCTCATCTCATTGTGAACTTTGTTCTGTGGAATTAGATACAACTTTGACAAATTAGAAAAGGCTCCTGGGTGCCCCACTGTCCCCAGAGAAGTACAGTCCACTGATTGTGTGCTGGCCTTCTGCAGTCCTGCCATGTCAGGCCATCAGCGGCAGTCAGTCCGTGGAGCGCAATTTTTAATAAGCAAGTCTGTCACCACCAAGTTCTTCAGATCTTCTGACCTTGAATTAATCCTCAGGACAAGCTGACTTTATTCTATGTTTCATTTGTGGCAAAAGGCCCTCACCAGAGAAAGAAATATCTCCTTTGTTTATAGAGCATGGACAACAAAATTAACCTCTGAGATTAACTGTGGGTGAGGATCATGTTTTATCTTTTCCCCAAGACAGTCGGGTGGGATTAGTACTTGCAAAAGGCAGTGAGCACAGACTGCCCTCTCTTCTGGGTGGATAAGGCTAATGAAGGGCACTCTTTCTTTTACTTCCCTCTCTTTCAACTTGGTTTCAGGTCTTTCAGAAATGACAGAGATATAAAATATCAACATATAATTGATTCCTGATCAGACTGAAGACAAAAGTCTTATTTTTGTCTAAAATCATATGATCATCCTTGCTCAGTGCAAGTCTTAGATTCAGGGTGGGTCCTGATGCAGAGCCAGGACCATGAGTGGTACCATAAAGAACCATATCTGGGGACAGTTTGTCTTTTTGTTGGTTTGTATGGCTGCCGTACTGACAGTATGTGGTGAGAAGCTGTAGTCCTGTAGGAGATAGGCAATATCAGGCTAGTATGAAACCTTTTTGTGGCTTTTTATTTTCAAACACAAACCATTAAATAAGATGAGCAAAAGATTTATATTCTTATTTCTAAGTGGCATAATCAAGATGCATCTGGACTCAGATATACAACTAATTTTAAAGTAAAGTTGACAAAACAAGAACAGGAACCAACCTTTGTATACACATTTGTGGTGGGACTTGATGGGATGTCGGCTGTGTCAAAAATTTCATTCTTGGTCTCTGGAACTTCTTGAAGGGTGACGCAAGATTAAATCAAGATTGTGTTAGTTCTGCTCATGAAAAGCCCCAAAGTGACACCCACTGTTTGCTGCTCAGGGTACTAACACTCTGTGGTTTTGTTTATTGTTGTTGTTGGTTTGTTTAGTAAGGGCTTTCTCTTAAAAATAGAATTTGATCATGACAAGATACTACTGCCACTTGGGGCCAAACTTAGGCACCCAGCTTCATTCATAGTTCTTAAAATGGCTGAAATGGATCTGGAACTTGAAGCAACGATTTATCCTTGTCTTAATCACTTCCTGAAGATAAATGATTCTATTAGAAATGCATTCTGATTCCCATTTTTAAAGATTTGAATGGGTTCTGGGCATGTGACCTTTAGAATTGTGTTACCTTTCAACAAGCAGGGTGGTTTCTCCTGTTCTCTTCCTCTCCTTTCCTCTCTCCCCCTTCCACTTTTGCTCATTTTATTTTTCACTCAACGATAGCAATGACCATAGCAAATAGCAGAATAAAAGGGACTGTGCTATAGGTGAGAGACTAGGGTTATACAGAGTGGAAAAATGACCACATCAGTCCCTGTGCACCAATTACATAATGCTCAAAGTTTCAGGGTAATGAAAAAGAGGCTTGTGTTGGGATCCCCAGCTCCCCATTATCATCGTCTTGAGCTAGGTACTTATAATGTGTTGTGCTGGTTTTGGCTAAAGAAAGTGCTTTGAGGAAGCAGTTTTTAAGGCTCACTTGATGTCTCTGGAAGGCAATAAAGATTTCTATTTGCAAGTAGCCCTCTCTTTTTGTGGAGTGGATTGTGTTGGCACTGTCAACTTCAGCAAAATAATAGCTGCTTTATTTCCTTTAGTGGGAAGAATAGCAGATCTATTTCAGAGGCCTGGTTTGAATGTGGACATTTTACTTTCTGGGTGTGTGATCTGTTCAGGTCATTTAACTTCCTTCTCAATATTCACATTAGCTGTGTGGAGTTAATGCAGTCGATTAAACTCTTCTAAAAAGCTTCTGTAAAGGCCAATGGGGATCAAGCGATGAAAGACTTTATTTTACTATCAATATGGAATGTAGCTCTTGAAGTACATTTATAGCCTAGGTAGGCCACAGCATGCTTAAGCACACTACATGTAGACTTGACTTTATTTGGCTATTTTACCAATTGTCTGGCAGCCCCCTGAGAAAGGGACATAACTGATAACTTGTTCTTTTTGTGTGCTTTATTTTATGTGTATGGGTGTTATGCCTGCATGTATGTCTATGTACCGTGTGCATGCAGTACCCTTGGGCCCCCAGAAGCAGAATTACAGGTGGTTATGAGCTGCCTCTTGGTGCTAGAAATTGAACTGAGGTCCTTTGGAAAAGCATCCAGTGAATCACTGAATAATCCAGTGATCTTGTACTAATGAAGCTTAAAGACTATCGCAACATCTCACTTCTAGTAGACAATTGGTCAAGGAGATCAGATGTTTGACACATTTAACCCTATTATTAACAGGCTACTCAAATAGATGTTAGACTTGTGGACAACTATATATCTGCTCCTTGTGAAAATATGGTAAAATACATTTGTGGATCAGTTTTCACACATTCATATGATAAGATTCCATAGAGAAGATTCCCCTCAAAATCTGATGAGGTCTAAGGAAACTAATAATGAAGTATAATGAAAAAAATAGGATTGCCATAATTCCTCCCAAGTTTATGGTATGGAATGCAAATTGAATGCTGTGGTGACAGGGAAGATCCATTAAAACACTCGACTGTGTAATCAGAGTGACCACCTCCAAAACTGTGGTGTGACAAGAAAAGCAACACTGTGTAAGTAAGGTGAAGTCAAGAATATCAGGTGTTGATTTTTGACAAAGAGGTCAAAAATATACAATGGAAAAACATATAGCATCTTCAACAAATGATGTTTGCATAACTGGATGGTGGTATGTAGAAGAATACAGAAGAATAGATCCATATCTGTCATCCTGCACAAAACAAGTCCAAGTGGTTCAAACACCTCAACATAAATCCAGCTATACTGAACTTGATAGGAAAAGAGTGAAAAAAAAGCCTTGAGCACACTGACACAGGAGACCAGTTTCTAAATATAACACTAGAAATGCCACTACTGGGCATATACCCGAGATACACATTCTTACCCCAAAGGCATTACCTCAGCTATGTTCATAGCAGCATTATTCATAATAGCCAGAATTTGGAAACAACCTAGATGCCCCTCAAGTGAAGAATGGATTAAAAATTGTGGTCCATTTACACTATGTAATGCTACTTAGTAGTAAAAAATATGACATCCTAAAAATTTCAGACAAATGTATGGATCTGGAAAGTATCATGCTGATTGAGGTAACACAGACCCAGAAAGATAGACATGGTATGTATTCATTCATAAGTGGAGTTTAGATGTAAAGTAAATGATAATCAGGCTACTATCAAACCACCACCCAGCAGCTAGGTAACAGGAGAAAGTTAAGAGAAATACCCAAAGATCCCCCTTAAAAGTGGAAATAGAGAAGATCTCCTGAGAAAATTGGGATCATATGAGGAAGGGAGGTGAGAAGAGAACATGAGAGAATGGTGTGGTTGAGTGTGTGTGTGTGTGTGTGTGTGTGTGTGTGTGTGTGCGTGTGCGTGTGTGTGTATGTGTGTGGCAACAGAAAGGGAGAGTAAAGAAATGGATGATATCCTGATAGAGGGAGCCATTGTGTTATTAGAGAGAAGCCTGGTGCTAGGGGACTTCCAAGAACCCACAGGATGATCCCAGCTAGGAATCCAAGCAATCAGTGGAGAGGGTGCCTAAACTGGCCTTTTCCTGTTATTATATGAATGACCACCCTAATTGCCATTATAGAATTTTCATAAAGCAGCTGACAGAGGCAGATGCAGAGATCCATCGCTAAACACAGGGTTGAACTTCTGGTCTGTCCAAAGAGAGGGAGGAGAGATTGCAGGAGTGGAGGGATTAAGATCATGATGGGGAGACCCATAGAATAGGCAGTCCCGTGCTGTTGGAAGATTGCAGACTCTAAAATAACAGCTGATGAACTTTCATAGAACAGATCTGGTCCCTCTAAATTCAGATGACAGTCTAAAGGCAAGGGCAGTTTGTGGAGCCTCTTACCAGATGGACCAGAGTCTATCCTAGGTACATAAACTGGCTTCTCGAAGTCCATGCCTTTCGCGGGAACACCTATCTCAACCTTGAGACTTGAGGGAGGGTCTCAGTCCTACCTCAATCGAATATACCAGATAAAATTGACTCACCTTGAGATTCCTTGTCTGGGGAGTGAACAGAGAGTGGGGAGGTAGGGGAAAGGCTGAAGGAGGACTGGGAGAAGGGACAAGATGGGGGGGAGCAGTGGTGGGTATGGGAAAAAATTTAAGTAAAAATAAAGAATATTGAGTGTGTTAGCCAGGCAGACAAAAGAATACAAGAAAGTGTGCTCTAAATTCTGCAGGAGTTGGAACCAATTTATGACATTAAATTGACTCTTCTCCACACACAAGGCCATTGCACACCCTGTTCTGAGGAACGATGGCATGGCTTTTCTTTTTTATCACTTCTGTCCTCATTCCATTCATTCATATCTGGCATTTACAATGGAATTCCCAACAGATACTGGTTGGCCAACAGACATTACAATGTGCTGATTGACTATGTCAGCCAGATGTTCAGTATACAATTAAACCAAACCAAACCCTATCAAAGTGACAGGCACAATTTGACTTTAAGACACAGAAACAAGGAAATTGAGTAAAAGCAGGACCTGTCCATCATCCACTTCAGCATTGCTGGGACTAGGAACTAACTCTTGCATCTAACCTGGAAGAAGGTAAGTAACTCTTCAAAGGAGTATAGCATGGACCTCGGGGGAAAGGGGCAAAGGTATAAGATGAATGATTCTAATTTTTTTCATGTTTCTGTGTGAACAAATGGGAACAGAAGAAAAATTGTCAGAACTGTAAAAAGCTTTTGTGACTGATTAGTGTGACTGGTCTCTGCAAAGTCTCCATGTATTTATAACAAATATCCCATTCTGTTTAGATTATTCTCAGTTGTTACTTCCTCATTTGTATCCTTGAACATGTAGGAAGCATTCCTAACCTTCCTCAGAGTCTGTCTTTCTTGACCCCCTTTGCCTCACATATGGGGCTTCCTTTTGGTATTTTGCCCATCCATTAAAGGTGAGCTCATAAGTGCTTTCCATGAATAGTAAGGAGGATTAGAGAGCATCAGGAGACGACCATGTAGATGATCTGTAGTCTATCAGCTGACTGATATGGTGTATGGAAGAGATGGATACTACTTTCTCAAAAGATGCTTATCAGTTCCTCAGCAGGAATGATATGCAAACCTTCAAACACATTTTTTTTCCCTTTTCTCCTTCCCTGTTGTGCCATGATGTGATGTTATGTGGAATATGTCACTATTTTTTTTTTAAGCAAAGCTGATAAAAGTGACCTGGTTGACAGGCAATACTTTGACAAGCCCTAGTGAACTGTGTCAACCATATTACTCTATGTTACATTAAGGAACATTGTGTAATGTGATTGATACCTGATGGGGCAGCACATCAAATTGGGAGCAATCTCAGAGATAGAGAAACAGCATAGAATATAAAGCCATAGCTGGGCAGTGTTTGAGTGCTCCTGTGTTCCTGCATGATGAGTGCTCCTATGTTCCTGCATGATGAGTGCTGCTGGGGTCCTGCTCGCTGCCCCTTTCTCCTGTAATTAGCACCAGGCATTTCCATTCTTTAGGCATGGTGAGGCTATGAGTTTGAGTTGAATATCTCTGAATCCCTTTTCAGTGCTTTTAGTAATAACATCTTTCTATACTTTGAAATTGCTTTCAGAACTTTCATAGCAAAAGAATCCTATGCTCACTCATACATCTTTTCTCTTTCAAATTTTCAATGTTTTCTGTGTCTTACTTTTCTAAAACTGAAGGCAGAGAAAGAATCTAAGCAAGCACAGAACAGCTTTTTACATTTTACAGTAAGATTCAGGAAAGCACACATAATGAGAGTTTGGTGAATGAGTTGCTGATCAATATTTATCTTTGTGACTTGTTAGTGTGTTTGGTGTGGCATGTAATAAAGCACAATAAATGTATTGATTTCTTAAGGCCTCCCTAGCTAGTAATCACAAACACAGATTAAACAGAGATCTGTCCTCTCAGTTCTAGAGGATACAAGTCCAAATTAAAAGTGCTGAAAAGGCCATACTCGCTAAGCAGTCATCCAGCATTGCCCAGAGACACCACACAGGTCCACCCAGGCTTCGCTTTCAGCCTTTGCCTGTCAGGTTTATTAGTTTATTATTAATAAAGAGAAGGTAGACCTGGGTAGCCAGCACCTATTAAGCAGGCAAGGGGAAGGTATGATTGTCCTGTCTTCCTACCACCATAACAGTGTGTCCACAGGTTTATGTTTCTCCCTTTAAATAATATTTCTGGGCACACAGGGTTGTTTCTTGAGATAGGACCTTGAGCTCCTAATCTTCCTGCCTCAACCTCTCAAGTGCTGAGATTACAGATGTGTGCCATCATGCTGGGCTGCATAATTTAATAAGTCAAAATCATTGTTTTCATCTTAATTACAGAAGCATGTTCTTTTGAATAGAGTTCAGTTATTGGGATATATTGACTTAAATTATATTACAGTTCAATCAAAATATAAATCTTTATAATAAATATTGATGCCCTTTGAAAGGTTATACCACATCCTGATTATTTATCATGGTTGTTGTGATTCACACAGCTTTAGATTTATATATATATATATAAATGTTTGCCTGTATGTCTGTGTGTCTGCCTGTGTTTCTCTGTGTAGCCTTGGCTGTCCTGGAACTCATTCTAGACCAGGTTTTACTTTTACCCCCAAGGGTGAGATTAGATAATTAATATTTTATTTTATTCTTAAGATTGAGCTCTGTGATACATATCTAAATTAAGATGTTCTATTTTGTGTAACTACTAAGAAAAATTTTGAAATGTAGAAAAATTCTGAAGCAAATGAGGTCATTTAGAATTTATTGTAGTAGAAACCAAGTTAATATCTGAAGTTGGTGTGAAAGCCCCTTTATGTAAAATAACTAAACTTTACCTATTAAAGAAATCTAGTAACTCGACATTCCCAGTCAGAGGAAATGATCACCATAGAAGAAATAAATTTTTCTTATTAGGAATACAAATAGAATGCCTTAATTTGGCTAAATACAGTTGAGAAAACAAAAGCCTCCAAGGAAGGAAAAGAAAAATGCTTGTTTAGTATCTTTCAAAGTCAATAAAAATCTAATTTTTGGTGGCTCCAAATGTTACATGTCCTAAACAACTTTTTTATATAATTTTACACTTCATTATATTCTTAAAACCAGATATAATTAATGTTTTACCTTAAAGTTCAGTACATGTTGACTTTCTATTGAGCATATGGTGATTCTAAATTTTAAAAATATTTTTGTTTCTACTAAGAATTCCAACTTAATCTATTATATGGCATAAGTCTCACTTACATGTACAAATTAAGTTGCTGGACTCCCTATCCATGGTTTCTCTCCCAAAGGGTATGCAATTTGGTCCAACACACACACACACACACACACACACACACACACACACACACACACACACACCCTGCATATATAATGTCTGCCTTTCTGAAGGCAGGCCTATATATAGTCCTTCAAAATCCTAGGTTTGTCAGCTCTCTGGAACTCAGAACATTGATAAGTTCTGCTTATTGTGGTTAGTCAGAGAGCAGAATGAAAATTTTGAATTAGGGCCTGAGACTAAGGGATGGAATTAGTAGAACTCTATTTTTTCATTTTGTAAGTATAGAGAATTATTTCTAATTCTAAGAAATTTTGTGCATTCTCTGAGTACCTGCCAAACACGCACTTGGATGATGATGTTATTTTTGTCTACTTATTTGTTTTTCTATGTGTATGTGCAGGAGCCTGCATGAGTTTATGCCCACCAAAAGAGGCTACTAGATCCCTTTAGAACTGCAGTTACAGGTAGTTGTGAGCAGTCTATTTCAGAGTCTTCAATAAGAGCATCATGTGCTCTCAAGCTTTAAAAGGTTACAATGTCTTCTGAATCCTTTTATATCAGGTATTATGCCCATATTCTTGAGCTCCATTTCAGTGCTGACTCATTACTCATGTGCATTCTTGCCAGGCCCTTCTCACAGCCAGCAGCATCAGGACAGCGTTGACTCCCATCTTTGGTTTCCTGAAAGTTGCATCACAGGGCTCTACTTTGTCTTTATCTTCACAGTTAATTTAAAATTTTTCCCACACCCAGATGTGTACATATTTTACATTTTGTGTCTTTACCTAGTTTTATATCTTTTAGTTTCAAAATTACAGAGCAGTGCTGTACAGAATGAGAAATTCTTACATAAATGAGATCTCTGGGCATAAATTTAAGGCATCAGAGTTACTCTATTTCTGTGTATATACTTGATAAGAGCATTGAATGAATAAAGTGGAGAATGAACAGAAGATGAGGGTGTATTCATAGCACATTCAGACCTTATCAGGTCTGTGATCAGTTATCTGTTGAAGAAAATTACATTGCATCTGTCAATAGACTTAATAACTCTGGGCCTGTGATTTCATAATGGATAATCACACAAATTCAGGAAGCTATACCATATGCCATTCCAGTTTTCTACTCTCTTATTCACCTTAATTTTCTAGATGACTGAAATTATCTAGCTCTGCACTGGAGATGGCTCACATGGAAATAGGGCCTGTAGGAATCCAGCCCCTTTCACGTCAGGCCTGGGCAGGTTTGGGCTGCTGGGTTTTGTCTAAGATCCAGGCATCTAATTGAAATGAACAGAACTTGGAAATTGTAAACCTGGACAATGCAAGTGATTAATGAATGGGAAACAGTGCAAGGAAGATGTGGAACAGCTAGGGGAACTGAGAAGGGAGAAATGCGGCAGTGAAGGTCAATGATCCAGCATCTGATGAAGAATTCCACATCTCTGTATGTGAGCCATGAGGGATAAAGAGTAAAGGTACAAATTATTCTAGAAAACTTTCCTTGAAGCAGGGACTCTCAAGGACATTTCCCACTCATTGATTAAAGGTGCTATTTCTATTTATAGAATCATTTATCCACTTCCACATAATACAGTCTCTGTATCAATAAGTAATGGTGTTCATGGACCATAAGTTTTGAATGACGTCACTTCAGCCATCTAAGCAAGTAGGTGTTTCTTGTGCTCAGGTGAGATCTGATGAAGACAATTCCTGGTGTGGTTTGGTCTGCTCAGTGATGTCACAGGGTCTCAAACCCTTTCCATCTTTCTCCTAGACTGTCTACCACAGATCTTGTCCTCATGCTTGTTTATAGTACCAGGTGGCCACTGTATCGGTCGTCCATCCCTTTCCTGTGCAGGACAGGTGTCCTCAACACATATGAGGAAAAGCGGACCAGAGACTCCCAATAGATGCTTTCTGGAGTTTCATTAGCCCAAACAGCTTCTCACAGACAAGGAAGCTTCCAAAGAAGTGAAATCAGTCAGTATCTCACTTGGGGCTGGCATATCACTGCCTACAAACAACTCGAGATATATGAATAGGGAAGGAACAAAGAACACTTGTCATTTCAGCAATGGCCAGGAACTGCCGCCACCATGTGCTTAAACTCCCAAGGAAAGAAAACAGGAGAAGCTTTTGGCAACTGAGCTACCACTGAACAGTCTAAGCAAAGGCAAAAGTGAAGGTCACCAGGACACTATTGTTGCCTGTCTTTGCATGAGTTCTTTTTGATTATTTTTTGTGATTTCACATATAAGCACTTCATAAACTGACCCCTTTCATCATCTCACCTCTGTACCAAACTTCTTTGCCCTCTCTCTTTCCTACAGATCTCTCTCATGCATCCTTGCCTATTCATTTTGTTTTGTGTTCTACTGGGATTAATCAGGACCATCTGTGTAACCATTGGTGGAGCTGAAGGCTGGAGGGCTCAGCCAAGGGTACACAATTAAAGGAAGCAATGCTCCCTCTCCAGGAATCTATCACTAGCCAATGTTCAGGGGTAAAGTAGAAAGTCCCATGAACCCCTCTCTCACCTTTGACTGATTGTTGGTTGTGGGCCAGTCTTGTGTGGGCCCAGTGAGGTTAACTATAGTTGTTGTCAATGAATGCAATGGTTATGGTGAGTCTAGAGAATGACATTTCATGGATCTTCACTCTAGCTAAGGGCTCTTGCATACTCCCTACCCCTTTTCCTGCCTCTATCTTCCAAGAGCTAGAATTAAAAGCTTGTATGTATATTAATCATGTAGCACATTTTAAAAATAAGGTCATTTATTTTCTCAGTGTTTAAGTTTCTAGGGTTTTTGTATATTCCTTTTTTTGATTCTGTAATTCTTTTTTCATTTTTAACATTTTCTTTTATTGATTCTTTGGGAATTTCACATCATGTATCCCCAATCCCACACATTTCCCAGACCTTCTACGTCTTCCCTTCAACATTTAACCTTCCTCTCCAAAAGAAAAAAAATAAAACTGACATTAAAAATTGAATAAAATCATGCCAACCCCTCTGGACCTATTCCTCTATTACCCACAGCTTTCTATCACACCTGTCACACATGTCTTGTGTCCAGTCCCACTGTATGTGCCATAGGGCTCCTTCTTTCCCACCTCTTTATCAGTCATTCACTGTAGTGGCATTAGGAACTGAGATGTGTCACACAATATACCCTGCTGCCCAAGCAGCATTGCTTGCAAATAGTCATTGAAATGAGTCTTTAGTCTTGTCCAAGGCCACTGGCTTCTGATACACCATCAATACTGGACCCTCATTGAGACTCCTCTCTGCTGCCCTGCTGTTGTCCTGAGCAATGGAGATCCTGTTGCTATGGTTCTGACAGTTCTACTGTGCCCATACTACAGGGATCCACTCTCCTACATCTATGCCGTTGGGCTAGTTCTCCCAGGCTACTAGGACCAGCTCTTTTGCACCAATCCTATATCCTAGACCAATATGTATTGGCCAGTGAGGGGCAAGGCCAGGTCTCCTGCATCCATTCTATCATGATCAGCTTTCTTGGGTCCTCTCCACTGGGGCCAGCTTTCCTGTGTCCATGTTGGGCATTAGTTAGTGAGGGGCAGGGCCAACTAAGCAAGGCCCTTAAACATCAAAATGTCTTCATAAGACAATCCAGACCACAGATAACTGCTTTCACAGATATTCTACAATAGACACACTGAATTCAAAAGTCATAACTAAGATCTTCATATGAGAAAAAGTATGTAGAATTTATTTTTGGGCCTAGGGTTACCTTACTCAGAATGATTATTTCTAGCTCCATCTATTTCCCTAAAAATTTCATTTTCTTTTATAGCTGAATACTATGCCAACTGTGTATATGTACCACATCTTCATTATTTACTCATCAGCTGGGGAACATCTAGACTGTGTCTTCCCAGTATTAGTCTTCCCAGTATTAGTATAGTTGTTTCACATGGTATTTTTTTTCCTTCTTTATTTTGTATTTAACAAAAAAACAGTTACATAAATTTAAAATGTGGAAGAGTTAACAATAACTATACAGAGGATAAGAATCATAAGCATGACTTATCAAGGGTGATAATGCAAATAAGATTGCTACACCTATATTTACTTTGTGTTCAGCTTTCCCTCTGAATTTTTTTTCAATCCCTGTATATCCTTATTCAAGGTCCCTTCCCTCTCCCACCACATCTTGTCATTTTTCTTCTCCGCAACTCCCCATCCCCTCCCTGGGCAGGGAGCGGAGAGTCCTATGGTCCCACTGACCCAATAATGCTTGGATCAGTCTCCACTCCTGGCCAAATCCAGTTTTGTCCCCCCTCCCTCAAGAGTGAGTCAGGTGTTCCTATAGTTGGACTGGGGTCCGAAGGGTCAGTCCAGGGTGTTTCTGATCCCAAGCTGTTCAGTGGTTGTGGTTTGCCGCTTGGGCATGTTTGGCTTTTTTTCTTGTTTGTTTGTTTAGAGACCACTAGTGAGTGATTATAATGTGGCGTTCTGACTTTTTTGGGGGGATCATACCTATTTGATGTTCTGTAAGCTTTTTGTATCTTTATAGGCATTTCCTTCTTCAGGTTAGGAAAGTTTTCTTCTATGATTTTATTGAAAACATTATCTGTGCCTTTGAGCTGGTATTCTTCTCCTTCTTCTATTCCTATTATTCTCAAATTAGGTCTTTTCATGGTGTCCCAGATTTCCTGTACATTTTGAGTTACAGCTTTTTTAGTTTTACTATTTTCTTTGACTGATATATCTAATTGAGCTACTGAGTCTTCCACTTCAGAGATTCTATCTTCCATCTCTTGAACTCCATTTGTTATGCTTGTATCTGTGGTTCCACCTTTTTTCTTCAGGTTTTCTATTTCTATCTTTGCCTCATTTTGTGCCTTTTTTATTGCTTCTATTTCAGCTTTTATTTTAGCTTTTATTTCCTGGCATGTTTTTTTTTCATAGATTTGTTCATCTCTTCCAATTTTTTGTTTGTATTTTCTTCTATTTCTTTAAGGCTTTTTTTCATATCTTCTA
>PVIH01002111.1:34931-203139 GCA_004025045.1 Sigmodon hispidus
TCATCAAAAAGGAATTTTTGGTGTTGCTTCCTTCTGTTTCCTCTTCATTGCTCAGTTCAGGTCTTGTATTTGTAAGATCGCCACTCTCTTCTGGAGTTACCATGTTGTCCTTTGTATTATTATGTAATTTTTTGCACTGACGTTTGCCCATGGCTTCAGTGGTTCACGATTAGATGGCTCCTGGTCAGTTGTGGCACTCAGGTTTGTGTGCCTCCTGTCACCTCTCTGGTCAGGGTCTGAGTCTGTCCTTCAGAGACCCCTACAGTTGTTGGCACGCTGAGTTCGAGGTGGCGGTGGGTAGCCGTGCAAACTCCCTCAGCCGAAGCTGTGGGTATGGTGACTGGGAGCCATTATCCGCCCTTGCTCCAGAGTGTGCTGGGACTCTGCAGACAGCACTGGACCGGGAGGGGAAACAGAAGCTATGGGAGCTTAACTCTCTCTCCCAGGCTGGGATATAGGCGCTTGGGCCTGGTGACCCCTCCTCACCTCTGGGCGGGGTCTGAGTCTGTCCTTCAGAGACCCCTGCAGTTGTTGGCACGCTCAGTTCGAGGTGGCGATGGGTAGTCGTGCAAACTCCCTCAGCCAGAGCTATGGGTATGGTGACTGGGAGACATTATCCACCCCTGCTCCAGAGTGTGCTTTGACTCTGCGGACAGCACTGGTCCAGGAGCAGAAACGGAAGCTATGGGGCCACATGGTATTTTTTTATTATGTTTTGAGAAATTTCTGGACTTATTTCCAAAGTGGTTGTACAAGTATTCACCCTATCTAATAATGTATAAGGATTCTTTTTCTTTCTTTTTTTTTTTTTTTAGGATTCTTTTTCAACACATTTGCATAAGTATCTGTTAGTATTGATATTCTTGATGATGGCCAATCAGAAAGTGATGGGATGGAATCTTAAAGTGTGTGTGTGTGTGTGTGTGTGTGTGTGTGTGTGTGTGTGTGTGTATGCATGCATGCATGTATAAGTGGGTTTGGAGCCTAGCTTAAAGTGGAGAGTGTCTTTCTATGTAACTCTGGCTATCCTGGAACTCACTATGTAGACACAAGTGGAGTTGAACTAACAGATATCTACTTACTTCTGTCATCTGAGTTTTGAGGTTACTATGCCTGGTTTCTTAAAATAGTTTAAATCTGCGTGTGACTAATGGATAAGGGTGTTGAATACTTTTTAAATTGTTTACTTTCCATTTCTGCTTTGAAAGACTTTCTATTATTTGTGTGGCCTACTCTCTGCCCCTGCCCTACTTTTTTTGTAAGATAGGATCTTACTTTGCAGCCCTAGCTGGTCTAGAGCTTGCTCTGCAGACCAACCTAGACTTGAACTTACAGAGTTCCACTAACCTCCATTTCCAGGTATTGGGGTTAAAGGCCTTCATGTATATGCAGCATGTTGCCCATTTTTAAATAGGGCCCTGAAGTTTTAGTGGTGGGAATGCCACAGCCTTGTGGCGTTGATCAGGTAATTTGCAAGGGAAGAAAGTATTCAGGACCCTTTGACTTCATTTCATTGTGCAAGTTTGATACAACAAGGATATTTCTAGTGACTAGCTCTTTCCAGAAAAGTCTCTTGGTAAGTGGGACTCTTCTCCCATTTGTGAATGACTGGGTGAGTTTGGGCTCAAAATGTGCCTAGGCCTTTTGTGAATACATTCTAATATGTTAGAATTCTGATATTTGCTGAAATATCAGGATATCCTGACACTTTCTATTACCTAAGAAAGACACTGCCCAGAGATTGGCTGTGCAAGCATACCAACCCAATCAGTGTCTCTGCTACCATTGCAGTAGACCTCATTCCTTGTTCTGATACCTAGTTTATGCGAGACCCAGACAGGTGGTACCTAGAAAAGTTATGCCTAGAGGGTGATACCTAGGGAGGTGATGCCTAGAGGAATCATGAGATATTGAGTTTTTTGTTATGACTGAGAGAAGACTTCCTTTTATCCAAATGCATAACAGTCCTGTAAACTCATTCAAAAGTGTCAAGAACCAGTGAGGATTCTGAGATATTTTTCTTTTCCTTGAAGGCTTTGTTTCTCTGCCTTGGCCTCTCTAGCCTCAGGATGCACATTTTTCTGGCCAGTTGTTTCTCACAGGCCATAGGGAAGGATGAGCATAGACCAGCTTCTCTCTGCCTTCTGCCAGTGTGCTACTTGCTATTTATTTGTTTATTTTTCTGAATACAGTTTTGTTTTGTTGTGTTTGAGGCAGCTGAAACTTCATGGACCATTTCATCCTACTTTCCTGGAAACAAAGGCCAACCCAAGGGAAGGAGTGTGAGACAGGAGACTTACACAGAAAGTCACTTCTCAGCATCCGCCAAGGAAAGTGCTGACCTAGTGGAGGGGCACTGGGATTTGGAACCAGTGCTCCAAGAAGCTGCACAGCTGCACGTGCACATTAATCACGCAGGTTCCTCAGCACCAAGCAGAGTGGGATTTCTGTGATCAAGGGTTCAGTATGAAAAATGTTGTTCTCTCTCTCTCTCTCTCTCTCTCTCTCTCTCTCTCTTTCTTTCCTTCCTCTTTTTGCAGCTTCACCCATTCTAGCTTATGGCTTTTGTTTTTGTTTTTATTTTTTTATTTTTTGTAAGAAGAGTAGATGCTTTTCATTTCTTCCCCTTATTTTTCTGTTATTTTCACTTTCCCAGTTGAAGTGCAACAGATGCTTCAAAAGGGTTCAGAACAAAATTCCTCATTAGGGACCATGACAAATAAATTACATCCCTAACTGCACAACCCCCATTTGCTCAGATCTTGGTGGATTTTTTTCTCAGGGTGAGAAGTGGAAGAATCTATAATAAAACTAAAGGAAAAGAACATAATAATAATCACACTCAAGAGCTGGGACTTACTCTTGTCTAAGTGCTTTCCCATCTGTTAGTTCACTCCGCACTCACAGCCCCCTCAGGGACAGGTATTATTGCCTCCATTTAACTTAAAAGAAATTGAAATGCAAACGGGACTGGAGAATTGAGAAGATTAAGCTGATCCACATCTGAAGAGTTTGATTAGAGTATGGAATGCTACAGTATCCACATATATTCAGATTTCATATTTCCATAATAAACCAAGTTTTCTAAGTGTTAACAGTAAGTTGATTCCTATTACCAATGTGTTCTGAGTTTTAACATTTTCTCCATTATTTCTATAAATTTTCAAGGGTGCCTTAGATATATTCATGAATTATTTTCTCCTATGGCAAATTGTTTATTTTATTTTTTGCAAACAATAATGGCAATATAACTGGCAGCAGACCTTCAGAATAAAGCAGATTGCATTGTAACTCCTCGATATACTTGAATGCACCCAGTGTGGCTTGTCTGTTGTCTCATGCCAGATGAGCAGTCCTATCAGGTCCCTAAAGCAAATGTGCCTTCAATCACATGTATACAGAATGAAGGTAGTTCCAAGTTTATTCGGTGAGGATGTTAGGATAAAGGGGAAAATGATGTGAACTCTTCTGTATTCCTCATCTCTCCAGTTGCCCAGTCTTCCAGTCATTTTCTTTCAAATCTCTGGACTTTTTTAACCACTCTATTTCAAATGGTTACATACTAACTAACTAGACAACTGGTCAACCCGTTTATTATGGCTTTCTGCCTGTTTTGAAAGGTGCAAAAGATCCTAGGACAAGATTTAGACTGAAGCAGGGACTCACAAACACCTTCTAAATGGATCATAGGTCAGGAGGAAATAACAAAACAAATGAAAACGAAACAGAATACTTTGAGGGGATCAGAATGATATTAAATATAAGAACTTAAGGACTTCAGTTGACTAAGGTGACGTTCTTTCTTCAAAGGTCAGTTTCCTTATTATGGATTTACAGTCATGTACACATACAAACTTCCTAGCAGAGGACAATGAGAAGAAGTGGTGGCCACATATCTCAGGCCAGCAGTATAATTTTTTGTTACCATGCCCAGCCTGATGCTGAAGGATGAAACTTGTAGGAAACAGGGGAGTAGAAAGGCAGATAAACTTATTTTCTGTGCATTATCTGGCTTTTTGTTGTTACTATTTTAATTATCTATGCAGTAAATGTCTTCAATGATCCAGAATCCAAACAACAAGAAAAACATTCCTGAGTGCTTATTATAGCAATTATTATTAAACTGAAGCCCAGCAGGACTGCAGGTGCCATCAAATAGGCTTTGCTTTTAGACTATCTGAGTGTATATAGCTGCCATCAATTTTCCTAGAGGCTGTTCACCTACAGACATTTTACTCCAAGGTGGTCAAGATAGAAGCCACAGCAGCTGTGGTATCTGGGGGAATCTTTCTTATGGGCTAGGGTGCTGCCCAGTGTTAGAGAGTGTTTGCCCAGCATACACTGGAGTGAGCTCTGTGACAGCAAATAAACACATGGAAAAGGGCTGATTTCTTCCCTTTCCTTGACTTACTGAATTGGAGGGTGCATTTTCACAAAGTATCTACAGACTCAAATGCATCCTGAAATTTAGGGCATTGATTCAGCTGATTAATGTCATTTTTCCTCACAGTCAGGGACATTTACCTTTCCTATAACTGCAGAGAATAAACTTTTACTTCATTTTGTAAACATAGTTTATGAACCCTGGTATTTAAATATGACATCAATTGTTATTCATTATTTTTTTAAAAGTTCTGCTAATTTTCAGAATGTGGAAGTAACATTATAAAATCATGATGTTGGAACAGAACCTCTGCAGTTTAAGATTCAGGAATAAATTTTACTGAATAAAAATTAAAAAGAAAAATTATGAGACTAAAGAAAGGGCTGGTTTTGCTGGGCAAGCTGAGCCTAAGGACCTGGGCATGGTTCCTTGGACCCACATGGTGAGAGAAGAGGACTGACTCCTTCAGGTTGTCCTCTGACTCTATTTTGTACATTGGCTTGCACATGCACACATGTATACACACACACACACACACACACACACACACACACACACACACACACACCCCAACAAAAGAATTGTCCCTTTGGATCTCAGAAGCCATATCAAATTAATTGAGTAATCGTCTTTGCTTGTTTATTTCATTCTTTATTGTTGGAAAGAATCTCTACTGTATTAGTTATTGTTCATAAACCCTAGGAAGGGCTAATAGTTTAAGTAACATTTCTCACGAGGCTATTTACTTTGTTAAAAACATGGCTTCTATTGTCTTTAAACAAACAAAAGTAAAATCCGCCATCTTAAGACATATTTTTTGTTCCTTATGCATGTTTGTGGAGACGAGAGCTCAAATGGAACAGAACAATCAATATAACATTCATAGCAGTTTAACCTCTTCCCTTGACTGATGGTGAAATGCAAGTTAGAGAATGTGCTTGATCCTCTGAAGGTCAGAACTCAATGGTGCTTTTCCATTGTATTAAGAGAAAACAGCATGAGGATGTGGGGGAGGAGCGGTGCTGACTGCCAGCCCTGGGGCCGGATGCACTTTATTTAAAAATATAAGCAGGCATGCAGGTATGACTCCCACTTAACCTGCCCTTGGCTAACTCCTGCTGTGGGAATCTTCTAGCACACTATACATGAAGGCATTTTAAAATAAGCAAATGGTCTCCTCAGAGGTTCTTATGTCTGGTAGCATTAACAGTTGGTTCAAATTGGCTTACGATGTACTGGTGACCTCTTACTGTCAAGGCCTCTATAATACTTTGATTTCCTGTGAACTACTCTTTCCAGTTTCTGCTGCCTTGAAGTCAAGGCATAGAAAAACCATATAAGACGCCTCAATTTGGATCAAATGACCTGTGTAATAGCAGCAGTTACAATTGATTCCAGAGGACACACACTCTTTACTTCTCCCATTTCTACGTTATGAGGCAAATAGAAAGGAGAATGAATATTTGGGACAGGGAGTGAAAAAAATTACCAATTGCTTCCCTGGATAGGCACAGCAGGAATGCATGAATCCTGATTCCAGGACATATTAAAGCACACTTGACAGAAACAGAGCCTAGCTTAGACATCAGGATTCAAATAGAATCATTAAAAAGGATGTACCCTGGGGGGTTCTTAGCATTAATCACAGGTGATTATGAGGGCCTTGCCTTGTTATGAGTGCCTGCCATGCAGACAGACTTGCAAATCTTCCCTAGAAAAATGATGGAAAGGGCTGAATCATAAAACAATGATGGTTAACTGTTGCTTCAGAAAAATCATCCAACATGTTGGATAAGCTGAATTTATTTATTTATTTATTTTTTCATGATCCAACAGTTTTTTGTATTTATCAAGAAAAACAGTAAAATGAATTTAAAATGCTAAAAAGTTAACAATAACTATAAAGAAGATAAAAATCATAAGCATGACTTATCAAGGGTGATAATGCAAATAAGATGGCTACACATATATTTACTTTGTATTCAGATTAAACTGAATTTAAATGGAAAGAAAAGTGGGGAGGAAGATTGAGAGAAGAGAGGATGAAAGGAAAAGAGAATAGTTTTGCTTAAATCTAAAATTGCTTTGTGTTTTGTAAGTTGATGATTCAAGATGTTTGGTGGGATTTGGGTCAGAGAAAAGATACGTTTTGACTTACATAGATGACCAACAAGCTCAAATATGGATACATGAGAACCATGATAGTGCCTCAGTACGTGGGTGTTTTATATTGGAGTGAAGAAGCAGAAGGCTCCTAGGAACACTGGTGAGGCACGGAGCCTAGAGTCAGCAGGTGCCACATCACTTTGAAAAAGACCAAGACCACCAGTGGAGGAGCTGGGTATGTATATAAAATAGGGAGCACTCTTGCAATCGTTTCCTTGAAAATGAGTCAGCCATTGGTCACACATCTGTAATACAAGAGAACTGACTCACCAGTTCTGTGTTCAATTCAATTGTGAATGATTTCATCACAAGCAGGATGGAATCTGCTTTAATTCATTATTGGCTCAGCATCCTCTTCCTTTCTGAACTATAGGCTACTTTCATCCCTAGAGACTATTGCATCCGGGTTTTTAAGCTCAAGTCTTTTAATATATGTCCCCATGGCCCCATGTTGACTCTCATCCAATTATAGTTAGACAATTGAAATACTACTTGTTTTTTTATTTGAACTATGAAGAGCCAAACGAACAATTTATAGAGTTTTACAGAGGCATTTTCTGTCAGAAATGAGAAATAGTTGACTGTTACATGCATGTGTGGTTTGCTCTGGAATTTTCCAACCCTGAGTTTTGAGAGCATCCTGGCAGTCACTCTCCTTCTATGTCTGTATGTTTACATCCTTGAGTAAGAATGGACACAGGGGTCTTTCCAGAAAAAAAAAAAACCAATAAAATATTTAATACGCAATGATTAAGATACCAATCAAATGGTTTCTGACTTCATATGTTTTGGAACAAGGAAGAGTCAAAACATTCAGAAACTTTATTTCTAGGTGACTTATTTTCCAACATTTTTGGTAGTCCTAGAAGTGACATTGCTCACAGTCTGTAAGTCAGCCAATTATTTCAATTGTGGATGGTTGCAGATTTTGTTTTTCTGTTGGATTTTCATTTTACATCAGCAATCACACACCTCCACATATGTTGAGCCATCTCTTTTCAATGTTCCTTTCTAATTGTAAGCAAGGCTTGGTCATGTATTTCAGCATTTTCAATAATGCAAGATCAGAAAACAGTACCTTCAGGAAAGTTAAAGAAAGACTTTACATTAGGATATCTTCAAATCAGGGCACACTGATCACATTTAACAAATAAAAATAGAACATATAAGTAGGTTTGAATTTAAGGTAAACCTCTATTATTTAAAAATAGTCTAAGTACTCTTCAAGAAACATCTAAGGCATATTTATACTGTTTTCATTTGTTTTTAATCTAAAATTCAAGTACAACTCAGTATCTTCCAACCGCATCTTAGGACAAAGGGATGATGTCATTTAATAGGGTTATTGGTGTCTGATTGTAGCTCATCACTAACATCTCAATATCAAGTGGTAGTATCTACAGAACACTTAAGGTAAATGACCTTACCGTGATCAACAATTAAGGAGAAAAACTGAATCAGTTGAACCACGTCAGAGTCTAGGAGATGAAGCTTGGCCGTAGATGTAAAGTGAGGTTAGAAAGCCAGATCTAAGTCACATGACAAAGCTAGTCAGTTTTGTAAATTTTGTCCTCTATTATCCATGAGTCTCTTACTATTTTTCATCTAAATATCTCATAAAGATAGATAAGGTTTGCTATCTAGTGATGCTATAGAAGGCTGAGCATTAATGACAAGAAGATGACCATCTGTCCCAGTTCATGACTCTCTGGGCCTTTAATGTTAACCAGCTTTTCCTCTGGTTAGAATTGAGTGAGTGTTGCACATCTTCTTCTACAGTTGATACTCAATGCACAGGACAAGACTGATAAACCTATCAAGGAGTCAGGTCTGCACCCATGAATCTGGCATTGTGACTTCCTACTCTATTCTCTGCGTTGGGGATGAGCCCCACTGCCAATGGAGAGAAACTATGGGTGCAAACAAGCAACCCGAGCATATAAACCCTTGGCGTTTGATTTCTCCTTATGCTCATCCTCCTTGCAATTAGAGGTAAAAACCGTTATTCTTCCCATATACCAGGGTGGATGAAAATCTAGCGAAGGCAAAGGACATGCCAGTCACCTGGAACAAAGAACACACCAGGCAAACTGAGGAAAGGACACTCTCTTTGCTCTCTTGGCTCTTTTCTCATTCCTAACAGCTGCACATCACATCCCAGTTTTCCCAGGATAGCCAAGAAATATCCCTGCTACCCTGTTATAGTTAATAGCAGCCCTCCTATGTCAAAATGTAGAGGATGTCATGAAGTCGGATAAGCTTGCTAATGACCTCACAGACAGCAAGCAGAGTATGTGATACTAGGGTTTTGTCTGAGTTCCCACAGTTTCTAGCAGTCCAGGATCACCCAGTCTTCTGCCACAGCCTGGTGTTATACTGAGTCTCACTCTAACCCTGAAAGCTGAGCAGGTTCTAGGCAGGGACAGGGCTGGAAGAGTCTTTCAAAAGCCCCATGATATACTCTTTCTCCGTCTATTTTTATTACAGGAGCCTAAGAACTAATAAAGCTACATCAAGATTAATGTATGAAAGAAGCCATTCCTTCTCATAGCAATATCTAAGGCAAAATAAACACCTTGTAATATAAATGGCAAGGGAGCAGTACAGAAGGTTGTATACCAGGGCCAGATGCTTTCAGTCTCTTTCTTAGTTCACTACCACACTTCCATTCATGGAAAGGATTTTCTCTTTCTTAATAAGCTATTTCTATACCATGCATAAATCAAAAGGCATAACTTTTTCTCTATCCCTCTTAGCAGCTGCTGAGAATTTCCTCTAAACTGTTGTGTTTTTCTCCTAAACTCCAGTAAAAGTGTTCTGGAGCTTCCTTTAGAGTTCATTTCCAATTTCTTTTATTAATTCCCAAAGGAGGAATCTCCTATTGATATACATCTTTGCCAGTATCTTTACTTCAACAAAATGGACTTTTTTTTTAAAATCCTAACTTTTGGAGAATATTTGAAGGGCCACAGGAAGTAACTTGCTTCCTTGTGGCATTTTCCAACAGTACAGACCTCATAATCAGTTCTTCCATGCAGGTTATGCCCAGAAATTGACCAATCAAATAGTTGTCAGGGCAATTTACTTTTTAATTGATTGTGTTATAACTGCACCGACACAAGTTTATTTGCTGACTGGGCATCCTTATGTAGTGTGTGGTTCAACAGTCCTCAGCATGTTAAATGAAGCCCAGTTGAGCTTACAAAAGGAGTCAACAAAGACTTGACATAGCTTAAGAAGTTAAATATGCCTGAGTCTTAAGTCAAATGCCAGTTTTATTTCTGTAGGCATACAGATGTTGCCAGCTATTCTTACCTTCATGGCCATTTGAATTTCATTTTGATATACCTGCTTTTATTCCTCATGGAACTCAAGGCATTTGGCTTTTTCATAGGTAAACTTCTTCCATGCTTTTGAAGATTGCCTTTTGGGCAATCTTAGTTCACAAAGTCTTTTCTTCAACTTGGTAATTCCCTGACTTTCTCTTAAAGGTTTTGTCACAACAGGAACCTTCGTTTTCTTTGTTGTGATGGCCTTTATGAGTCCATCCAGAAAATAAATTAGAACAGGTATTGCTTGAAGCCCTTCAAATTAAGAGCTCTTTGGACTTCAGATAATGACAGCTTTGAGGAAAGAGAACGCTTGTGGCTAGCTAACCTGTGTGTAACTTGCTGCATGTCAAGGCTTTGCAAAGTAAAATAGGGGGACTATCTCAAGTTGTTCAGTGGTGGGAAGGTCCTGGAAGGTTCTCATGTTTGATGATGCTTTTATGAGGAAGGGAGGAGTTGATAGATACTAAATGAGTGCATACCTTATCATCAAATGTTATGTAGATTTGACTCATCTTTATATACAAAGGAAAAAATTTGCTGATACTTCTTCAAGGAAAATTTACAAACTTTTCTGTGTCTCATATTTTGACAAGAATGGCTTCTACAAGTTTCTCAGAAATATTTCTATTAAATAATAAGTTTTAATATTTAATATTCATTCTCTTAGAGATGGTAGTCCTTAAATTTAGAATCTTTGTCAATCAGTATCTAGTATGCTGGGAAAATTATGTGCTAGTGGTTGTATCTGGGGCTTTTTGTGCTGAGCCCTCATTCTATAACATCAGTGGTTTCCAAAGTGCCATGTTCCTTCTGGACTGCAGCTAGATCTACTGTGGAAAAACATGATTTTATGACTGCTTTCCTGATTTTATAAGATCATGTCTCAGAGACTCCAAAGGAGGAGGCTGGCACTAATGGTTTCATTCCTTATAACAGAGTACAGGGTGACCACTGAGCTGCAGCATCATCCTGCACCATCCTGCAATTCTAGCCTTGGGTGGAAGAACATGGGAAAGTAAAGGCAGCTTCTCTGGGTGGCATTATCACTGACAGAGAATGAAGACTAGTAGGAACATTAGCCAATAATTGTAACAATGATAACTAATCTTGATGCTGTGGAGGGAAAATGTTGGGATTAAAGAAGATCCAGTGTGTGTTATTATAGGGTAGGTGCTACAGTATTGTTTTCTTACTTTGAAAAGAACTGAATGATTGTATAGGACTTGGGAAAAGAAAACTCATCATCTTGTTTAGCTGACCTGACTTGTCAGTCAGTTCCAAAGAATATGCAATATAGGACATTATAATAGCCTTTAGCTGCAGTAATCATCCTTAAATACTAAATAACTTGTTCCTAGTAATAAAGGCATGAGCATGTGGGAGATAAGATTTTACTGGAGTAACAGACTCATGGCTTTGAGAATAAACAGGTTAGAAGAACAAATTTTCAATGTCCTATGCAGCCTAAACTGTGATCTTGTCAGGGAGGGCACATCAGAGTATGTGAAACCAGTGCCATGAGGCCCCCAAGCCAAACTCTCCCATCTGAACAGATGAGGTAATTCTACAATACTGGCCAGTAGATGTCTCTCTTTGTGTTATTTCCCTTCTGATCATTACCTTGGCCATCAGACAGTTCTGCTACATTACTCGGCTGTACTGGCGAGAGAGAACTGACAATATTAAAATGACTCCATTGCTTTTATGAACTGGCTACAGGAGACTAGAGTACATTTTCATTACTGAGATGTGTTGTATGCTTAACCAAATGCCTTTGGAAGCAGATAATTAGGCATCATAAGCTGAGACTGTTTAAGGAAGACATACATTGAGGTTTGAGACAATGGCATGGGGAATGTCGGACTTTTGAAAATGACCTGGAGTGATTTGGGTAGACTCCTGGAATAGGATAGACTTCCTTCTGTAGCAGACTCTGCAGCCATGGTAATGGCAGTAAGCATGAACACTCTTACTAGAGGATTGCTGTGCACTTCTCAGTCCTGTACACTAAAGTAGGGTGTTACTTTTTCAAAAATTTGACTTTCTTGTTCTGAAATGGCCATTGCCAGCATGCTTAGTTTGCATGCACTGACACAAAGCATATTTGAAATCTGAACATATTTATGAATTAAATAATACAAGGTCCAATATCTGGAGTAAATTACTGAAAACTCAGATTTAAAAGGAACACATTCATTGCACCTTTTAAGGCCTCCCAAAAGAATCATAAGGACAAAAAACACTTTTTGAATTAAATACATAGACAATTTGGAGTCAATAAAGAAGAACTAGATAAGGATAGTTTTGTTAGTCTTTCCCAGGTAGGCATAAGGAAAAGTAGGGTGATTATTCATGCATATAACTCATAAAGTAGCCATTGAGACATCAACAAGGCTTCCAGGACATTTCAATGAATCTGTTTAGTAGTCAGACAGGTTACAGTGGAGATGATTTCTAAATCTCTATCTGTCAAAAGTCAACTGGAGCCTGAATATTTAAAGTGTGGACAATGAATGAAGGCTGCCAGTTACATCTGGAGCTTGTTGGAAGTGCAGATACTTACACTTTGCCTCACACTGCAGTATCAGAATGTCTACTTTCATAACAGCCTTTGTTTCTATCTTCCGAAGACAGAAATGCCATTTAGTTCTTTTATATATTTATGTATGCAATTGAATATATAGTTAGTACCAGGCTCGGAACTAAGTTCTGAGCTTATAATGCTAAATAATCCAAAACATACAAGACTTATGAAATCATATTTTATTTTATATTTATTTATCAAATAGTCAAAGCACGATTCTTGAAAGCAAAGACAATTTGAATCACTTCACTTATGCAAATACATTTTTACCTTCTAATAACTCTGTGAAGTGGGCTTTATAATTCTTGTTAATATTTGAACTTTGGAAATAGGAGATGGAGATGCAGAAGGGTAAGATAACTTCTATAAGCATCAGAAAAACTGAAGATGACAGGGCAAGGATTAGAATCCAGAAGTCTGACTTCAAAGTCAAGATCAGCAAGTCAATCAGCTAGTTGTGTTATTTACCTCCTAAGTATAGAAGCAGAAGGTCGTGACAGAAACAGTGAGAATCCATTAGCCAGGATGTTCACAAATGTGCTTATGAGATGCTATTTATTTATAAGCGGGAAGCACCGTCATGTGAAGATGTGTGGAGCTAACTCTCAAAAGAGAGCACATGTAAACCATCTGCAATACAAAGAATGTAGCCTCTGCTAAGATCACCCAGGGAATCCTGGAAAGATAAGAGGTGAGGCTGGGCAGTAAACAGTATTGAAAGCACAAGACTCTAGAAGAAAACAGAAGGAGAGCTGATCTAATGTGGTAACCTGATAAACCAGTGAGTGTTTGAGCAAGAGAGTGTGACAAAGTGACTGTTAATGTGACAGCTGAGAAGACAGCGGGTTTTAGAAAGCAAAGGCACAGGCATCAGAACAGAGTTGACTGAGTGGCTCTGTTTCAATATGGCATAATCCTCATCCCAGATGTAGCAGTGAGGGCCTGTCACCTAGCTGCCAAAGGTTTAGGATCACTGTTTCTTAAATGCACAGTAGCCACATGACAATAGTAGCCACCATATTGAACAATGTGATTCTATTCAGTCACAGTCAAAGTTATTATTTTTATAATTCCCTGTATCTTTTTACCTTCTCAACTTCTCTGCCAGCACAGCCATTCTCAATGGTTTGTATATGAATCACCATTCACAGAGATCTCTGTAGTTCATTTAGTGAATATCAAGTTATAGTCTATACAAGATTCAGAATGAAAAAGTGGAAAGACATGATGTTTCTCTTACACATCTACTTGGAGTCTCAGAAGCATCTCAAGTTGATAAATTCCAAGAGGAATATGTATATATTTTCTCCTCACCCAACTGATCACTCTGGCGTGTCCTAGCTTAACAAATAGCAACATCATGTAGCCAATATGCTCAAATCAGAAACCCAGGTAGTAACCTAATTCTGCCCTTTGAGCATCACTGACTCTTAGAAACACACAGACGCTTGTGTGTGAGTAATCGTTTTTATTGGTCCTGCCTGCAAGTTGGCTTTTACATCTGAACCTCCTGTGTGCTCTTCCTTCTTCTAGTGCTATGAAAGAAGGAAAGAGGGCAAAAGGCATATTCATTTGCCTCCAAGAGACCACAAACTACTTGGAGAGAAATGATGCACAGCCATGAAGCAGGTAAGTAATGAGTGCAGTTGAGACAGGGATGTTGGGGTAAGTGGTTTGCGAAGATGTAAAGTATTAGAAGAAATGAAGAATGGGAAACTACCCCAAGTTTAGAGATCTCTATGATGATTCATATACAAACCATTGAGAATGGCTGAGCTGGATGAGAAGATGAGGAGGTAAAAAACATAGAGGGAATCATAAAAAATAGTAACTTTAACTAATAAAATTACATTGTCCAGTATGTTGGCTACTACTATCATGTGGCTATTGTGCATTTAAGATAGGATGATACAAAACCTTTGAATGGCTAGGTGACAGGCCTTTGGTGAGAACCTAGTGTTATTATTCTGTCAGATGGACAGTTATCTTTGTACCCCACAGTGAGTGCATCTTTTAACCTTCATCAGAGCTCTTTCTTTTTTTTTTTTTTTTAAACAAATAGCAGATAACAATACAGAGAATATGCAGGCAATAAGAGACTGTAGATTTCTCACCTGAAGAGGAGATGGCTCTTCCAGAGGACTTGGGTTCAATTTCCAGCACCCACATGACAGCTCACAGCTCTCTGTAAGTCTAGTTCCAATGAACCTGACATCCATGGCAAAACTATAATGCACATAAAACAAAAAAAAAAATTAAAAGGACTGTGGAGTTTTTTTCTCATTTCTAAATGGGACAGCTATTCGAAACTCCTGCCAAACCATGACAGATTATGAAGAAAGTGAAGGTGAAAGTATTTTAAGACATAGAACAAGTAGATATCTGTAGCCAAAGAGTATTTGCTAGATATGACTGCACGTTTGCACACATGAACTCATAGCAGCTGGAACTACATTCACAAAATTTTCACAAGACGAAATCAGCCTGAATTCCAGCATAAATGGGAGAGGAACTTATGTAGTCTCACCTATGGGCGGCGGGGGCACTATGGAAGTTCATAACTCTGGGAGAGGGAGGACCACTTTTGTTTAAGAATGTGGGATTGACACCTTGGGACCGTGGGACCTCCTGCCCTTGTTGGGGAGGAGATAAGGAGATGGGGAGAAGAGAGAGTGACTGGGAGGGGCAGCAGGGTGAAGGGGGTTTGAACAAGGGTATACATGGATAAAAAAATGAGACTTTATTCATAATAAAAAAGGGGAAAAAAGAATGTGGGATTGAAAGACTACCCATGCTCCAGTGGATGATCCCACACTCATGCATATAACAGTGTTTAAGTGGACTCAGTGGGCATTATACTTGAGAAAGAGAGAGAAAGACTCATGAAACTGTGATGAGAGAAACTGGAGGGAAGTGAATGAAGAGTAGATTAAATCTAAATGCATAATAACCAGTTATAAATATCAAATAAAATATTTTTGGAAAAGAAAATGAATGATAATGGCTAGTAGAATTGTTATTATACTAACAATGTGTATTGTTTATTAATTTTTTATTTTAAAAATTTCCATACCACTGCTCCCCCTCCCTTCCCTTCTCCCAGTCCTCCTCAAGCCTCTCTTTTAGTATTTTGCACGTGAAAGGACAGTATGTGGCCAAGGGAGCCATATTAGGTTTATTAACGAAGGGGAGGGCCGAAGAGAGAAAGAGAGTAGGGGGCAGAAAAGAAGAGAAAAAGAGAAAGTCTTCTATGTGGTTGGAGATTTTAAAGGGTAGGCATGTGCTTACATCAGAAGGTTAGGGTTAGGTTAGGTAGAGGCTTTGGAGCGAGCTCTGCAGGTCGGGACACGACTATAGTAACAACCTAACACTCTCTCCATCCCATCCCCTCATCCACTCCCCAGAGAGGTCAAGGAATCCCAAGGTGAGTCAATTTGATCTGGCATATTCAGATGAGGTAGGAGTCCCTCTCCCCAGTACCAAGGCTGAGAAAGTCGCTTTTCTGCAGGATATGGGCTTCAAGAAGCCAGTTCATGTACCAGGAAAAACTCCTGGTGTGACTGCAAGAGGCTCCACAAACTGCACACACCATTTGACTGTTATCTGCATTCAGGGGAGCTGAGATTCATTCCATGAAGGTTTCTCAGCGGTTATTTCAGAGTCTGTGAGTTTTCAACAGCACAGGACAGCCAAGTAGGGTGGGTCTCTTCATCATGATCCTGATCCCTTTGCACATATAATCTCTCTTCCCTCTCTTCAGCTGGACCAGTAGCTCAATCTGGTGTTTAACTATGAATCTCTGCATTTGCCTCCATCAGTTGTTGGATAAAGGTTCTATATTAGGGTGGTCATTCATAAGCTAATATGGAAAGGCTAGTTTAGGCACCCTCTCCACTATTGTTTGGAGTACTAGCTGGGCTAATTTTGTGAGTTCTTGGGTGTTTCCCTAGCACTGGGTTTCTATCTAACCCACAATTCCTCTTTCAGAATATTTACTGTTGCTCCCCCCACCCCCCACCCCCCTGCCACAGATGATCCCATTTTTCTCAGGGGGAATCTATGAATACATCTCTTAACTTCCTCCTGTTACTTAGCTGTTCCAGGGTGTGAGTTGTAGCCTGCTTTGCTTATGTCTTAACTCCACACATGAGTGAATATATATCATGTCTAACTTTCTGGGTCTGTGTTACCTCATTTAGAATAATACTCTCTAGATCCATCCATTTGCCTGCAAATTTCAGGATGTCATTTTTTTTAAACTGCTGAGTAGTACTCTATTGCGTAAATGTACCACAATTTTTAAATACATTCTTTAGTTGTGTTTAGGTTCTGGCTATAACAAATAATGCTGCTATGAACATAGTTGAGCTAATGCCCTTAGGATAAGAATGTGCATCCTTTGCGTAAATGCTTAATAATAGTACTGCTGGGTCACTGGGTCAATTGATTCCCAGTTTTTTGAAGAACCACCATATTGATTTCCAAAGTGACTGTAGAAGTTTACATTCCCACCAGCAATGAGGAGTGTTCCCTTTGCTCCACATCCTCTCCAGCATAGATTGTTATTGAAAAAAAAAATTCACTTGTAATATATCATATAAAGGATTAATATTTATTGAGGGGTATATAAACCTTAAATTGAACCTTAAGATAATTCTTGGAGAGGGGATCCCACACAGATCACTGATCTGCTCCCCAGCACATAGGAATAACTTTGGGTATAACTCTGTGTTCCCCTGGTCTCAGTTAATTCTGGCCATTCTCCATTGGGGTCCTGATCCTCAGGAGATACTAAGGCTCTCTAACTAATGCCTGAATCCCACTACATCTCTAGCTTTTGTCTAACTAAGAATGTTCTAAACTAAGTATAAGACTATATACAATAGGAATCATTATAAGGTAATGTCTGGGGGAGGGAAAGGCAAAAACATAAGCAAGGTCAAACTACAACTAACAAACAACAAATATGAGGTATATCTTAACTGTCTAGAATATTGCTAAGTGGCAATGTACAGGGATTACTTCAAAGCTGTTTATCTTAAATAATAAGAATCCAACATCTGATTGCCCTTTGCTAAGAGATGAGATGGAGGTAACTTTAACTACCTAGGCTTCAATCCCATCAAGATCTGAGAAGAAAAACATATTGCCTGAAAGTTGGAAGCACAAGAGAGTAGCTTCCAAGATTTAGGAAAGAACAGTGACAGTCAGGTACCTGGACAGCCATGCATGGCTTTTCTGTACAGTTGGAACATCTACCATTTTGGCTATAGGCCTATAATATCTGCAGGTCTCTTCAGAAGCAAGGCATTTTGGAGAAACTATTTTATCGTGTCTAGGCAGGTTTTGGCAATCTCTATCTTTCATCTTGTTCATCCAAATTGGACAGCATGCATACTGACAACAATCGAGGCAAGGGCAGTTCTTTGCTCAACAAGCCATTGTCTGCCAAAAAAGACAAACTCCTTGTGGAGTGTCCTTGATGCCCAACAAAAATCTCTGGAAAGGAATAGTGATGCCAGGAGTTGTGGTATCTCTCATGACCGAATTCTGAATAACAAAACATTAAATACCATATTATCCAGGTCTATGAAGCTGTTGAAGACTCCTGTCTGATATATTCTAGCATATATCTGGGAAACCTAATCAACATGACTATTGCATGGCAAACTTAAGTAACGATCTGCAATTCTTATCATCATAAAAACTAAATCTTACATTGTAAAACTAGGCAGTCTATAAATGGGTTACAGTTTCTGAATAATGATTTCAAGTATGATGATCATATAAACATTAACCAAATGTACACATATCATGCAAAGTGACAACAGTATCCTCAATATATATATATCATTATACAAAATATTTGAACAGAGGTATACAAAATATCTTATGTATATGACTAATATAATTGAACAGAGATAAAAACTGCATAGTGAGAATGACAATAATATGCCTACTATGCGTTAATGTGCAAACAATTTTAAACAGAGGTAGAAGCATGTGCTCGATAGATGTTTTGTTAAATGTAATTTTGCTATGCTAAAATTTAAACCTTCCTTTTTGATTAGACAGAAAAAGGGGAAATGATGTGGGGTGTCTTTATGTATGCTGTGACTAAAGGAACTGTCTTCACCTATGGCAACTATCTTAGAAGTAGACAGAGGAATTAGAGCATAGATAGGGGAAGAAGGCCAGAGTAAAAAGAGACACCATCCAGCCGCCCAAGAATGAGCCTGTAAAAGTAACGCAGGCAAGTTACGGGTCATGTGGCAAGACAGGTTAATAGAAATGGGTTGAATTAAGATTCAAGAGCTAGCTAGCAATATGCCTGAGCCATACACCAAACAACATATAATTAATATAAGCATCTGAGTCATATTTTGGGGGCTAAGCAGGGTGGGCAGGTCTGGACTGTGCGGCTAGGCTGGGCTAGAAACCTCGTACTACAAGTTGTCATTTGTGTTTTTGATCTTAGCCATTCTGATAAGTTTAAGATGATATCCCAGAGTTATTTGATTTGCATATCTCTGATGGCTAAGGATGCTGAGCAATTCTTTAAGTGTTTTCTCGCCATTTGGAGTACTTCTGTTGAGAATTCCCTATTTAGCTCTGTACCCCATTTTTAATTGGATTATTTGATTTTCTTGACCTCTAGTTTCTTGAGTTCTGTATATATTTTAGAGATCAGTCCTTTCTAAGATGTAGGGTTGATGAAGATCTTTTCTCATTCTTTGGGCTGCCATTTTGTCTTACTGATATTGTCTTGTGCCTTACAGAAGCTTCTGAGTTTCAGAAGATCCCACTTATTAATTGTTGCTCCCAGTGTTCATGCTACTGGTGTAATATTTAGAAAGTGGTCTCCTATGCCAATGTATTCAAGGCTATTTCCCACTTTCTGTTGTGTAAGGTTCAGTGATGTTGAGGTTTTTGATTCACTTGGACTTGAGTTTTGTGCAAGGTGATTGATATGGATCTATTTGCATTCTTCTACACACCTCCATCCAGTTATGCCAGCACCATTTGTTGAAAATGCTATTTTTTTTCATTGTATATTTTAGGTCTCTTTGTCAAAAATCAGGTGTTCATAGCTTTATGAGTTAATGTTGGGATCTTCAGTTTTATCCCATTGATTCACAAGTCTGTTTTTATGCCAGTACCATGCTGTTTTTATTACTGTAGTTCTATAGTATAGCTTGAAGTTAGGGATAGTGATGCTTCCCAAAGTTCTATTATTGAGCAGGATTGTTTTGGCAATACTGTTTTTTTTTCTTGTTATTCTGTATGAATTTGAGTACTAACGAAGTTTGTTTAATGTAACTAACTTAAATATTGGCTAAGGCACAAGTATGGTGTTTCAATTCATATTAAAACTATGATTGTGCTCATTTTAATAAAAAACTCATATGCTAAAAAGATGTATCAGAAAATATGACAAGATCAAAACTGATATGTATTTTTTGTATAAGATATATGACAGGTGTTAGAACATTAATGAGCAAGAATGTTTAATATATTTTTATTAAAATGATGTATTTGTTTATTTTATGTATTTGAGTGCTCTGTCTACATGTATGCCTACATGCCAGAGAAGACACCAGATCTCATCAAATGGTTGTGAGCTTCCCTGTGGTTGCTTGGAATTGAACTCAGAACCCTTAGAAGAGCAGCCAGTACTCTTATTGCTGAGCCATCTCTCTAGCTTCTAATGTTTAATATCTTAATACTAATTTTAAAGTATGATGTATTGAAATGATAATGTATTGAATGCTTTAGATTAAAGTGTATTATTAAATAAAAAATTTTGTTCTTTTAACTTTGTTTTTAAGAATTACTAGGAAATTCAAATCATGATTGGAGTTTGCTTTGATTTCTCTTAGACAGGACTGACAAAAATGCGAGAGAAAAGATTGCAGGTCTTAGTTTCATTTGCCTTGTCCTGGATTTTTTCTTTATGGAAGTATTTGATATTGCTACTAGTGCTGTTGGGGAATTGGAGATCAGCTGTTACCTATACCTCATGGATAAGTGGATGGGCTATGAGAATTCTATTCTAAACATGGTAATGGGAATGTGGCTCAGTCATACCCACTGACTCACATCACGCTGATGACCGTAGCATTAAGATTTCAGATTGCACTTTTATCAACATGCGAACTGTTAGACATTTCACACTGATCACCATGGTGGTAGAAACATCCCCCATTTGTCTTTGCTCAATTTTAGTGACATAAGTTTTGTGGGAAGGAATAAAACATGGATAGAACTTTCAAATTTTAGCCTTTGGTGTATCTTTAAGAAGGCACACTTCTCAGCCTTTCTTTGGCCAGGATATCTTTGGTTCAAGATAATTGCTACCATTAACCCTGGGTAAGCTGATACTGTAAACTTGGAAAAGAACTAAATGCTCTATACTGACAGTTTTCCCTCCTGTTTTGTTATAGCATCAAGGCCCATGTGTTTTGCATTTCATCCCGCCCATGTGCATGATGATAAAGTTTAATTATAATTTAGTCACAATGAGACATAGCAGCTAATAACATGAGACAATTTTAGCAATGCACTGTGACAGAGCTAAGCTGTGGTTCTTTCTCATTGTGTGTAGCTATCTCACTGATTGATGGTGCCTCATGTTGCCATCAGTCACATTCTCTGTTCATGTCTCCCACTCACAAATTTAATGTCCACTCTGTCTGAACAAGCAATTATCAAGGTGCATCAATAAAATTAGCATGGATTTCTTTTATCCTTCACAATTTCACAGCTAAGACATTTGTTTTTACTACAATCTCAGTAGCCTTTGAACATAGTTTATACTCTCTTATTAAATTGAAAAATTTTAATTTTTTGCTTAAAGAAAATAATTTGTGATTGAGTCTCTTTGGCATAATCAAATTGTCAACATAGCTACTCTTGGATTTTAAAATATTTCTGGGTTTTATTTACTCATAAGAGTGGGTGTGAAACTGAGAGGACTGGTAACTGAGTTTGATGAGGTACATGATGTAAAATCACCAAATAATAAATGAAAAATAAGGGGGAAAAAAGAAATTGCTATTTTCTTTTTTATCAAATCCTTCCCCCCAGAGCTCCAGGAATCCCATTGAAAGGTAGACAGAAAGGGTAAGGGAGCAGGAGGGGATGAAGGACATTGGGAGAACAAGGCTCTAAAACAACTGAGGGAAGCTCATGTGAACTCACAGAGACTGAAGCAGCAGGCACAGGGCCTACATAGATCTGCACAGGTCCTCTGCATATATAGTACAGCTTTCAGCTCAGTATGTTTATGGGAATCCTGAATGTATAAATTGCTAGTCTTTCATTATTTTGCCTACTCTTGGGACATTTTTATTTTTCTCTTGGCTTGTCCAACTTAAATATGATGGTTTATATTTTATCTTATTGTATTGTATTTTATTGTGATTTTTCATGATCTCCTAGAAGCCTGTCCTTTTTTAATGAGAGACAGAAATGGAAGTAGGTCCAGATGAGAGAAGATGGGGGCAATGGGAAGAAGGAGAGAGAGGAAAACTATTTAGATAAAAAAGAAAAATAAAAAATGTTAGGCTTCTTCCCCCCTCTCTTGTGTGTATGTGTGTGTGTGTGTGTGTGTGTGTGTTTAGGCCTTGTGTAAGTAAATCACAGCTGTAGTTTCTATCTGTTCATGTGATGGCCATATCTAATCATGAAAATAGCATTTACTACTTCTGTATTTTGGACACAAGCACTGACATACAGTCACAGAGAATGTAATAACTAAGCACCACTAAGTGACTAACAGATGGGTATTTACACAGTCTGGCCAAAGTGACAATGGGGTGGTTTCATGTCCTGAGCAGTATAAAACAGGATGTCATGAGAGTGCTTCATTATTCAGGACAGCATTCACTTGAAAATGCAAATTACTTATTCTAGAAACTTTCATTTAATAGTTCTGTGCTTCAATTTACCAGTGAAACCATGAAATTCAATTCCATGGAGAGAGACACTGTTATATGTTCTCACTTTTCTTAGCATCCTGGAAGAAAGATAAAATTATCATTTTTCATGTTTTGTAGACAAAGAAATAAGATAACATTTAAAAAGTTTGCATAAAAAAGACAAAAATCTCATCTCTAAGGGATTAAGTGATAATGTGTTCTAGAGTCAAATATGAGGTACTATAGCCCTGGAACAGAGATCCAAGTTGCCCTAAATACCACATGGTAAGAGTTTCATGAACTTTCATAAAAACATAAGAAGGAAAATCATAAACCATGACATATTTCAAATATAGTGGTGGAGATAACATTTGCATTGGGTCACTGAATAGTGAAGCAACCCTTACTGTAGATATCTGGAGCTGTCTAAAGGCATTATTAGCTTTCAGCTGGTGGGGGCTAGTGATCTGCTGAGTTACATTCTGAAAATTTCTACTTAGTAGTGAAGGAATGTTAGGTCTGATGCAAAGGTGGGCAAGAATAGCTGTTAAGAGGATTAGAAGACAGTCAAATATAAATTGTAATTGGGCTCTGGACCTATAGAGTTCCAACTTATCCACTGCCATTGAGGTTGTTATCAGTTAATAAATCTTGCAGAAGGTCCAATGTAAAATAAGTTTTCTTCCTGCAAACATTCATAGTCTTCTCCTCCCACTGTGTGTGTGTGTGTGTGTGTGTGTGTGTAAAAGAGAGAGAGAGACATAGAGAGAGACAGAGAGAGACAGAGAGAGAGACAGAGGTAAACAGAAGGTGGTCTATCCATATGGGGGAGAAATGGAAATAGTGGACAGGAAAGCAGGGTAGTGAAGGATAAATGTAGTAGTTTATGAATGTAAGGAAAGTCTAATAATATATATGCAAGGGAATTTCAACATGAAAACCACGATCTTATGGTAATTATAAAATAGGTAACTTGTCAGAGGTGGAACTTGGATTTGTGTTTGGCAGCTGGGCTGGTGTTAGAACTGTTGCTATAGAAAACAGATGTGATGAGGTTGTCCTGCAAAGACATATTCTTTACCTCTGTGAGCCACTAGTAGAAACAGGATCAGCCAATAAGCAAAAACTGATGGAAATTCTCTGATTGAAGCTGGGCCATGATGTGACTCGGTTCCACCACATCATCCCATCTGCCTTAGTCAGTGAGTTCAGTTGAATTCTGTTGGGTTTGGATGGAATTGTCTCATCAGAGCTCATTTGCTTGACTATTAGAACACAGCTACAAGTGTTCTGGAGGAGATTGTTGAACCTGTGAGATGTGAGAGCTTAGAGAACGTGGGTGACAAAGGGATCAGATTTTGATGCCCTGTTCCTCTATGAGGATCTGTGCTTTCTCACTCACCCAGAGTTAAGCAGACAGCCTTGATATTCTCCTACCTTTTTTCTGTCCATCCCTCTTCTGTCAGATGAGAGCCAAAATAAAGTCTTCCTCCTTTATATTGCTTCTTTGCATGGTTTTTGTAAAAATGATCAAAAAGTGGCTATTAAAACATGATATAGTCATGTTCTCTCCTAATCTTGCTTGCTGAAATAAAGAAGCTATACTTGGAAACATAGCTATCTCAAAATATTGCTATTCTAGCCAGTCTGTCTTGGGTCTTTACCTTTAGTTATCAGACTATTAGAACTATGGACCCCAAGAAAATAGAATTATCCTGGGAATCTCCTGCTTGGAGAAGAAGCTGGAGCCCTGGGGGCATCTGTGAGGAGCTTCTCTCCTGGAGGAGGAGCTTATCTACAGGAGGAGGGGCTTATCTCCTGGAGGAGGAGCTTATCTAAAGGAGGAGAGGCTTATCTCACAGAGGAGCGACTAATCTTCTAAAGGAAAAGTCCAAAGAAATATTCATAATTGTCAGATGACCTTACAAGAGAGACTTGAAACTGAGACAAAAGTGGTCAGGGCCCTCACCTTGGCCAGATTGCCTAGCTGTGTATATCTATCCATTATTCAAGACATCAAGGATGGAAGGAGAACATCTTCGTGGGTGGAGGACTAGTGTGGGTAGATCTTTCAATTCCTCTTTCCAGTGTGGTCACATTGAATAAATATCCCTGTTTTAATTTTTGATTGCAGTGATAAGACAACATGACCATGTCAACTTACAAAAGATTGAAGGCTTACAGTTTCAGAGGTTTGGAGTCCATGACTATCATGCCTAGAAGAATACCAGTAGCTGAGAACCTATATCTTGATCCACAAGCACAACTTAGAGAGAACTAACTGGAAATGGTGTGGGCTTTTGAAACCTCAAAGCCCACCCCCAGGGACACACCTCCTTTAACAAGGTGAGACCTCTTAATCTTTCCCAAACAGTTCCAGCAACTAGGGACCAAGCCATTGTGTGATATTTTGGCCACATTCTGACAATAAAGTTTGCTTTGAATCAGAGGGCAGAGCTAGCTACTTGGCCAAAATTAACCATAGAGGTTTTGGAGAACTGAGAACAGATAGACAGGAAGTAGTAGGATGAGACTTAGAGAGAGTCTCCACCCTTTAACATGAAGGAATTAAAGAGACAGATCGTTAGTCACTTATCTGATTATTCAGGTTCTTACCCTGACATCTGACTCCTGAGTTTTTATTGATAAAGAATAATTAGATAAACATTTCTCCAAACATTCAAATATGTGAGGCTATGGGGTTCATTCTCTTTCTAACCATCACACTCTCTTTCCTGCTTTCCATTATTGATTGGCTTATTGGTAGCTTTTCTAGCTTGACAAAACATGGGCAAATATTTTAGGTTGATTAACACTAGCAATCAACCCTCAAATAGCATCCTCAAGAACCCTGACTGTGCCTGAAACTCTATTACAATTTTCTTAGAGCCGGTAAGTGATGATGTCAGTCTTTCCAATAACTAGAATGTGATTTTGGAACAGAAGTGCTTGTTCAGACTAGATAATGACAACTTCTCTCAGGTTTGGACAGCAGCTGATGTAGTAGGCCCTCCAAAGCTGTGCCTCCCCAAATGATGTCCAAGAATGCTTGGGCACTGTTCTTAGAAATTCTTGCTCAGTCCCAGTTGTTACTAGGGCTGTGGCCTTCAGAGTCTAACTAATATGTTATCCCTGCTCCTTGCCACTTCAAACCTGGTTCATTTTATTTGATGGAGAATAATTTTACTCTGCATTTCCTCCTACTATTCAGATGGTCTGTCCTGAAGGTTAGAAAGGTATTTACACTTCTGTTATCCACTACCCCTGCGAAGGGACTTAATGCCCAGTTCTGTCTTGGTCTGGGAAGCAAGATGAAAGGCCCATCACAATAAGAGAGGTGAAATAACAAGAAAACCTGAGAAAGAAACTAGCTTCCTTTGTATCCCTGGGTTCCAATCTTGGGTATGGATGTTGTCTGACTCAAATCCAGGTCAAGACAAAGTTAGATGGTCTTAAATTTGTAGAATAATTTATGCTTAAAATCTTCCAGTTTTTTTAAATATATATTTTAGTGACCATAGAATTTACAGGTGGGGAACGTGTGCAGCTGTAAAGGTGCTGCCCTGGAAGTCTTCTCTGTACAAGTATACAGGTATTACCTGGGAGGTTTCGCTGTGCAGGTGTACAGGTGCCACCCTGGGAGGTCTCCCCTGTGCAGGTGTACAGGTGCCACCTTGGGAGGTTCCCCTGTGTAGGTGTACAGGTGCCACCCTGGGAGGTCTCCCCTGTGCAGGTGTACAGGTGCCACCCTGGGAGGTCTCCCCTGTGCAGGTGTACAGGTGCCACCCTGGGAGGTCTCCCCTGTGCAGGTTACAGGTGTCACCCTGGGAGATCTCCCCTGTGCAGGTGTACAGGTGCCACCCTGGGAGTTCTCCCCTATGCAGGTGTACAGGTGCCACCCTGGAAGATCTCCTCCCTGTGTAGTTGTACAGGTACAGCCATGGGAGACCTCCTCCTTTAGTTCAGGTGTCAAGTCCAAGAAGTCGATTAGAAACAAAGAATGGCATTGCTGCATAACGTAAAAGTAGGTCAGCCAGAAAAACCTCTTTTGCAAAAGAAAGTGAACTAAACCCACACTTGGCTAGTGAGCATCCTTGGCCATGATAACTACCATCTTTTATTCCTGTTTGTAACTGAGTCACATCCCGTTCCTGGGAGCTTTACCTTACAATCTGGTTCATTTAGATAATTCAAGAAATATTAGTACTTGCCAGGCTCTCTACCTTTGAGAGAAACAAGAGGAAATACAAAGGAATACATTCCTCACAGACTTCCTCAGTTGGTTCAGGTGACAAGAACAGGAGAAATTCCCCTTTGGCTCAGGTGTTGAGCTTAGGATCTTGGATTAATGCACATTGTCATCATCTTGAAAATTTTAATAACTGTTGTTGGAGCTCAGGGAACACATTTTTATTTCTGGCCCTTCCTTACAAATTATGTAGCCATCTAGATTGCAACCCAGGTTTGAGATATGTATTTTTAGTCACAATATATTTTTAAAGTTATGTTTTTACAAACAAGAAAAAAAGTCAAGCATGCCCAAGCGGCAAACCACAACCACTGAACAGCTTGGGATCAGAAACACCCTGGACTGACTCTTCGGATCCCACTCCAACTATAGGAACACCTGACTCACCCTTGAGGGAGGGGCGACAAAACTGGATTTGCCAGGAGTGGAGACTGATCCAAGCATTATTGGGTCAGTGGGACCATAGGACTGTCAGCTCCCTGCCCAGGGAGGGAATGGGGAGTTGTGGAGAATAAAAAAGGACCTGATGTGGTGGGAGGGGGAAGGGACCTTGAATAAGGATATACAGGGATGGAAAATAAAAATTCAGAGGGAAAGCTGAACACAAAGTAAATATATGTGTAGCCATCTTATTTGCATTACCACCCTTGATAAGTCATGCTTATGATTTTTATCTTCTTTATAGTTATTGTTAACTTAGCATTTTAAATTCATTTTATTGTTTTTCTTGATAAATACAAAATAAATAAAGAAGAAAAAAAAGAGTTATGATCTCTTCTAATTCCCAGCATTGCTATGGAAACATGTGCATACACACACACACATATACATACACATGTACACACACAATCAGAATACAGAAATACATGGCATGTGAGATGCATATATGACACTGAATTTGAATTTACCTTATGAGATAAAGGAGCAGTAATTTCTCTTTGCCTTGTGCTGTTTGGGGCTTGTAGAGCCTGCGACTCCAGTGTATGTCTCTTTAAGGCTGCTGTGGGTCAGGGCCTAGCTGTTTCATTCTTCATTTTTCCCTTGGGTACAGAATAAGACTTACTAATGTAGTGAGCCAGGAATCTGTGTGGCTGTCATCTTTCACGTTGATAGTATTTAAAATAAATTATCAAATTACTCTAAGAAATTTCAGGTTGTTGCTTTCAAAATACCCAGTGTTATTTCTCAAGGTAAATATTGAAAAATGTCAGGACCATAAAGATTTGGTTTGTTCATATAATCTCTATTAAGGTCATAATAAAATATATTGAGTTAGTGAAGGAAGATATTAGAAGGTAAATGTTCATAACATAATTATTAGCAAGATTATCAATATTGGTATTAAGATGGTATAACAAAGAAAATATAACAAAATATAAGAATATAGCTAATTTAAAAATGATAATTCAGTTACTAATTTTATTAGTTAAGAAATCTCAATAACAGAAGTTTATTTTTGTTTAGTCATTTAAAATAAGATGGGGTCTAAATGCCTTGGTCTGTGGCTATTGATTTTACTTTATTTTATTTTTTATTATCTTTGAGAACTTCCTATAATGTATTTTGATGCAATCCTTTCCCTATCTCTTCCTAGATCCACCCCTTCTGTACCTACTCAACATCTTGTTCTCTCTCTCTTTCTCTCTCTCTCTCTCCCTCTCTCTCTCTCTCTCTCTCTCTCTCTCTCTCTCTCTCTAACTCATTGAGTCTGATCTGTACTGCCTAATTACCTTGAATATGTGGCCTTCCCCTGGAGTGTGATCTATCCACCAGAGGACCTATTCTTAAAGGAAACAGATTATCCCCCCTCAGCATATGTCACCTGCCAATAGCTCCTCAAGTAGAGGAGCAACTTCATGCCACGTCTCTCCATGCTGGGATTGTTTTCTAGCTTGAGTTTGGTGCAGGCTGTGTTTTGTCTCAATTACTGTGAGTGCATGTCAGAAGTTTTCTCTCATTTGTGGACATTATCTTTGAATATATATATATATATATGTTGAATACTCATAAGGAGACATAGCGGGATTTCACAGGAGAGGAGACAGAACTCAGTAATATAAGGGTAATAGGAAATAATGGAACAATGATATTTAAATTAGGGTTGGAGAAAGGAGGGCAGGGTAAAGGAACAAATATGCAATAAATAACACTAAGGACCTATTTAAAAATCCTATGAAAGCTACTATAGAAGCTTCCTAAAATATATACATAAGCATACATTAAAAGATTTTAAGTGGGGGTTGGAGAGATGGCTCAGCTGTTAAAGGTTAGGCTCACAACCAAATATATAAAAGATTTTAAGTGGAATTATTCTATAGTTCAACAATTCCCCTAATATATATCACAGCTAAATAAACACAAATAAAAACCCCAGTGCCAGGAATTGGGTATCTTCTTCAGTGTTGTTGGCCAGTGAGGCCCCAAAACCCCAGTGTTATTATTGGTGCTATTGATTATCCTCAGAACACTATTGCTGAAGACACCACCATTGTGGGTCATAGACAATGGAGAAATCCAACTGGCCTTCACCCATACTGGCAAGGTTACATAGTGCTAGGTGTTATGTAATGTACACTACCAGGAGAGGGAAGCTGTCATCAATCTTACTTAGTTGTGAACTCTTAGACCTAAAAATGACCGGCCTGACAAAGCATGGCCACCGGTAATTACTGGCAAGAAGGATGGGGCTAAACAATGATTTCTGATTGAATTTAATGCTTATTCCACAAGAAAAACCCATACGTGGCACTATTATTGGGAAGAAGAACACAGGCTTGGCAGTTCATAGACCCCGGAGGAGAACCTACTATTATTCTGCTAAGTTGACCCAATTTTAAACTGATTTCTAATAGTATCTCTTTATACTTGTATATCAATGCATCACTCAGCTCTCATTACAGAAGCTTCTGCTTGCAGTGGTCAGCAATTAACAGAGATGCACAGCCAGTCAAGGTGCAGAGAATAAGAGACGGGAAGACTGATTTTCTATACATCCTGAGCACTATGCCGTGAGAGGTCATTCTGATGCTTTTTCACAGCCTTCTCAGAGAAGAGCTCCGAGGGCACTATGGAGAATGCTCACCAGGCCTTGAGATTTCTCAGAGATCTGGAAAGTGTGGCTGAAGCAATGACGTTCAAGCAGACCAAATCAGAAAATTGCAGTGAAATTGGTTAAGGCCAGTGACCACCAAGATGGCAGACAGATGACTGAGGCCTTTCTGAGCCTTATTCCTTTGTGGTATAATACATTAGCCCAGTGGAATTTGTGTAAGGGGAGAGGGGAGCTGCTATATCAGCAAAGTCCATTTAATCCCTGTGCAAATCAGCCTGCATGGCTGAAAAGTCTCCCCACTTTCCAGAAAAAACATGAATATTCAAAAACACTTCTCAGAAAAGACATGAATATTCAAACCCTTCCCCATAAAATGATATGTCTAACTGCTTTTGACTGTTCTGCCTTTGGAGTAGCTGTGCTTCTCTGCCTTTGGAGTAGCTGTGATTCTTCTCTGGAGCTACGTGTGAACTTCCACTTCACTTCCCAGCTACTCTGTCTCTGATTACATCTGACTTTTCTCCTGCAGGAAACTGAGGTTCCGCTCAGCTGGGGATATTTCTCCCATACAAGCCTTGACAACTCAAGCAGACTACCTAAAGGGGGACATGTTTTGGGTGGAAACTGGGTTGACTTGGAGAGCCACAGCCACTATCAAGTAGGTAATCCACTCTGCAAAGACCATAGAGAATATTGTCATAGTCTTGATATTCAAACTGGAGAGTACTCTCCCTCAGAGACAATTCCAGATACATGTTAAGAACTTTGCTGTCCCAGGCCAGCAGGAAGGCTTAGTGGATAAAGGCACCTGCATTCAAGCCTGATAATCTGAGTTTGTTTTCTAGACCCCATGCTGTGAAAGAAAAGGAACAACCTCAGCAAGTTGTCCTCTGACATCCACATGTATGCTGTCGCATGCAAGTATGTGTGTGTGTGTGTGTGTGTGTGTGTCTCTCTCTCTCTCTCTCTCACACACACACAAAGAGAGAGAGAGATAAAGAATAAATTAAAGAATGAAGTTATTAAAAAATACAGCATCTAGGAGTGAGTCCACGAATGGATGGCTCACATCCACATGGATAGTCTTATGAAACCTAGAACATGGATACGGGTAAAGTGAAGACACTTAGGGATGTTATTTTCGGAACTTCAATTTTTCAAATAATTAGCAAAACCAGTTCTCACATTAGATTATAGGACATCTTTTGTTCTCATTTTAATATGATTGACACTGATCTCACCTGTGCATTCTTCATGAAATCTGTTTTCCTAGCTACATATTAGGAATAAAAGCAAAGGATTATTTCTGTCTCACATTGAATATTAAAAAACAGTGCCGTAGGTACACATTCCTGGCTCACAAGTATACCATGAACATTATCATCTAAACAGGAAAGAAAAAAAACTTTAAAAAGCTATTTGACAAGAAAGCTATACTATCATTCCGACATCTTATTCACTGGCTATTTATTCTTCAGTAGAAAACAACCCAACTGGCCACATCTTCTCTAAACTCTCTGTCATATTGTGGAGTTGAATAACTGTGGAGCACATGGCAGATGAAATCTGCTGTTATGGTTCAGATGTAAAATGCCCTTCACAGGTTCCTGGGCTTCAACAATTGTTCCCCCAAAAATGGTTCTGTTCTGGGAGGTTGTGCAAGCTTCAAGTGAGGTCTGGCTTTAGAAGACTGTCTCTCTTGTTTCTTAAACAGTGCAGCATGCATAGCTTTCCTTGGTCCTATGCTCCTTCTGGGAAATCAATAATTCTCACCCTCCGTTTTTCTCTGCCTTCTATTCTTCCTTTCTCAGCTGTTTTCAAAATGCAATGGCAGGAGCTTGTCCAGGTGTTTATGATAAGAGTGAAATTAAGTACATGAAAAGGAGACCCAGAATTGAAAAGCAGCTGTGAATGGGAGTGAGGTCTGCAGTTTGCATCTCTACAGACTGGCTTTGTTTTCCTTAGTGTTTTGTCTTGGTGATTTTTCCGCTGGAAATGCCTCTGAGAGAAGACCTCCCAGAGCTGGGGACTCAAAAGGCACTGTGATCATTTAGCCATGTTGGAGTTAAGCTACCACAATAACTGGCCTTTGTGAAAGTACAAATGCCAGCCATTTCATTACTGACCCTTTCTGACTCCTGCTTCTTAAAAGCAATGGATCTCACCTTCCTGACATTTAGGTCTCATCACATGGCAACCCAAGAGTGAGCCATGCATTATCTTCAAGTGAGGTCCTCCTAGCTGGTCAGGGCTGTGTCCGCCTCTCCTATCCAGGTTTTACAAAGCCCATGGAAAAGTTTCTAAGACACTCCACCCCCACATGCACAAACTTTCTCCCTTAGGCTTGATACTGTTTGATTCCTGGAGCTCTCTGAAGCTTGAGAATGCTGCACTTTATCCATAGTTAAGCATTTTCCTTGCTCATTTCTGGTATTAACCACTAACTCCTATCCTCTATGAACACACAGGTGCAGAATTCAGTTTTTTTCCTTATCCCTCTTGCCTCTTATAGCAATAACTTTTCCTTGTCATTTCTCTGATCTTCAGTTCCCCACATCCTTAAAAGTCTTATTTATTTCAGCCTCTTTGTCATTTATCTTGGGTTCTTTCGCTACTGTTGTTTTCTTACCATTAGGTACTTTGTTTTCTCTGTCAAGTGGATCCCCTCCTCCTCTTGATGTTTTACACTTTATTGGTATGTATGCTCCTTGACTCTGGTGCCACCAGCCCCCCTTCTTGTTCTCTGTCTTTGCTATCTATTGCCATGCACTTGTATGACTGATAACCACTTGACTTACTTTGCTGTTCTGGGTCAGTACCCGAGACTCTTCTGATGTCTGAGGGTTTACTGCTGCCCCAGCCTCAGGCCCAGTTCTGACACAGAAATCAGCCCTGCCCTCCTCTTCCCTTTCTCCTTATAGCCACATTAATTCAACTCTCTAGCTACCCTGTAGGAAATCACTCTGTAAACATATGGACTAACTTATTGTTGCAAATAAAAATGTCTGGTTGATTCTCAGGAGTTCACTACTTCAACACACACTGATGGTAAAGCCCTGAGCAGTGCATAGTTTCATGAAAGTCTGCTTTCTGCCTCTATGATGCTTTTCTGCTCAAACCCAACCTTTCATTAACTGTAGAGCAAAGCCTGAATTTGCTTCTTCATCCCCATTTTCTGCATTGACTGTTTTGTTTTTTAATCAGAGAAGGCAATGTTGAGTTCCCAGTTAAGTTTGCTTTCCTCAAATAATGAGACAGAGGAACTTTACAAAAGAGATATTGGCATTAATCTCCTTCTTACTTTATGAAAACTTATCGTGAAATTAAAAGGCCTATTTTGTTTAAGCTGATTGGTCAAGGGCTGGTGTGAATATGTGTACCTCACTTTATATACTGTTTCCAGGGGCATTTGATATCACCCTAAGTGTAGCCTCTCATGTGCAAAGCCACAGTAGCTGTGTGTGCCATCTGGGGTCATGTAGATAACCTCATTTTCTCTCAGAAATATGGAACTTTACTAGCATCAACAATAGATGCTAAGTATACATGAGTAGATTACAAGTTACACAGACCAACTCTGCAACTCTTCTATCATCTATCTATCTATCTATCATCTATCTATCTATCAGTTTATCCATTAATCCACTCACCCATCTACCCACTAACCCACCCTTCCATCCATGAATCTAACCATCTGTCCATCATTCCTAAATTTTTCAGAAGCTAGAAATAAGTCTGGCCATATGCTCTCTTTAACCCATTCTATCTCTTCCCAATATGGTAGAACAGTGTTTCCAATGATGTCACCCACAGTATCTATTAAATATCTACTTTGAGAGCAATTCCTTGGCCTGTGACTTCCTATGTAGTAGTGATATCATCCCTTGCTAGAGTAAGAAAGTCAGCCAGCTTGACCACACTCTGGCTCCATTATAGTCACTCTAGATAAACTGTCCAACTCTTCCTGTCTTTTTAAGTGAGATCCCAAGTGGAAGACAACATGTCTGTAGGAAACAATGAAAAGCAAGAGCAGAGCAAAAGAAAGTACTATTAATTCAGTAGATAACATTTAACTAATTATGATGCAATGCAAATGTAAAACCACCTGGTATATTTACAACTACTAGTCCTGTGAACGCTTTATCTTCGGAACTTTCTAGATATTTGTAGCAGAGAACACCTAAAATGACCCCTTCTTTCTCTTGATACCTTACAAAATGCTTTAGAAAGTAGGATTTGTTTTTATTGTTGCTATTGTTTGAGAGACATTTATCACTACCAATTTCTTCCTGTTTTATTTGTCCATTTTCTAAACTATTACTATTTAATAAAATGATAAAACACCTGTTATCCTTATAGGATTACTTCAGTATGTACAATGGTATTCTATCTCTTCCAATGCTTGGATTAGTTTTCAAAAAGTGCTGCATTTTCAGAACTTTGGAAACATCTCCCCTTTCTATTCACAAGAAAATTACTGAGTAACATACTTGTGCCTAGTGTGGTTTATAATAAAAAGGATGATGATAGTTTCATTATTGCTATTACTAAGAATATACTGTATTCTACTATTAAATATTTGCCTGTTATAAAATTATCAGTAGAGGAATACTTAGATTTAAAGTGAGCCAAGGTTTACACTGTGTTCTTGCCTGAGAAGATTTTTGTGTCCATGCAGTAGAGAGACTCTTTTTCTGTGAAGTAGGAGAAATAACCACACAGAGAAATTTCAGAGCTCTTCCATATTCAAAGTTTTAGCTCTGTGTTTTCTTGGTCTCTTTCAGCTCTGGATCTCAGCTATTTTTAAATGACTTAGTCTAATTTTTAGGTCCCCTGCTTCTCTAGCTTCCTTCTGTGGAACTGGCTGAACTGAACTAACTTTGACTGGAGACAAATCTGTAAGTACATGGTAAAAGTTGGTTTGCGGCTTTGTGGAAAGCTTCAGGGGGAAAAAATTCAGGTTCTTCATTTCCGTGACCTTTGTGCTACAAAGCCCTGACAGTGACTTCTATTCTGGCCCTTATTACAGAAGTTCCAGAGGATAAATGGCTGACAAGAGATTGTTCTTCTCTCCTCCAGAGGGAAGTTGATTTTTGGTTGTTTGCTATTGTCATTATAAAAAACCATAGAAACCAAATTGCATAAAAAATAAGCATTTACTTATTGTTCACATACCTATAGCTCAATTGAGCTTGCCTTACTGTATTATTGCCCTCAGGTCAACTTCATATGGCTCTTATCACTGAGACCTACAGCTCCTGGGAGTTATGCATTTCATGAGAACAGAGACATCTGGGAGTCCATGGTATGAACCTAATTCTCAATGTTTTTTCTGTTCCCAGAATACCAAAGCAGATCCAATTGCCAACTTGAAAGCCAAGAAGCAAAAAAAAAAAAAAAAAAAAAAATGGACTTTTCCTATCAATGTGTTTTCATTTTAACCATTTATTGATCATGTGTCCTAAGGTAGACATTTCCTACTTTTCCATGGTAAATGTAGGTTTAGATTATGAGATGCTTAATAATAATGTAGGACACTGAAAATCTACTATCTTGTAAATTTATAACTATGGCAAGCCCTGATCAAATGGTATCAAAATTACTTGACAACCTTAAAGACAGTATTTAGACTTATAAAATACAGTCATATTTTGATAAATATAAGGCATTTTAGTAGTCAACCATAAGATAGTATACCAGTTTGCGTTATTTCAAGTCCCTTCACCTTTGGTCGTCAAACATCGCAGGCAAGTGCTCTACAACCGAACTATATCCCAAGATTGACTTTTACTTTGTATTTTTAATCAGATTCTTATTAATTTGTCCAGACTGACCTTGATCCCTTTCTGGAACACAGGCATGCCTTGAATTTTTAATCCCTCCTGACTTAGTTTCTCAAGTAACCATGATTATAGGTTTGCACACACAGTCCATCTTGCATTAAAACTCATTTAGGTTTTAGAACACATGTAAAATTTGTGTCTTTATTGTAAACATTTATTGATTATGTACTCTAAAATAGGCATTATGCTAAGCACTTTCCTGTTCATGGTCCATCAAATCTACATATCTGTTCCTATAAAGATGATCTGCTTCTGAGGCTCAGCTGAGAAAGCTGATATAACTGAACCAAAGGCCCTTAAATAGTAAGAAGCACAGACAAGCCTTCCTCCGGTGCTTGAGACCTCCTTTCTTAAGTATCATGCTATGTACCATTCTCTAAACCTTGGCAATCAGCTGCAAATGTACAGAATAGATACTTCCATTTTCTTGTTAGGGTTAGGGTTAGGGTTATAGATCACAGATATACATAAATAGAAACTAAATACATGCAAGTGAAACACAGCATAGGCTGACCTAGTGAATAGTAGGCTGGACATCTGCATGGAATCTGGGAATTCTAGCCTCACAGGCAACTCTGGGCTGTTGAGTTAGTGAGTTGCCAGGAGTGGTTTATTTTTAAACCCTGATGCCTTGTTTGTGTGTAGTCCATTTTTATGTCGCCCCTTACTCTGTGGGTTCTTCAGCCTTCACTGAGAGCTGGCTGCTTTATGAAGCTCTTTGGAGCATCTTGCTATGATGAAATGGCAATGGCTATGTTCCTCACCTCTTTGCCAATTTGGGTTTATTTCTGTGCAGACACAGATTTGGCAGGCCCTCCTGTTGACAATTATAGGCTAAATCCATTTTGGGCTGTTCCCCAAGCTGGTCCCACAAAAGGAAATCAAAGAAAAGAATATAGCAACTGTGTTAAAAAGAATAATCTACACAGACCAAGGCTGGGCTTTAACTTTGAGGATATCCAGGGGTGGGAATTATTATGGTGGAATACTAGGACAGATTAATGCACTTTTGCAAGGATTTATATTATATGAAGTGTCTTCTTGGGGCATTTTTAGATAGCATAACTGTCATAAGAAGCAGCACGGGAGAGTGAGTAAACTGGGAATGTTAATGGACTGACCTACTATATTTTGTTCCTTGTCAACCTGTGTCTTGTTATCTAAAGTTACTTCTGTTACACATGCTCCTTCATCTTATTTTCATATGAACAAAGTGTAATGGCATATGTATATGAAAATGCTACCGTGAATCCCATTACTTTGAATTGTAACCTGAAAATGTTTCATTTAAATGGCCATTGAGTCTTAGAGTTCATCTTACTTTGGTAAGCATTCGAGCAGCTTTGGATGGTAAGGTCAGTCAACTGAGCATTTCATTAAAATCTCACCTCTCTCTCATCCTCATCAAATATTATTCACACTAATTCCTCCTTGGTCTTTAACATCAGAGAGGAAAAAAACAGTCTGAGGCTAGGATCAGGAATAATGTGAGACAAAACTGGTCTCTGTAAGGACTATGGCACAAAGGCACCATTGCCTCAAACTACTGAATTACAGCTGTAAAAAGTTAAAGCAGACACATTAGGTGAACAGTCTTAGAGCACTGTAATGCTTCATTGCAATTTAGTATGAATAAACAACCAAGAGGGAAGGCCTGAGACTGTGGCTCACTACATTTATGTTCTGTCAATGTTTTATGATTTGCTAACATTGGTGTGGGTGTGGTAGCTGGAATGAAAGAATTCCAAACCAGATAAAAGAAGATAAACACATACAATGGGAAAAGCTCTGAATTCCAGCTATGGTCCTGTTTCTACAGTCGGTTTAGGGACAAGCTTTCTAAATCTTTGCCTTCTGACATGGCCAGAATTACAGCAGATCCTGTAGAAAGTTCATCTGAAGATCCCATGAGATAAAATATGTAAAGCATTTTATAAATTAGAAAATACAACCCCCCCACACCAAGATTAATTATTCTTTCTTAATCCTTCCATTTCTCTCCCTCTATGCTGAAAGAACGAAAAAATTGTTGGCACAGAATAGTGTTCAGTTTCAAAAGTGGAGTAAGTTGTTGCCTTTACACCTTTTGCTGCTAATATCCATCACCCCCTCTTTGACAGCTGCTCCAAAGTTTCCAGTTGGAGGGGAAACAAGACGAGGTTGGGTCAGCCTCCGATTCCTGCTCATGACTTAAACAGTATTAAAGCTTTAACATCCCCTCTCTTAGCAGATGCTTGGAAGGACACCAGGAGTGAAAACTCTGGACACTCTCTTATCCTGCTTTTCCTATGGTTTGACTGTCTCCCTCACCCGATAGGAGCAGATCATAAGGCACAGGTAGAATATCAACCTAGTTACAAGGTAGACCTGGAGTCTCAGCATGAGAAGCTGCTTCTGCAAGCTACTTGTCATGCACTACTTTAGTTCATCTCCTACTAAACTTCGAATTAAACAAAAATGCTTACTTTCTCTGTATCCCATCCAAGAAAGTTTCCCATTCAATAATATTAATAATAATATTTTAAAACCTTGTCTTAAAATTGTAGTAAGTGCCAAGAGGGCTGTAGTTTCTGCTTTGTTGAAATAATATCAGATTTCCTGTGATGCTTTACATAGTTGTCATCTCTGTGATGTGATACAACCATGATTTATTGACCTACTGAAAGCGCTGTCATTGACTTGTCATAATGAGCTTTTTGTAAAGTACTAAAGTCTAGAATGTTGTGCAATATTTAGAACAGAGGCTTAATCTGCTTATGGATTTGGACTTGGTAACTTGTACACCTTACAGATGAATATTCTGCCTTGTTTTTATTCCATATCTTATTCCTCTTTCCCTCTGGGTTCCTTGTCACTAAAGAGTCTGGCAGAAAGCAGAGGATATCATGTTAAAAACTATGAAGATTGAAATTTGATCTGCTGTGCCTAAGAGGAGATGCCAGCTTCAGCAGAGCAAAATCTAAACTCATGTTATTCTCTAAACAACCTTGCTTTTGTGAATAGGGCATCCTCTATTGGTGGGCATTAAGACTGTATGTGTGTGTTGTGGAGGTGCTTGGAAGGAAAATCATATCTAACCACGGTATTTGAGCTTATTTCCATGGATATAGGAGCAAGGAGAAATTCTGAATGGGAAAAGACCCAGTAAACATCTTATGTCCAAGAACTGTTTCTTTTACTAGGACCAATGAGTGTTTCTCTTGAACCTGGTAGTAAAGGAGGCCAGCCCTGGTGACATGATAACATTTCTCTATTAGCATATTCTGGATTCCACATCTCCAGGTTCAATTGGCTGATCAAACAGATAAGCACGAGCCACATGTAGTTCAGATGATCTGGAAGGGGTGGTTGTTAATGTATTCATTTGATATGAAGTTTGGCAAATAGGTGACAGTTCTTAATTAGTAAAATGTGGGGTGCTGACCAAAGTTGGGGTATGAGGACACAGGGATATGAGAGCATGGTGAAAGGAAATCAGAAGAAAAGAAAGTACCAATGAAACTCAACCAATGAAATATATCATTATATTAGGAAAATAAATGACCCATGCATAGTTACACACACACACACACACACACACACACACACACAGAGACACTAAAGCAAGTATTCATATGCAAATATGCACAGCCCAAAGCCCAATAGATTAACTGCCATAAAATTACCTTTAAGACTCTAACTTGAAGGCAGACTTAAAAATTTTATTATTATTGTTGCTAATTTAGGTTTTTTTAAAAGTCTTCATATGTAACCTAGGCTGTCTTTGATTTTGTGATGATCATCTCATATCAGCCATCCTCAGCTAGGGTTGCGAAATTTAATACCTATTTCTGGATTAAATCAAGTATTATATGAACTATTATTATTTGTTTTTGTTTCCTTTTTGCACAGAAATTTCACCCAAAAGGAAAGTTTGGAAGAGATCATTAAAATGACTTTTTTAATTGAGAAAGGACAAAATTGAGAGGAAACAAAGTACGTGCCTCTAGTAATAGTTAATATCTTCTACATTTATAGTTATTGTATCTACAGATTGAAACAATCAAATATTAGAAATAGTTCAGAGAAAATTGTTCCATCTTTATAAAATGTGCAGTTTTTTCACAGATAGGAATTTTTAAAAATTAAGATAAAAGATAAACATTTTATAATAAAAAATTGTGTTTAGTTTCATAATATAAAAATGTATTTAAGGAAAATAAATTTCACATTTGTACAATGACAATTAAAGGAGACAGAACTAGTTATCGGTAATAGACAAAACTGGTTAGCGGTAGTAGTGCCAATGGATCAAACAGTTGAGTGTCATTCAATCATTTTCTCTCAGAATATTACATAAAATCACTAAACCTATATCCAAGAATTACTTAAACAATGTCATAGTAAATAATTGAAAGCTGTTTTAAATGGCTTTCTCTATTTGTGATTTATCATTTTAGTCACCTGTTATTGCAAGTACACTTAACATGGATAGCTATGGGCTAGCATATATGTTCAGTCTTTTGAGACTAAACAGTCACCATGACAACTGAATACAGGCACTGTACCAAGCATTGTGAGGGTGCTTCCACTTTTCCCTCCCAGGCATCAAATATTATCTTTTGACTTCTTATTATCCCTGTGATCCGTTAAGCACAACCTGTACTTTAGTAAACAAGTCCTAAGTGTTCTTATGATGCTTTCATTCCAGTCGAACAAAAGAACCAATAAAATATGGAGATCATTTTTCAAACTTAAGACCACTTAGAGTCTGGATTGGTGTGAACAGACAGCATCCTGAAGCTGTAAGTGAGTGCAAGACAGTATGTGATAAAATTGTGCATTTCAAGCAAAATGTACATGATAGAAAAAAATCTGAAAGGAGATAGGATGGTCTGAGGTATTGATGATGAATGAAGTGAGAAGGAAGTAAGTGAAATGTTTTTGACAGGACAGTGATAAGAATGAAGGGTTTCATCATATGTGGGTTTTTCTGAACAAGTGCCAAGCGCTTCTTGGTCATTCCAAAGGGACCAGTACCCTCTCCTGGTCTCCTGCAGCTTCCCACCATTCTTAACGTTGCAGGAATGAGGAAAGCCTGAGTTACAGTGCGTCTGAGTGTTGGCAATATTCATAGAGGGAGACACGTCAAGGGATGCCTTTACTGAAATCAATGCCTTGTTGACAGAACTCCTTTTTTAGGGCTGGAATCCTGGCAGTTCTGCGGACCTGGCTTGGCTCTCCCCAGGAAGCCTGGCAAAGGACACAGGAAACTTGTTCCAGCTCATTCAGATTGGCAGTTGATTGAGTCTCACATAAACCAAACATCAAATGCAAACCTCAGTATTCTGTCTCATGACTGAATTTCAAAGTTTAAAGAGGTCTTTTCTCCTTGGGGAAGAATTAGTTGGAAAGAGTTATGCAGGAGAATGAATAGATACCAATTCTTTGTTCTTTTTTTTTTTTTTCCACGAAGTACTTTCTCATGGTTGGGGGATTTGTAGATGTAAACAGAAACAAGATGAGTTTAAAGAGAGTCAGGTAAAACACCATCATGTGTCATTTAGGAAACCAAACAACAACCAGATTGTGTAAAACTAATATTTTTATTTTAAATTGTTTTTTAAATCTTGTGGCTTAAAGTTGACATTTACACAGCCTTGAATTAGCTCCATAGCCTGTATAATCTGTAAGAAAAGATGAAATAAATGCGAAAGTCTGATACTCTTTTTTAAAAAGTGCATGGACTCTATACAAGTAACCACAGAGAAATAAGCTAACCATTGAAATAAATCAAGGGAAAATGTGAAGGGTAAAATTACAAATTCAACAACGTGTACTGTGATTTCATGAGGAAAAACACATGTGCCTTTTGAGGGGGTCTAGGGTGTCCCTGCAGCACAGCATGAGCTGACATGCTTGCTGAACACTTTCATATAAAACTGATGTCAGTGAGAAAAGCATTATGGAGAAAATGGTTATTAAAAATGAAGGAGAGAAGACTAAATTAAAATGGAGTGCAACAGGAAAAAAGTCTTTATGGAAGCCCAGATCACAGTAGACATGCTTTCTGGAGCTCAATTCTTGCCTTTCCTTTAGAGTGAGAAACAGGCCTGACTTGTTTCTGATGTTCGGAGAATGGGAGGAAATGACCCTCATCTCCAACCTTAGTCTCATATCTGCAGAAGTGTCATGGTCATGTGGGTCTTTAGGATTAGGGGAATTATGCAGAGGGTGGGACCGTGTTATTTTTTACAACTTTTCTGTAAAAATCCTAAATGTTTTCTGTTTTTTCCTCTTCTTACCTCTTCTTCACTTACACTCCATGAGCTTGGGACTTATGCTGGCAGCCAGTGTCCCTGACTAGTGACCAGAGAGACTGTTCTTTTCTAAATAAGAGCAGACAATAGAAAAGTCTTCATCTTGAATATTTTTATTTACCTGTCTTTTTCTTAGGTGCTTTGTGTCCCTAAGTATGTTTATAAAAGCTCAAGCTTATCTTTATTTGTAAGGTCTAGAGAATGTAAATTTTAAAAATTATAAATGAAAGCACAGTGTATGACTACACAGAGGTGGGCTCTTATGTATAGTTGAATCAAGAACAAATTGCTAACTATGTTGAAATGCTGCCAATCTTGAAGTTCCCTTACAGATTTCTGTGTATAGTAGCTTAGAATATACAGGCAAAGGACAAAGCATAAAAGATGCCTTCTACTTTCCCAAGGCTTTTCTTTCATTTTATTGTAGGGCCCTGGGGTGGGCTCTCAGCATAAGCTCACTGTTCACCAATCACTTGCTAAGAACTGGAGCTGAAACAAGGCTCTGCCCTAATGCCATTATGTTCAAGAGCCATGATTGATTGTGTTATAGTATGTTTTTGAAACCTAATTACTGTCTGAGTGAGTATCTGTACTCATTAATCTTTAGTCCTGTAAATAAGTAAAATTGACTAAATAACTGGATTTCTCTAATGATGGCTTAGGTTATCTTTGAACCACTGCCTTGCCCTACTCTCTTCAGAGCAGCAAATTATTTTCTTAATGGTAATTGCTCCCCAGTTTTGAAATCAATTTGTAAAAGTCGGCTTATAAAACAATTTTCCATGTTGCCCTGTGGTTGCTCGGTCCCTGGTCTATGTTTGTGGTATAATGAGCGCACCCTGCGCAGTGCTCACATCCATTGTGTTCAGAGATGACCTTCGTGGCGGGGAGGGTCACATCACTTAAGGAGAGAAGATGCTTGAGAAGGGGCTAGTTTTGCTTTCACCTTCCTGAACTCTACTTCATTCTTAACCCAAATGGAAAAAAGTTTCATTTAGCACAGCCTCTGCCATGTACTCCAAATAAGGCAGTAATTAACACAAAACAATTTCCTTTTCTACTTTCTAATAACCCACCCAGGTTAGCTCAGGTGTGGGACTTAATGATACAGTTTTCTTTCTGTTTCCTACCCCATCTAGTTATCATTTTATTACCCATTAGAATTATTCCTTAGACAACCAGCTTAAGGGACTGTTAACTCATGTTCATATACACAAAGGGAATTCTACTTCCAGATGAATTTGAGTAAAATTGACCAGATATGTTCTATTCTCAAAACAGTTAAATTATTAAAAGTTCAAAAGGTAAAAGATATTTTGACCCACTGGACACAGCATCAAAGGACAATGATGCTGATTGACAAGATCAGATGAGCCAACTTCCACTTTAGCCAACTTCAAGAGAATTTCCAGATGATGATGTGAACATAGAAAATTATATAATGAGACAGGAATAGAAACCAAGGCAGCTGCAGATCACAGGGAGGAGAGCAAACAGGGGAGCTAATAAACGAAGAAAACTCTAACCCTCTGTGGAGGGTCCACTTTAAATATCCAGGTCAAAATGAATCAGAAGATGATGCAGGGAGGGACAAGAACCACACACATGGACCTCGACGCAGTTCATGGCTCAGGCTTCCTTCTAAGCACAGTGGGAAAACACTGGAGAGTCTTCAGACCACACTTGAGATGATCCAGCTTACTTTAAAACACAGATCCATCTTGCTATGGTGAAGAATGGAAGGTTAAGAGCAAACAGGGAAACCAGGACACATTGTGATGCGAGATGAGCAGTGACTTGACAAGGGATGAGAAACAGTTGGTTTAGGCCTATAGTTCAGAAGCATAACCAATAGGACTTGATGTGAAAGCTGGATTCAAGAAGGATCTGGTCAACAGTGGAGATGGGCTCTTTCTCAGTTTGGCCCAAGTCCAATTTTCTTTGTATTTAGTCCTATCAGTAGCATGCTGAACAACTACTATGGAGGAAATATGTCACCAGTGGTGGAGACATCAGAAAGGGCACAGCCAGAGACTCTGTCATCAAGGACACTGGCAGTGGATAGAGAAGGAGACTAGGAATGATGTGACCTTGGGCCAAGAAGTTCAGTCAAGTTAGAGGAATGCTGTTTTTGTCACAGAAAGAGATAGCATTTTCTGAGGGCATAGGGTCAAAGGCCTGGAAGTAGGGGTTCCCATAGTTTTCAGTGAATAACAAAAAAATCAGGATGGCTTACATAAGTAAACCATGCAGAGAGAAGGATCTAAAAAGGTACTGTGGGTAGAGCTGAAAAACTAAGGTTGACAGTCTATACTATACAACTCTTAAATGGCAACTTTCAGATGAACCAATTTATCCTCATCATGGAGCTATTGATTTAGAGTGGAGAATTGATGTCATATACTACATGCTTCATATCATCATTTTAAGTAAAAGTTAGAAATAGCAAGGACTCATCAGCAGGATATAGACCAGCCTGGCACAAACAATGAAAGCAGAATTTTAAGATTACGTATGATGTTTTTTCTATCACCTCATATCATAGAAGGCATTTTCTTACCCTCTATCGTCTTTTCTTCACCTCTCCTTCTTATAGTTGACTCTAAGTAATAATGCACTAAGCATCCTTCTGGGGGATTCATCTGCAATGTATGGTAGCTGGAACTTGCCTGAGACTTATGGGAACATACAGATATTGCAAACATTAATATCCTTAGCCCCTTGATATATTTCCAAAAAATTGTAGTCAACTCCTTGCACCAAAAGGAAACACATGTGAGAGACTTATAAGGTGGGTCTTTTAGAGCCAAGCTTCCACCTTTACACTCCTGTGGATGGAGGGAAATCTGCTGGAATCTCAGTGGTAGGTTCTGTCACCTAAGGATGTCACTACTAATCTTGGATCCTAACCTCAGGACTGGATGTCTGATAAGTAGTCTATGAGCTCAGTTGCAAATTGCTTCCAACTGAACCCTACATACTGAAGTATTCATCTCTGAGCTGCCAGCTGCGCAGTGAAAGGAAATGAATCATTTCTGAAAATATAACAACTGAATCAAGCCCTGCTGCTTTTTTTTTTTTAAGCACCAACACCAAGCTGTATTCAAATGACAGACAATGGGCATCAACAGACTGTATCTTTACTTTGGTTTGCATCACTCTCCTTGTAGTCTGAGCTTGTCTAGGCTCTAAATTATTCTTTAACTTATGAATCATTGATCCAAGGTGATATTAATCACACTCTACCTGTATACACACACACACACACACACACACACACACACACACACACTGTACACACATGTACATGCACACATACTTCTCAATTCTTAGACAAAATGTTCAATCTGATTCAAAGAATTTCTACTCTGAGGAGAAAAGTCAGAATATTTATTTAGAAAGATTCATAAATTAAAAATTAGTTTTTGTTTTGAGCCCTGTGAACAATATTATTAGTTCTACATAAACTTGAACATGTGAGAAAAAAAGAGAATGTGTTACTACAGATTTTGGTCTATTTCATATGCAAAAGTTCTATTCATCTATAAGAAATATACTCTTCAAATTTTTATCTCAACAGTGACAATATTCAAATATCTGACAATTGATTCAGACCATAGGCTCAGGAAGGCCAGTTCACATTTAGTCCATTATATAACACAAACTGCTGTTGTTTGCAGAAAGATTGTTTGCTGATCATTGTTAAGTCCCATTCAAAACCTTCTTTAAAATCAAAACCAAAACCAAACAAACACAAAACGGTAACTGAAATAAGGACCAGGTCAGTTTAGGACCCAGGTAGCAGAAGTCATTTTTGGCTTTCCTACCTCTACATACTTGCTAACCCAACTTTGGATTACTAACTATACTCTCTCATCTTTCCAACCTTTCAACTAAAGTTACGTAGGTAACTATCAAAGATGTTCATCTACCCCTGAGATCCCAGTCTTTCAGCTCCTAACTGGGAGTTTGTTGTTTATTTTCCCATTTCTGTTAACCTTTGTTCTTTTTTTCCTTTAGAAAAACAGTAGTAGTAAGTTCCTCCATAGACCTTATGACTCCTGGGACCATGAGCTTTTGACCAGGCTTTCAGAACCAGGTCTGGATCCTTACCTGTAGAATCAGCTCAAATCTCATCAGAACACAGTTAGTTTCACCCATACCCTTTGTGTCACTATTGTACTCATGGGCACATTTTGCCTGGCTCATTGGTATCATGGTATACAAGGCTTGCATCAAGAATATCATTGCTGTCTTTTGTTTCTGAGGAGAGCCCTACATATCACTTTCTAGCACTCTGAAGCTAGTCAACAGGGAAAAATTTTAGATAATTGCCAACTATATTTCTCTATGTTCTGAAACTGAAGTATGTTGTGTTTTCCGAATAAGGTTTCACCATCTGAATCTGAATCTGGCAATGGCAATAGCCAGGATGTTTGAAGGGGCCTCTTGGGGTCTCTCTGATCAATAACTCATAGAGAAGTATTCCATTCCTGGTGCTGAGAGAGTTTCATTTAATTACTCATATCTTCTAGGGGAATCATTTTCTACTCATGCAGCCTATCTGTATTTGAACTTTGTGGTTTTAATTATATTTTCAATTATCTTACAAAGACTTTCCATAGAAGTTTTTCTTATAATCTTAATTTTGATTAATCAGCCCTGCCCCCTTCTATTTTCTTCTGTTGAAGAAAACAATCTATCCTCATTAATCACTGAGAATCTATTGTCTGTCTACTAGGTATCAGACTCTACCCTGAGTACTAGAGGTAGTGCCTAGGACAGCATCCATCCACTCTTCCAAGAAATATGCATTCTAGCAGATGCTAAAAGTCAACAATAAGAAACCAAGATATTTAGAACATATTAAGGTAGGCTCAAAATTGAGAAAAAAATTAAATAGGATAGCAGACTACAGAGAAATGGCAGCATAAAAATATTGGCAAGGATTTTTATCCAGAATGGTCATAAGACCTCTCGGGTGGTAGCATTAGAGCTCAGATTTACTTGTAACAATTTCAGGTTATCCAGGAGAGAAGTTCTGTATGTAGAATGAGAGAGCTGGTCACCATGTCTTAGTGCATTACAAGTGAAAGACACGAAGGCTAAAGTGGAGTCTGTAGAGGAAATAGGGTAAAAGAAATGAAAGATGAGTTTTGAGGTAGAAGATGTGTCCCAGAATATAAATGGATATTGGCCTTCACTTTAACTTTTTGGGGGGATACATAAAGCACACAATTATTAATTGTGGAGTTACATGGGCAAATATATTTTCTTTCTAAAATGCAAAAGGGTTCTGATTTCTTCCTCTCTTTACAAACACTTAGTACTATAATTCCTTTCATTCTAGCCATTCTGATAGGAATACATGGGTACAGTTTTCACTGTGGAGATATTTTGGGGGGAGATTTTTAAATATATCATTTGTACAGAATTCCTACACCTTAAGTACTTGGCATATTGTTTTCTCATAGATATTTATCATTATGTTATATGTACACATGTGTATGTAAACACACATATCTATCTCCTGGATTTATATAATGCCACCACATCCTAGAAGTCTAGTCCTTGATTCTTATCTTTCATTCTCCACACTTAACATTTCTACCAGATTGTACTTTATTCTCATCAGCTAAACTCAGCTCAAATGCCACCTCCTGAGGAGCTTTCAGGCTACCCTAGATAAAACCATCTCAAACTATCATGATCCCTTCTGTCCCTATATATTAGTCTTCTTTACTTTTGAACAAAATACAAGTGAACACACTGTGCATTCTTTTGGGCTAAGAAAAAAATGTAACTATTTCATAATCTGACTTTTAATAGATTTCACATTATGTCCAGTCTTAGGCTATTATTAATAATGCTGCTATAAACATTCTTGTATATGCCTTTGATAGCCATGCATATCAGTTTGACCTTATCCATTTATTTAACAGATTTCACAAAATGATTTTTTTAAAAGCAATGATATCAAACTTATACTCTTCCTAACAAATAAGAAAAGGGTTCTGATTACTTTCCTTCTTTACGAACATTTTCTATTATCATTATTTTCAACTTCAGACATTCTAATAGGCATATACAGGTATGATTTTCATTATGAACTTTTTTTTAGGGAGTAGGAAAGATGTTTAATACATCTCTATGTATTAAGTGCTCAAAATATTGTCTCCTCATAGATTTTAACATTATGTTATGATTATGTAGTTTGATTTCAAAGTGTTAGAATTCAGACTTCCTGGCTTACATTCCTTAATTCCAATACTACATTTTTTTTGTCTGTAAAAGTCCCAATAGCAGTGTAAGAACACAAGCATGTTGACATGACATCATAAGTTCATTGTCTTTGAGAACACAATATTTCATCTTTTATAGGGAACCCTATTTCAGGATAGAAAGGAAAATAGAAAACAGGACTTAGAACTTGAAAGAGAAAATTTGAATGAGCCTGCAATTTAATGCAGTTTCCATTCTCAGAGCCAAAGGCTGTGTAGTCAATACACAGAGGGAGTTGGGGGGGGGACTCTTGGTTTCATTACATGCTCATTACACCACTGCATCAGGGTGTCTAAGATTTTTGTCCTCATAATGAAATTAAGAGTGTTATCCTTCATTTCCTGTTTTGGAAAAACAGTTTGACTTAAGAAAAAAAAGGTTAATTACATATTGTTTTTGTGAATTGGGCTGATAATTTTTCATATCATAATTAAGCTAATTAGAATTCTATTATTTTCCGACAGCTTTAATGAGGTCTTCTACTTGGCAAGGAACCTGTGAGACTGAAAACCATTGTCATTTGTTAAAAGATGGAGAAACGCTGATGACAAGCAGATCTTTAGTTGCATTTCGGCTAATAAGATTTATTCGTTAAGCTCATTATATTTTGCCTCAAGTTTGACAAACTTCTAAAGTTGTCCACGCTTCTTCTATGTCTCTGTTGCTCTCTCTACTCCCGCCTCTGTCCCCTCCTTAGAGAATTTGTGGCGTCTGTGTTAAAATAGGTGGAAACAGTCTCTGTTTCCAGTCGCCGCTCCCCAGCTTGGTTGGAATGCTCATCTGGTTGTGATAGAGGCCGCATTTCGGCCAGCAGTTCTTAAAATAGCTTCTTGGCTTATAAAGTAAAGAAGTAGGCATTTGGACCGCTCAGGGTTTACTCTCTGGATGCTTCTGGCAACTTGCTTTGGGGGGCACTGTTGCTCCAGTTTGGGATCTCCAGCAGCACTCTGGTGAGTGATGGCTCTCTCCCTTGCACAATCTTCTATCTGCACCCCCTGTCAAGTAATCATTACAAATGTTTCATGTAGGAGCAAGCTGGCTCTAAGCAAAGGTCTGCCTTTCAGAAGAAGCATGGGCCCGAGGGGTGGGGACCACTGTGTCCTGTCCACGGTAACAGTTTCCCCTTTGACAGTGTAATTAAGTGCTAATTAACTAAATGAGTGTAAATGTTGAAGGTTGAGATAAATATCCACATCTTCTTAATCTATTTTCCTCTCTAAGATTTGATAAAGGAAATCTGGATTTAATGGAGGATATTTGTCAATTTTTTTTTTTTTTTTTGAGACTGCAAATCTGTTTAGAAGGAACTCAGATATAGCAGTTTTAATTTCTACAGAAAAAGTTAACAGCATATAAATATAGAAAAGGCACAATAAAATGCGGATGGGGTACTGCAATAATTATGGTAAGGAGGCTTAGTGAAACTACCTTTTGGAAACATCTGGTTTTTGTTTTTTTTCATATCCTGCAGATGTTGCTGAACTGATGAAAAATACTGACAGGAGAATACATTAGCTCATGAAGTCACTTCAATGAATAAAGCAAAGACTAGCCTCTTAACTTTCTAAAAAATCTAGTTAGAAAAGAACTCTGCTTTCAGAGGAGGCAGAGATTAGGCCAATAATTGAGAGGGGCCCAGGGGCTTCTAAAAGTGTCAATAGTGATCTGTTTTTGCCAAAGGGGAAAAGAGATGCTTTGTGGAGGAGCAGCCAGGGTAATAAATGGGGATCTTTGTAATTCAGGCACTTTCCCATTACCTTCCATGGTGAGGGTTTAGAAATGAGGCTGAGGAAGAGCCATGGGAAGCACACTCTGGAGCTTGGTAGTGGAGCAAAAAGGCTACCGAGTCTTGCCCCAACTACCCTGCCTACCTGGATAGCCTCTGGGGCTTAAGTGGGACCCACTCAGATAGATAGCTCTTGGATTGGAACAAGAATCTTGGAAAGGGGAAACCCTTTGGTTTAGGATAGTCAACACCCTTCCCAGGCAAAAAGTGGCAGGGTAGGTACATGTATCTCGAACCCCCAGGAAAGCACAGGATGAGCCCTGGAAACTAAATTCTATTTAATGGTGCTTAGTTGCATATAAGATTAAAATCCAGAAATAAATGCAAAAAAATTATTTTGGCCTATATTCTATTTGGAAGGAAGATGGGAAGCCTGAAATAGTCTGGGAACTCTGAATCACTCCCGTTATTGACATCACCACTTTAGGGTACAGCATCATGTATTCAGAAAGCCCCAATTAAAATGAATGTCAAGCATTTTTCTAGCAACTAAGCTGGCAGACAAGAAGGACATATTCATAAAATGCACTCATAAAAATCAAAACAACAATAACATAGAAAGCACTCTTCTGGTTCTCTGAGTTGTTGCCCTTTGACGGCTTCACTGCTAGAACTATCATCCTTTTTCGTTCCAAAGCAAGAGGACAAATCTGTGCCATGCCACAGAAAAGACTTTTTATTGTCTCTTCTGTGAGGCCTGGAGGTCCCTGGAGAGGGAGTCTCTCCTGGCCACACAATCCTTTCACTTCAGCAACAAATGTGTGAGGATATCACCAGTCCTTCCCTACTCTACCACACAGCTTGGCCTTTATTAGTGGCATACTTACCGGCGTTTTATATGCTTCGTCTTATCTTCTACACAACCCTTTTCTCTGTACCTGGTTAACTTCTGATGGTGTTTTATCAGCTGTGTTTCCCAATGCCAGATTGTCAGGTTAAACTCAATGTGACCAGTTCTTGCTCCTTTGGGAGAATTTTGGCATTTATGTAGAGTGCGATTTAAAGGATATTTAGCCTCACTGGCAGTGTCATCATAGTATCTTTAACATTTATGCCTCTCTGAGTATGAGTGACAGAACTCCCAGCTTTTTTTTTAATTTACTGATCATTTTCTCCGCCTTTGGCTAAGAGCAAATGTCGAATCTGCTGATCCTCCCAGTGATAATGATATGGGTGAGTACCAAAGTAGGATATTGAGGGTTAGGTGAAGAAATTGATGGTCACAGAAACTAAAGCAATTTATTCAAGATCATGAAACCAGGGAAACTAGGATTCGACTTGTTTTAGAATTTTTGCTTAGGACTTTTAATATTGGACATAGCAAGCCCTTGCTACCACTATAGCTCATAACAACCAACAAAGATAAGGCACAGAATGAAAATGGCTTGTAAGGTTCTGCAGATGTGCCCAGAATGGAAAAATGAAGGTATGTATGCAAGGAGAGAAGAGCTAGACAAAACTGGTGAGATTAAAGTTAGAACTGTTTTCCCCTAAAAAGTGGTTTGTTTGTTTTTTTTTAAATGCCAATAAATATTTTGTTAGGAAATAGGTGGCATAGCAGCATAAAGTTAGTAAATATTTAAATATAGTGATGTATATTTTGATTAAAGTATTATCAGAACATTTGTCATACATTACCAGTTCCTAAGACAGATATTCTGTAAGCATTTTACAGACTTTAGACATAGAAGCAGATCTTTTTTTCAGCCTCGGGTTCAAATATTGGGTCTTGCTTATGTCAGGCAAATACTTTACCTCAGAGTTCACTCCTGACCAAAAGCATTCTGTGAGGACACAGTCTGCAGAAAAGGTCCCAGAGGAGACAGTTGAGAGCTGTTCAGAGTTTAGGGAGAGATCTGGAAGCCATGTTTTATTCTACTATGCTTTTATTGGACCCAAGAATTAGATCATGCAATCCAGTAGGCTTAAAGGTTTTATAGGAGGTAAGATAATATGTCAGATTTCTATGTGCAGGATGAGACTGAGCAAGGTGATAGAGAGTGCAGTGCGGAGGTAGGGGAGGGTAGGATTCCACCTCCAATGAACTAGCCATGGCTGTGTGACACTGGTCAAGTCTCTGTACCCTCTGTGCTTTCATCCCTTCAACTACAAAACAAATAGAACAGGTTACATTTTTTTCCTACAGATTGAAATTTAATTATTATGTAAATAAAATTTGTAAGTTATAAAAAGAAATGATGGGTGTTGAATGTGGAGAAGGCATTCTTTGATGATGTATTTGGCACAGAACACCCTGTTAATTAAATATCACCAGAGAGGAAGGTGAGAAGCCCATAATAGCTATAACTGGCGTGCCTTGTGGATACCAGCATGACAAGGGGCGTTTCATATTACTAGCTACACACTGGCTAATTATTTATGGAAAAAACAGCTATTTTTTAGAATGTCCCTTGGCAAACTGTATACTGGTTTTGACCACCTCAATTTGTTTTCAAGAAATGCCAGTATTAAATTACAAAGTGAATTAACCAGTCAATGAGATGCTTTTAAATAATCTGAATTCTCTCAAAACACGACAAACGTTTGTTCAGTTGATTTTACTGTCTGATAGAAAATTGAAGCTTCTAGCCTTCAGGTCCGTCTGCATTCCTATGAGAATGAAATGAAATGGGTGAGGACCATCGTCCACAAAAGACAGCTAGAAGTGCAGATCTGTCTCAGCCTGAAATTGTAAATCTATCCTCTGGAGAAGCTCAGCTTTTCCTTCCTGGCTTTAATGTGTCGAGGACTCAAGAAATGTATGTTGGTACAAAAAAAATGGTCAATGCCAGGTTCCTCCCAACTCTTCTTCCTTATCAAGAAGCCTTGGGACCCTGGCTTTCTGCTCTGTGTGACTCAGCTGCTCTCTTGCTGATATAGTTTCCCCGTCTCCCTGGAGATTTTATCATAACATATGACTTGTCCCTCCCAAAAGATAAAATCCAATCCTACTTCTTTTTTCTTTTTTGACTCTATTTTTATTTTATGTATATGAATGTTTTGCCTACATGCATGTCTGTGTACCGTGTGTACCTGGTGCCCATTGAGGACAGAAGAACTTGTTGGGGCCTCTGAAACTAAAGCTACAGATAATTGTGAGCCACTACGTGGGGGTTAGGAATTGAACCCAGGTCTCTGAAAGTGCATCCTAGCCTCTTAAGCTCTGAGCCATCTCTCCAACCCCCAAACTCCATTTACTGCTCTCCCATGCTTTCTAACTATTTTGTAGATGTTTTGTAGAAACTGATAAAGTAAATGATAATTGCTAAACAAAAGCACAAAACCACAACTCAAGTCTCTTCTAGGCCAAGCCAGACCACCCTGTTCCCAGTCGCGACTTATCTGTCACTTATTTTTCAGCTCTTCAAAGTTCTCACTGTCAGTTAGCTTAGGAGTCACAGTGTAGCAGTTTTTCTTTCCCCTTTTTCCATGAGATGCATCTGTCACTGTAAAACTTGCCTTTTGTGACCTTTCTTGGAAATCACACAGAGACCCAATAAACAGAGCTGGGTGTGGTGGTATACACACACACACACACATACACACACACACACACACACACACACACACACACACACACACACACAGCTGTAATCCCTGGACTCTGGAGGCCTCGGAATGGAATGTTGTCAGTTCAAGGCCCAGATGGGCTCACACAGTGAAAACAAACAAATAAAAAGAAATTGAAAAACTAACAACTGGTTTTGTTCTGGCAGTCCGTTTCCACTGGTGCAATCTCTGCTGCTTCCTCTGTCCCCTGCATTATCACTCTAACTTCATGCGACCACTGGGATACTGGGCCTTGTCCTAGTAACATGATATAGATTTGCAGAAAAGACGATTTGTCAGAAAAAGAAGTGACTCGAAGATTCATACATCTTATGATAATAAAAGAATGGGTGAGAAAATGATGGACTATGGACCAAAGTATATTGTTTCAAACATGAAGCTTTATATATATAAAATATAGTCATCTCTGCCTTCAAGTGACAGTGGCCAAGTTGAAGTATCATGACAATGTCCATCCCTTAAAGTAGAAGGTCTGGTTCTTCATAAGCATCATTTACTGATCAATGTCCTAGAAGGTGCCACCTTGAGAAAGCATCCCCACTAAAGAAGAAAACAAACAAACAAAAATAACAACCATCACTCTGTTTCTGTCCTTCTTGGAAATTCCCACAGGGACAGTAGTTTCTCTTTCCCAAAATAAAATAGATTTTGGTCTCACAACATCCGTCGCTGACTCCTCCTGTCTTCTCGTGAGATCTTTCTCTCCAGCTACTGTCTCTCACTCTGCTCACAGCAACATTCAGCTCTTCCCACTGTTCACACAATCTGAGGGAAGGCCTGCAGTTTGAGACTCTAGCCCTGCTACCATTCTCAGGGGGATAGAAGGAAGAGGGGGTTCCAGGAAATCAATCCTATAATCTGCTTACAGCTGGATCAACTCATTCCTGTGTAGAGGCTTGTAGTCAAGTGAATTTCTGGTTTACTCAATCTTTACGTGTTCTTCTGAGTCCAGAATGCTCCTCAGCATTATTTTTGTTCTATTCTTCTTTGTTTTAAATAGGTTCTCTCTGTGCCCCTCTGTTGTCTTGCCAGCCACTCTATGGATAAGGCTGGCCTCTAACTCACACAGATGTACCTGTCTCTGCTTCCTGAGCCAAGAGAATAAAGGTGGTACTACCATGCCCCGTTTGCAGTTTCACAGAGAGAAAGAGAAAACGTCACTCTGTGCACACCAGTCTCTGGCAGGAAATTTTCTCTCAGCTTTTCTGAGAGGGGACACCCATCTTGAGGCTTCTGCCTCCTGTCCTAAGCAGGAGTCATAATCTCTTTAGGACATTTTTATTTTTCTATTATATTTACCATGCATTTTCTAATAGAATTGAAGTCACTCTCAAGAGGGTCCCAATTCACCACAGTTTGAAAGCAAAAATCTAATGATCAGGATTTGGACCACTTGACATTTCATTATCTTTCCATCTGCAGAGTATTTGAGCTTTTGAATTGTTTGTTTGCCAATGGAAATGTCCTCACTTTTAAGAAGTTAGAGGTATTAATTTATGACTGTGTTTTCTTTTAAAACAATTGTATTTCCTTTCGAGTTATCAGAGAATATGCTGAGTGTTCTTAAGCAGAAACACCGTGTGATGTTAAATGGTAGTAAGTTATTTAGAATTAAAGAACAAAAGAAACAAAGAGGGAAAGGAAATGAAAAATTCACTATAGGATGATACGGAGAAAGCTGACCTTTTGGGATATGAAATATTTCCTAAAAATGAGTAAATATTAAATGAAACAGTAAAGGCGGCAAAATCTTGAAAAGTTGATTATGTCCCACCCCTCATGTGGGCATGCTTATTGAACTACCTGGTGATTTTTCTTTTGTCTTTTCATTTACTTCTTTTGCTGAAACCCCTGAGTTTCTTCTCTCTTCTGTTTCAATCTTCCTATGGACCTCCTCCAAACAGGAGGGATTATTATCAGCTGAATGTGTAACAGATCCAGCAGTATAAGGAAGACTGACTGGGTCAACAGCAGGCCAATGAACCTTGAGCTTGATGTTGCACCTCAACTGATTAAAGTGAATGCCTTGTATCATACAAGGCAACATGAAAAACCCAAACAGAGGCCCCTGATGCCGAATTAGGCCTCTGGTCTCACATTGCTATGATTATACTGCTGACTAATTTCAGTCAGCTTCACAGATCATCTCTAGAATGGGAGGAGATCTGTAGGAAGACTGAACAGAAGGGAGGGAAATTCAGGTGCTATAGCAAAGGGACATTGCCTTCCTCATGGAAGTAAATTAAAAGACAAAACAAAGTGATCGGCTCATTAATATTTAGATTACTGAAAACTTATTGAGGATGTTGGGACAGCTCAGCAGGTAAAGATGTTTGCTACCAAGCCTGATGACCTCAGTTCTATCATTGGAACCCACAGGGTAAGAGGAAAGAACTGATTCTCTGATCTCCACATATGGTACCATGGAACATGCACAACCCTCCTCCACCCTGTTAAATATATAAATGCACAAATAAATGTAAATTTAAACTTCTTTTAAAAAGAACAAGTTTAGGAAGTGGTTTTGTTTGGATTGTCACTCAAAGGAAATATCTGCTTATGCCTGCTTACCAATTTATCCTGTGATGGATAGCCTTGCTTGCTTTTACTGTACATATAAAGCAAGGAGGCAATTCTAATTTGTTCGGCAGTATGTAACACAATTCCTTCAGAAAAGTCAGCAGTGGTGGAGAAATGGCTTTTGAATACTGTTTTTATATTATTGTAGATTTTTGAAAAGTGATAAGGAGATTATTTGTAGAGAAAACATTGGCCCAGGGAGAGAGTCCCAGCTTGGGCCTGTTTTGTTTTGAAAGTGGCTTTCAGTTCAGCATGACTAGAAAGATAACCAGGCAAATGATTCATCAGCCTTGTAACTCAGCAGGTGCATTGCTGTGCACCCAGCCAAGGAATCTTCCACAGCTCAATTCAAGCTGTGATTTTCTCTGTGGCAAGACTGGGAGAGAGAAAGTGCTCAGCCTGCCTCTTCCTGGTCTATCTCACATCCCTTCCTCCACTGGGTTCCTCTTAGGACATCTTTATTAAACACTTGTAACAAATGGTCCTAGCTGCTGGCAAGAGTGCATGGAGGTAAAGGAAAGGATAAATGGATGAAAGATTGTTCCTTACTGAAGGAATGTGATATGATTAGGAAAGTTAGATTTGCCTCACGAGGAAAAACAAAAACAAAAATCTTTGACTAAATGATGTATCTAAAATCAAAGACACGGGATATAACAATAAATTAAACAAAATGAAAAATTCTCTGAACTGAAACTGTATTCAATAATCATGTAAACATGAGTATATGTATAAAACTGACATACACATATACAAATAAAAAAGCTACCTATTCAAATGTCAATTTTAGCTACTTCTGCATATGAAATTATTGGTAAACTTTTTTCTTTATGAAATTTTGCTTTTTATGTCTTTTGCAAACTTGCAAAAGTTTACTTTTGACAACAGAAAAAAATATTTCAAAATTATTGGGGAAAGGAAAGGGGAAACAGGTGGCATGTACAGACCTAGTTTTTCCTCAGGTGAGAAACTTGACTCAAAGAGGTTTTTCATACCCCACTATGTACACTCACACATCTATTTCTCGTGGCTACTGTGTAATGCTCTCAATTAACTTGAAACTTTATAGTAATGCAAAGAAAAACTTGATTTGTCTCTCTGTAGCTTGGACAAACTGCAAATGAATGCATTCTTATTACGATTTTTTCCTATCTAAAGATTTAACTAGTTAGTAAATCTAAGTGTCATAGGAACAACTTTATTGCAGCAGAAAAGAGGCATATTTGCCTCCAATTGCTGTAGTAAAGTGAAAGATAATCCCCAGATTTTGGGGAATTTTTCCATGGTTCTCCAATCCTTGGTCTCAGCTGCCTATTAACCCTTACAGACAGCTCCCTAACAATCCTTACTGACAAAGGGGCTTTGTGGATTTTGACCTGGCAAGTAAAGAATACTCTAGTCATTCACTTAGGTGATTTGGAGTGCTTCTGGCAAAAGAACTCATGGTCCAAACTGCGATTTATTTTGTGCTCTTTGTACAAATTTGTGAAGAAGGTGTATTCGAAACATCTGCCATGTGAGGGCTGCATTGAGCTATTTATTTGTTGAGCTATTTTTTGGTCATGTAACTTTGAAATTTAGAATTTGTTTAGCCTGATGCTCACTTGCTGCTGTTGCTTCCGTCTCTTCTTCTTCTTCTTCTTCTTCTTCTTCTTCTTCTTCTTCTTCTTCTTCTTCTTTGTCTTCTTCTCTCCTTCCTACTCTCTACTCCTTCTTCATTTTCTTCTGGGCTTTTTTTTTTTTTATTTTTTTTCTCATCTTTATTTACATGCTTGGGATGTGAAAGCCATTTGGATTTAACTTGAGTCACATTGAAATGCCAGCTAGATGAGATAAATAATCTCTCTCAAGCATCAATATTGTAAGGGAGGCACATTTATTGAGGAATAAAGATTAGAAAGCTTGTTTTTCTGTATTTGAAATTGATATATTTTGAAAAGTCTTTTACATTTTCTTTATACAAGAGATGGTTTTATGAAATGTATTTATTAGACACAAGCATACGTTATCAACATGAACATTTAGCCAATTCAAATACACTATGCAGCCTCAGTGGCACCTTGGGAGACAAATATACTTACTACCTAAGAGTGCACCTAGAGTTAATGAAACCGTTTTCATGTGAGCCATTTTCTGTACTCATCTCTGTTTATGATGGTTGGCTAGAGGTTAAAATTTTGATGACTAAAGCAATAAACCAGCTGGAGATCCATCTGCAGGAGCATCTTTCAGGATCTTTCTCAACAAAAAACAAATGTCTCTGATCCAATCTGAGTGACTCCAGAAGAGTTGTAACACAGGCATCAAAGATTTCTGTATTCATGGTGAGTAATGTTCTCCTGGGGAATAATATCAGAAAATACCCACATTCCTAGAAGGTAAGGATAAGGGTCGATGACTCTATCCCTTAAGCTACACAACACTGCATGGTTTTGGAGCTTCCCAAAATATGTAAGAAGAGGAATCTGGCCCATTGGTGATACTTAGCTTGGCCCTGGGCTCTTATCATAACCTAAATGACTTATGTTCATGAGTCATTCTATTAAGCTTCTATCACCACAGCTATTCCACTTGTGAATCTTCACTAATTATCTCATAACTGAACTTCATACAGTATCTAGTCAATCCAAGAAAAGCAACGATGAATGAACACCAAATATCTATTTGGGGATTAATATAATACAATAAAATTATTCTAAATGGTAGGAACACACTTGTACAACCACTTTCAGACACAAATTCATAGCCCAAACCAGTGCCTGGTCTGGAACCAGAGTCAGAGTCAAAGCCAAATCTGGAGTAAGAGTAATTGTCAGGGACAGAGCAAGTCCCAGTGGCAGATCTAGAATAGTCTTCAAAAGCAGAGATGAGAGTAAGATGGCCATGAACCACAGAAGGCAATGTTCTAAGAATTGGGATAGGAATATCAGACAACAGAAGGAAATCCTAGATAGTATACAATGTTTCTGATAGTTATTTATCCTCATGGGAGTTCTGAGGGTATAACTTGATACCCTGAATAACCAGCCTAATAGTGGAAAATAATACCTCAATCATGTGATAACCTCTTCTTTTCAGGACATGGCAAATGATTCCACTAAAAGAAAATAAATGACCTAATTAACAAAGAAAGAAAAAAATAGAAAAGACCTACAAAAATGAATTCCAGATGCATAAATTCCAGTGGAAAAACACAGGAAAGAAACACACACAAACTTAAACAACTTGTCTTCAACATCACTCCCAAAAGACTAGGCAAAATTTCAGATAAATATTTCAAAAGAACAATTATAAATGTATTAAAAAATGAATGAGAATATGAACATCTAGATGAAATAAGGCAGTCAGTATATGGTGTGAAATAAGCTTTGCAATGCTGAAAAATACCACAATCTAATATTCTAGAGGTTAAAAGTTAAATGAATCAAATAAAAAGATCAAAAGAAAGCTGCAGTAAAATATGGAATACCTGGAAAGTCATATATCAGGGTGAAAGACAACGTAGCATTTATATATCTAATCAAGTATACTGAATCATTAAGATTTTTTTTATTTTTCATTATATATGAAAGTGAAAAAGAAAAAGAGAAAAAAGAAGAAAACGAAAACTCTTTGTGATACTGTTATAACATCAATATAGGAATTATGTTTACAGAAGTCCTTACTAAAAGCATATGAAATATTTTCAATACAACTATAGGAGAAAAGTTTTTTACTCTAGAAAAAATAACATTTTTAGAGGCATACAGAATATATAGGCAGTACTATAAAAACATTTTTCATATTTTATATCTAGAATATTAAGTATAGTAAACAAGTATATAAAAAGCTTCTAGATAGAAATATTAATCACCTATATAGACAGCCCCGTAAAAATAGCATCTAACAACTTAGAAGAAAATTTAAACACAAGGAGGGCTTGCAATGATGTATTTTTATTTCTGAAGGACTATGAATCTAGACTGGTTTACCCAGAAAAACTATTTGTCATAATTGAGAAGGAAGAAAGACATTCCATAAGGAGACTGGAGGAGTTTATGACCATCATATTACCTTTACTGACAAAAATGAAAAAAGTTCTTCAGAATAAATAGGGATTTCTTCAGAAAATATAGGTAAAATGTTATAGATGTTAGACATCAAGTAGGCATATGAAGATTAAGAAAAGACCATGTACATTAAAATTAACAAAATGATGGGAAATAATAAACATCTTCTTAACACTGGGTATTAATGTTATCAACTTCCCAACTAAAAGGTAGATTGAAATATTGGATGGAAAAACATAATCTATGGCCTGGTGAGATGGATCATTAGGTATGACACTTATTGCCAAGCTTGATGATTTGAGTTTTATTTTCAGGACCCACACTGTGAGAAAGGGAGACTGTAGTCAAAAGCTTTTCTGTCTCACCCAGCCCTGAGGTACAAACTCATCCACCTGTAGCTGCTTATAAAATAATTGACTTCGAGGCTTGATTTTATAGTAATTACTGAGTCTGTAGGTCATATTACTCTTTAGCTCTTACACTTAAATTATCTCATGATTCTATTTATGTTTAGCTACATGACTTGGTACCTTTGCTTCAGTGCAGCATTCTTACCTCTCTTCTTCTGCATCTGATGGTATCTTCTCTGTTCTTTCTCTTCCCAGAATTCTCCTTGTTGGTCATCCTGCCTATACTTCCTGCCTGCCTAGATTCTGGCCAACCAGCATTTTATTAAATCAATAATTACAGTGACAAATATTTACAGTATACAAGAACATAGTCCCACATTAGGAAACGCAACTTCCACAAGCTATGCTCTGTTTTTCACATGCACACCATGGTACATTTATGTATGCATGCAGATAAGCACATAATTAAACATAACACTTTTTAAGGGATCTGGGCCATGAGGATAGTTTAGTGATGTACAGGCCTCATGACTTAAGTTTTACTGATCCGTGGAATCTACATAATGTTGGAAGGAAAGAACCATCTTCATTAAGTTGCTGTCTGACGTCCATAGGTGTGCTTGTGACAAACCCTAACCACTACCACCACCATACATTGCATGTACATAAAACATACATATATAGATAAAATTTACTAATTAGAAAACTAAGATTCATAAATTTGCTTCCTCCAAGCATCACACCTTTTCATAAAAGACAGACATGGTGAAAGTATAAAAAATGCATTTCAATAAAACAGAAGTAAGAAACAAGTCTACTTGATAAAATAGATTTCAAACAAAAATCAATCCAAAGAGATAAAGAACAACCTTTTATTAGTAGTAAGGGATAAATCAAAAAGTAGAGTAGAAAATTTGAAATATATACTCACCAAATATGGGGTTACTTAATTTAGTAAAACACACACACTTCAGACATAAAGACACAGATTAACTGCAACAAAATTGTAGTGGATGATTTAATATTCTATTTCCACTCAAAGGTAGATCAATATACAAAAACAAAGAATCACTGATATTAAATGATATCATAGATCAAATAGGCTTAAACATCTATAGACCATTTTACTCAAAGCTACAAAATACACATTCTTCTCAGAAGTCATGGAATTCATGGAGAGAAAATCCCACACTATTGAATAATAAATGTGTCATTGGAAGTAAAACGTGAGAAATAAAGAAGATTCTGGAATAAAATGAAAACTCATCTAGTTTTGATGAGCAACTAGATGATAAGACCCTCTTGCTGAAGACATCACACACCTTGTTTGCATGATATAGAAAACTAAGCTGGAGGTGCTATGGAAGATTAGTTTTTCCTTGCTAGAAAACTTTCATAGTCCTTGTTTCAGGCTGCTGGTGGAGAAACTTGATCAATGGTCATATTCGGCTGTATTTCCTATACAATGTAAGACCAGCTTATAAGGAAAACTGTGTGCCTTTGTGTAATAGTGGCATTACAGTTTGGGAGGTAAGTCACTGCTCTTGATTAGGTCTTTCTTCTTCTTCACAGGAGGCAATCATGTTTGTTAGAGTAAACCTGATCAGAAATCCATGGCAATGGGGACTGATGAGCTCATAGGCCCTAGCAAGAACTGAATATTGCTGTTTAGCTAAATTAACAAAGTGTTTAACTACCTTCTAAATATTTATTTATAGCTATAGGCAAATGAGATTCTATCAGGCTTCAACTTCAACAGAGAGCACTTTGCAGGGAAAATTGGTAAATGTAGAAACTCATGGTAGCATAAAATAACAAGAATATGTAACACATGAGTTCTCAACACCAAACAAGGTATTTACAGTATATCCTTTAAAGATCTGGGAACATCATTGAATTAAGATTTGAAAGAATATAAGAGCTAGAAGTTAAGGGGAAGGATGATGAAACACCATATTCTGGGCAAGACATAACCATTGCAACCACTCAAAGAAGCTGCAGATGTCTGCACCAGGTCTGTACAAGACTGGGTGTCCATCAGCAATTGAGCATGGATGGAGAAGATGCTCACTGGGCCTCAGCCCTCCATGCTAAGCTATTTTTAGTTATAGATTCAGGGAATTGTGGAGTCACCACCTTCAATTATGCACACACTGGTGACCACACAAGGCTCCACATATAGCTCTAAATCAATTCTCACAACAAAATTAACCAGTTTAAAAAGGCTATGATCTCTCCTTCTGTTTTCCTCCTACCTGATCCCTCCTGTTCCCTTCAAATTATGGTATGTTACAATGGCTCTTTTTGTTGTTGTTGTTTTGAGACAGGTTTTCTCTGTATAGCTCTGACTGTCCTAAAACTCCTTCAGGTCAGAGTAGGATGGAGAGAGAGTACTAGAAGAGACAACTGGAACCTGGAGGCATCTCTCAGATGAGATAGATACTTAGTGCAATGGAAACTCCCAGCAATCTATGAGGGTGACCCTAACAAAGATTCCTAGCAATGGAAGATACAGAACCTGAAACAGCCATCTCCTATAGCCAGGCAAGACATTTAGTGGAGGGATTGGGACACTAACCCAGCCACAAAACCTTCAACATATAATTTTTCAGTATAGAAGATGTGCTGGGGTAAAGGTAGTACAGAATTTGTGAAAGTAGCCAACCAATGACTGGTCCAGCTTGAGACCCATGCCATGAGATGGAGCACACCCTTGACACTGTTGAGAGGGCCCTGACCTAGAAACAAGACAGCCAAGAGACCCGAGATAAAACCAAACATGACTAGAAAAAAACTCAATGAAATGATAACTAATAAAAAAATCTGCTATATTCATAGATTGATGACTAGCCAAACAGTCATCAGAGAAGCTTCATCTAAAGGGGAAAGAAGGATTTTAGGAGCCAAGGGGCCAAGGACACCATAGGAAAACACATAGAATCAACTAATCTAGGCTTGTAGGAGTTCACAGTGAATGAGAAAACAACTGAAGAGGCTTCTTGGAAAAATACTAGGCCCTCTGTACACATGTTCTGTTTGTGTAGCTTGGTCTTTCTGTGAGACTCCTAATAGTGGTAACAAGGCTGTCTTTGTGTCTGTTGCCCACTTTTCTGATCCTTTCCTCCTGGTGGGTTGCCTCATACAGACTTAATAGAAGAAGAGATGCCTAGTCTCACTGTAACTTGGTAGATCATATTTGGTTGATATCTGTGCCCTTTTTCTGAAAAGAAATGGAGGTGGGGGAATAGGTGGCAGGAGAGAAGGGTTAGGAAACTGCAGTTGGGATGTAAAAACAAAAATAAGTAAATAATAAATACACAAAATACAATGTATTTGGGGATCAAGTTAATAAGAAACAGAACTATGACAGTTGATATGTCCTAGTTGGGACTGGGTGTCTCTCATGTTAATTGGGAATGGCAGAACCAACCCCATCAATAAGATCTGTACAATCTATCCTCAACATAGATCATTCTGCTGGAGGTATGTTGCACACTTGGGTCTCACTAAGCATGGATCACTCTGGTGGAGGGATATTGCTAAGGGTGTCAAATACTCCAAAGCTCAGTTGGGAAGCTGCAAGGCTTAGCTGTGCCCCCTTGGCTTTTTTTTCTGGGGTCCATACTTCTGTTTCTGAGCACCCTTAACCTTCACACTTCATGTCCTATCATACCTCTTGTGGATTTTAAGAGCTGTTTCTTTCTTTTATTAATTATATAAGGTTTAATTATATTTATTTTTATTTGTTGGAGTTGAGCCCAAGTTTTGTAGTGCACACAAAGAAGTCAGGTTCTCTCCTGTTCTTGGGGTCAAACTCAGGAAAGTAGACTTAGTGGCACAACCTTTACCAGCTGGATCATCTCACTGGCCATCTTTCTTTCTTATACTATTCGTATCCTGATTTTTCTCCTTTACCTGATTCTATAGAGGCAGCTTCTAGACCACCATTTTTCCTAGAAATTAAAAATAACCAATCTAAATTGTGCAATAGTCATTTGTATGTGGTCACTGGTAAATAAACAATAGGCATCATGCTAGTTAGAGTGGTGCCTATTGTTATTCCTGGGTTGACATATAGTGATACACTCTGCCACTGGAGAGGCAGACTCTCTTCTGAAGAAATCCAACACAACACCAATAAAGTAAAAAATGCTAGACTTTAGTTGTTTTATGTCTTTCTGAAATTGTCTTAGCTTTCAGATATCTGCTTATCTTCCAAAAACCACACCAGAACAATCTTGCCATAATAAAATAGGAGGCTAATACATGACTATTGAGTACATACACAAACTCAGGCAAAATGCATACACATAAAGTAAATAAATCTTTTTAAAAAAATAGAAGACTAATATATAGGATTTATCTTCTTTTTTAAAGCAATCGTTTTAATTTCAGAAGTATGAACTAAATGAGCAAATATATTTTACTATTTTACGAATAAAAACTTCCATTCTCTGTGACTAGCTATGAATGACTTAACTTCTCAGAAAAAGAGTAGATACTCTGGCTTCAGTGGTGGTGAGTTAGACTGGGTGGGTATCATCTGGGAATGATGTGATGTACATGGCCTTCTTACTTTGTAGCTAGCTGGGGAGCTAAATGGCTGCATACAACTTCAAGACTCTAGGATAGGCTTAATAAAAGCATATACTTTAGTATTTTTATTCTACCTGACTTACAGCAGAACAATTTTTCAAGAGCATACATTTATCAAATGTTAATTTCAGGTTAAAGAATAGTAAGGAAGAGATGTGACTATCTAATCATTTAAACTTAAAGCTGTGAGAGAGACTTAAAGATTCTTGTTTAAAAAAAGCCATATTTGATCTATTTTATGCTTTGTCTCACCATGCATAAATTTATCTTGATCCTTTATGAAACAGATGAATGACAATTTTCAATAGTAGGAATTACATAGAACAGGGGTTTCATTTTATGAGTATAGAGAGATGACCTATTATTATTTTTTAATCCCCATAGTTCAGCTTTTGAAGGTGTCCATACCTCAGGGCTATATGTAGTTTTTCTTGGATTTAAAGTTTTAACTTTCACTTCATTAGTCATTTCAAAAATTACAGAATAATTTTAACTGAAATGAAAAAAAAATTACCTAGGAGGAGTCAAGTCCTTTCATTAGTATGACCAGCTAACGCCTTGTTGACCTGGGGCTTTCACTACCCTTCCCAAATGGAAGGGGAGACATGTAACTTCATAGTTCATGACTTGAAACTAATTTTTTTGTGGAAAAGACTTGACAGGCATTGAATCTTTTTATTTGGGTCTCTAAGGAGATACTGGACTTCCAGGATGAGTGTTGGATTTAGCTCACTCCATCATGATTTGAGTTACTTTTAAGACTATGTAGACTGAGCCACAGAAAATGTATTTCTCTTCTGGGAAATACAATGGCTGAATATATTTGTGTTATTTTGGTGGGCGAGGCTACTGAAATCAAGGCACAGAATTTTAAAGATAGAAACCATGTGCTTTTTGTTGATTCCCCATATAGGAAGGATAAACATTTCTTTCTCTTCAAGCACTATTTATGTACTTCACCAGAAGCATGTCTGATCACACACAAGCTAGGAGGCAATGATATGCTTATGTGAGACCCACACAGAGTAACCCACATGGAGAAATATTCTATGATACAACTATTAAGAATGACTTCATCAGAGTGTTCTTTTTTCTCCAAGGAAAAATATATCTTTTAATAACTGAATAATTCATCTATTTTGATTTTTCAGACTAGATTATGATGTGAAGTTACTGCAATAGTACAGGAAATCAAGTTTGATTTTGTAATATAGTCAAATGAGTACTTTAGAGTGCCATGTCTGCGATCAATAAGGAAGCTGTAACTACATTTACTGTCAGATGATGATATTGATGTAAAAACATAATGGTCGAAATTATAAAATCAATTTCAATAATTTAATCAGAAATGTTTATTGATACTGTTAAAGTTGAATTCAATAGCTTCTAGTATGTAGTTAATTTCCTACCTGTCAGAAAAATGTATTGAAATGCTCTTTCTTGAAAATGGAGTTAATTCAGTAGAGAAAGCAGCAAACTTTCATGCTAGGAGAGAGAAGAAAATTATTCTCCAGGTCTTGGTGGAGACAAATAATATAATACACACACACACACACACACACACACACACACACACACACACATATGCCCTATGGCCCCAAATTGTTGGGATAACTGACCCTAAAATGGATGAGGAAAGATGTCTTATGCTCACCTCAATACTGCAGAGCTGAGCAATCAACACATTTGTAGAGATACAAGAATGCTCTATAGGTGCATTTTTAAAACTAAATATCATTGTGGAATGATATTTAGTTTTAAAAATTGAATAGAAAGATTATACTCTAAAGACCAGAGTCTTTAATGTTTTAACTCTTCCACAACCTATTAGTTATAATCTTTTTTTCATATTTTGTTGAAATTCTATTAATTGAAGCAAAAGTTATTTAAGGGAATGTCTGCATGTGTGATGTCTATATGTTAAGTTTTTGTGTATTTTGAAAGCCTGTCCTTTTTACAAGAGATAAAGCCCAAATTTTGATGACTTAGCAATTAATTGGATGTCTGTGGGATGTAGCAAGTAACCTAAATAATAAGTTCTGTATGATCATTTAGAAATTATCAGGTTTCCTATTGTGTCGTGAATAGGGTAGCATTTCTCTTATAACAGCTTTCAAAGGATTTCACTAGCTGGCTAAACTATTTTCTGGGTCATTTGCTCGCTATCCTATTGCACTCTCCACTTTGGAAGTCAAACTTGCATTAGAACTGCCCTTCAAATGGTTCATGCTCTTCAGTTTCCCACCATGTAATTCTCCATTATATTATCAACCTGGCGGTTTTAGCCTTGACTCAAGTCGTATTCTGCCTTTTGCTTGCATGTTTTTTTTACATGTTTTGTTTCCCAAACTAAACTAGTTGATCCCCAAAGCTAGTACTGAGTCAAATGTCCTCCAGAGCATTGACTAGGCAATTGTACATCATATTATGGCTTTTCAGCATCTGATCAGCTGAATGTTTCAAAAACTGTGAAGATTAGACTTCTAGATGCATATTTGGAATGCAAACATGTTGGGCATTGAGGCATGTTATCTCAATTAAATCTTAATTGGAATCATAGAATTTCTGGAAATATTTTTATTGTATAAAGGGAATCAAAATTCAGATAATTCTCAGCATCACAGACATTATTGAACTCTTGGCCCCTTGACACATGTCCATTTCTCTTTTTGCTATACAGTGATGATTCCTAAGAAACTATTTTGTATCTGATAAAAATAAGAAAGAGAAGTCAGTTTTCCTTAAAAATTAACAAAGTCCTTTGAAAATAAGAGGCTGTCCCCAAAGTTCTGAGAATTGAAGTCATACTAGATGGAAGGTTTTATTTAAGTGTCTAATCATTAATTTTTTGAACTTTGGATAAAAGTGTCTTTGCTAAAATAAGTGAACTCAGCCTCCTAATTACTTGAAAAGATATACGGATTATAGCTGAAAATGGAATTTTAGATGCAGGCTCTACCCTTAAACTTGGGTGGGTTTTCCTTCTATTGTCAACTGAGTTGCTCAGTGACTACCCAGGCCATCTCCTGCTTCTCGATGTTTGTAATCTCTTCTATCTCAATTATACATTTATTGTCAAAGACTCGTGTCAAGTATCCTTATGCAAGTGTCTTTGCATCAGCTGTATTTAGAGAAGAAAAATGATATATGTAAGGGTGAAAACATCAATACATAAAGAAATATATGCATACATATAAACCCAATATGAATCTACCTATAGAACACAAATGAATGTCTGAAAAGACAAATTCCATTTTCTCACTAGCCTTCTGGTATGTGTATGTAAATCAAAATTCTAATCACATGGCGTAAGCTGACCAAATTTACATGATCGATCATTGATTCACACATGCAATATTGTGCAAAAATTAAAGACTGTCACAGAATGTTTGAAGATAATACCCATTATTTACTTAATAATCATCATGTGTTAAACTTGTGATAAGTGCTTTATGTATAACACCTAATCATTGCAATAACCTTATAGTATCTATATTATCACCCTTTCAAAAATAAACTTTATAAAATGCTCTTTGAAAAATAGATACTTGAATTTAATTCTCATTTCCTATGCTCATTAACAATGAGGTCTTAAATTACTTTATTATTCTCAACTTCAGTTTTTTTATATTAATAGTGTCTTAAAACATGTCTGTACGTGTGTACATGCACTTGTGTCATGCACATACATGGAAGTCAAGAATAACGTATAAGGAGTTAGTTTCTTCTTTTTACCATTTGGGTTCTGGAATCAAACTTGAGTTCCCAGCACTGGCAGCAGGAATCTTTATCCACTTGCTGGCTCTCTAAACTTTAGTCTTGTTAGGCAGGAAAAGGAAAGTCATTAGGAACAATAACAGGGCTCTACGGGTAAAGGGTCTTGTGTTAAAAGCTTGGTGATCTGAGCCCTATATCCTAAAATCAAACACCTAGAAAAGTGGAAGGTGAGGTAGCTTACAAAGTTGAGCTTTGACTTCCATACTCAAGCCTGTTGCTTGCATGCACTCTCTCCCTCTCTCCCTTCTATTACCAAATTACCAAAATAATAAATAATTTTTATAAGGAGGAAAGTAAAAATCATGGCATGCATCTCACAAAATCATTGTATTAAAACAGGATGCTTGCAGAGGGCTTAGCAAAGTCATGGCTGTTGGCATTATTTTCACTATAAACAGATAAGAAAGTATAATTTAGTAAAGTTAAATCACTTTTTTCAGTTCAAAGAGTAAGTAAATGGAAGAATGCTAATTCAAACCCACATTTCTTCAATTTCAGTATTTGTTGGAATATTTCATGGGCTTATGGTACTACTGGCCAGTGAACCAGGGCAGGATAAATTTGAATAGAAATGAAAGATTGTCTGTTTATGGTATATGTCATGAAGAAAAAGACCACCAGCATGCTATAACAAAAGAGAGAACAATTGCATTATTCCAGGTTGTGAGCCTACAATAGTGGGATGTAGTCTTGGAGTGAAATCTGCTGTGACCTCAGCTGTCTCCACAGCACCTAGACTGTATGAGAGGCAACATGCTCTGGCAGCAGTGCTTTCTCACCCTAGCTGCCACCCTGCAGCACCTGTTTCATGCCTTCAGAGACAATGAACACCAGCAATGCTTCTTCTGCCTCTCATCCAAGCTTCCGTCCAGTTCTCCAATCGTACAATGTAACAAGAAGGCATGTGGCAAAAATGTATGGGAAATATAATTTGTAGGTATATGCCCCAGAAGTACAGAGTGTACACATGTCAGATGATAAGATTGAGAGAAATGGACCAGCAGAGATGGAGATGTTGCAGACATTAGAACTCTGAGAAAGAACTAATGTTTTGCTGTTTGGGTAATGGATAACGTGTCATATGAAAATATAAATGTGTCTACTGTCATAAACCCACTCAAATAGGATTCAATATTTGTCAGAATAAACTTATAAAAGTTAATTAAATTAATCCACTGCCAATGTAGGCTTTTGCTGCACTCAGGAAGCACATTCTTTTCGCTGTGTTGAAGGATTCTAATCTCATGAGATCATCGTATTTGTCAATTGTTGCAATGATTAAAAATTTTACTGACCTTCCCTTGTTTAGTTTTCATTATATATATATATATATGCATATATATATTTATATTTATATTCACGGTCAGAAAGGCTCAGAGAGCCTGTGAACTTTCATCCCCGTTTTTTTGTTGTCTGAACCTTCACCTACTTAGAAGATACTTTCCCACACCTCTCTTATTCTAAATGTTTTGTTTTCAGAGAAGGAATCATGTTGCCAAAGCTGGCTCCAAATCTACATAAACCCCACAGTTCTCCTGCTTCTCAATTGCTAACCAGAGCTGGGCACTACCACAATGGACATTCTCTATTTCCTTTGCAGATTTTCCTGAATATCACAAATCAGAGTGATCCCTGGAGCCTTTTAAAAGTTTTTCAAAGATATACAGGACTTGATGCCACTATAGCTGAGACTGAATGAAGGTGTTGCAGCCATCATGTAATGGTTGTATAGCACATGGATCAAGCCTTGGGCTTCACTCATGCCAGTCAGTATCCCTCCCACTCAGGTGTGTCTCTCTTCATTCAGGAAAGCAGGAGGTGATATTGAACACATAGCAAAGGGTCAAGTGTGTTTCAAATGCTTAACTGATGTTAGCAAATTTTCTTTTCTATTTTTACAGAGGATACTGACTCTTACAGATATTAAATATTTTGCCTAAATCCATACAGCAAGTGTGTTAAATATTTCCAGTTTAAGCTTATGTATCTTATCTGTAAATTTTAGAATTTTGCAGGGAGGCTATAAAGCTGTTGAGGAATTTCATCACTTTCAGGCTTTCTGCCTACAAGCTTCCTCCTAGTCTCTTCTAACGCCATAGGTCACTTGGTTCATATTATGGCTTTTAATGTTCAAATTTCCCAATGACAATCTTATAAATACACTCACAGTGATGCAAATGTATCCTAATGATGCTCACCAACCAGTGCCACATCTTCCTGATCACATTGCTGGTCTTCAGTGAACCCAGTGGTACAATGAGACAGGTTTAGAAATGTAAGCAGATTTATGCCTTTTATAATCTCTGCTTTCCTTGCTTTCCAGTTTTTTTGAGTAGATATAGAAAGTTCTGTTAAGAGTTGGAAATCAGAACTACTTAGCAGGCATAGCCTAATTCTCAGAGCAGAAATGGCTAACCTACTCCAGCTAGAAATTGACTGTGTGTAGGTTAAGGACCAGCGATATCACTGTCATCTCATTACTATAGCCTAATTAGTGCACACTTCTGGAAGAATTTCCATTTCCCAAAGCAGAAACTGCAGCCATATGCAGATGAAGTAGGAGTTGTGGATATCCCTCAGTTGGGGGACTGTTTGTCTAGCATACATACAGTCATGGCTTCACTCTCATCTCCACATAAATGGACATGTTGGTACATGCCTGTGATCCCAGTGATGGGGATGTACATGTAGCAGGATCAGGACTTCAAGGTCATTTCTGGCTTGATAGTGGCCAGTTTGAGCTTTATGAAACCTTTTTTTAACAACAATGATTGTGATGATGATGATGATGACAGACTTAAGTAGTTTTCTCAGAACTTCATACCTAGTGTGGGATAAATTTTGTCTTTTTCCCAGGATAAATCAATTCAGGCTCAGAGCTTATGCTGCTAACCAGTTGCACCTTGATTGCTATCAAGAACCTTACAGCATAATACCTAGAGATATTTTACATCAGTTAGGAAAGTCCACTATTTTACTGAAGAGCAAAGTTATGTGAGATACACACACTAAGCAAACATCTTTTCAGGATGCACATTTCATCTTTCATCTTCCATTGGAGAGGATCAACACATCCTTACCATTTCCATGAACACTGAGGCTAGAACATCCAAGCCCTGCATCTCAAGCAGCCATGAAATAGACAGAACCTCAGTGGGTACCTGAGAATAATTTAGGGTCAAGGGTTAAACTGGAGGCAGCTGACAAGGGAGCCAGCTTCAGTAACCTCCTACTTTAGGAATATTCAAATTGAGAATCAATTTCACATCTGTGTAGTTATGGAAACAGTGTCTTTTTTCCTAAGAAGGAAACTTGAAAAGACAGTGTAGGCTTTTCACGTGTTCTTCAAAATTCATTACTTTGTTTAAGCCTCTGATTTAATCTGGCAGAAGAGTGAACTCAAACCCAAGTGGACACCACTGGTAGTCGTGGCCACCATTGTTAGTTCTGATTCATCTTGGTTTCAGCTTCTAGTTCTACATCTCTATTGTCCAATTTCTTCTCTGCCTCTCAAATGTGGCCAAGGATTCAAGGTTCACTTTGTGTTGTTTTCTTTAAAAATGTGTGTGTGTGTGTGTGGTATGTGTGTGCATGTGTGTATGCAATATGTATGTGCATTTGTGGCTGTTTGCATGTGTGTGATGTGTGGTGTATATGTGTTTGTGTGTATGTATGTGTGTGCATGTAGAGCAGGTAGGTGTATGCCAGGGTGTGCATGTGGAGGTCAGAGAACAACCTTGGTTGCTGGTCTCCACCCTATTTGGCACAAGGTACTTTTGTTGTTATTTTGTTGTGTTTCTTAGCTAGCTGGACTACAAGTCTCCAGTCTTCTCCATCTCCCCGCTGGAGCATGGGGATCACAGGACCTTGTGTAACATGCCCAGGTTTTATGTGGTATCTAGAGATTTGAGCTCAGGTTCTCACATTTGCTTTTACGTATGGAGCAATCTCCCTGGGCCTGCTTTGGTTCTTTTAAGTTTCAGCTGTTCACTCAACACTAAAATTTTCTTAGCTTCTGAATTTTGGAAGAAAACTCTCTAGACAAGCTCTATGGTATTGCCTTCTCTCCCCTAATACTCTCTCCCAATTTTAGCTCAAAATGAAAGATGGGGTAAAGAATTGAATTCTGTGTGCTATGTTTTGCAAACAGCGGTAGCCCATGAGACCTTTTGCTTTATGGTTACCCTTAAGTTCTGTCTTTTCTCCCTGAAGCTCTAGTATTTGCTGCAAACAGAGCAAAGGATTGCATTTTTTCCAGACTCCATTAACAATGTGAAGAAGGCTCGGCCAGAGGCTAGAGCCTTTCTGCTCACCCTGCAAAGTTGAGCTTACTCTTTGCTGATGGTGATATCTGGCACTTGATGGGACACCAGATGTGCTGCAGTCTTTCCTTAATGTGGAACTTGTACGATCAGAAAGCTGAGTGGCTATATTTGCATATGAAACTGTTCTCTATGGCAGTGCTGGGAATATTAAATGGGTAAGTTCCAGCGAGCTCTGGAGACTTGAGTCCTTAGCAGTGATTTAGGAAGACCTGTTGCAAACAACTTCAGTTAAATTAGCAATCTGTGCAGTGGATGGCCTTGATATGGGCCTTAAGAGTGTCTCACATCCAACTAGAACTTATGGCCTTGAATTTCCCTGAGTGCTCTGGGGAAGGATAAAAAGAGGAGGAAGATTCTACCCTACGGGAACTTACATTCTAATTCCATCAGACACACACATAAGAACATTATAAGGTGACATATGAGCAAGATGATTGTGAGTACATTGTTGTGTAAGCACTGGAGGGAACAAGTTAGTATAAAATAATGTTGCCTTTCTCTATGTTAAATATCTCTCCATTGAATACAGCACAGACATCATTGTTGGTTATAAAAAAGCTAGTGTAATTTCCAAAGCTAAAAATAAGACAAAAGTTATGCTTCTAATAGCAGTCTATTGACACACAAAAATGAAGGTCAACTATACTACTTCTTTGCTGGGGAACAGGGATGTTTCTCTTTATGTAAGCCCCTCCTTAATGCTCCACGTATGTCCCACTTTATATTTTAGAACACTTTCTAAGTTATTAGTGACATAATTTGTTTTGTGTTCCACATCTGCCAGCTACCATATTCTCATTAGGGCCCTTTATTTTTCAAAATAAATCTAAAGTGATAAGAAGAAATATTCAGATGGAATGTTTGTTGTCTGCCTCATCATTTATAATTATCAGGATATCAGAAACTCCCGGTGGTTCACGTGAATCATTTAGCTGTAGGTTACTGTGCTATACTCTAGAACTGTCTCATTCACAATTATGAATGCTCCAATGAGATTCAAAACCACATGGGTCATAAACAATTACAAACAACAAAAAAATGAGGTGCAGGCAATGCTCCTTCATCCTGGCTCACCAACCACCAACAGATCTTTGGGAGGATTTTGAAACAGTAGGTAACAAGTTATGAAAACTGCAGGAATGTCAAGCCTTGGCTACAGAATCTGAGTCTAAAGAGATGACACTGGGTTACTTTATTCTTTCCTTTTTCTTCTTCTTCTTTTTTAAAATTTTTTTAAAGAAAATAAAGTTTTTTTCCCATGAATCCCCTTGCTCTTCTTCTCTTCCCCCTCCCAATTCCTCCCTGTCAGCCTTCAGCCTCCCTCCTCCCCATACCCCCATCCCCTCCCCCAAAAGGACAAGAAGTCCCAAGGTGGATCAGCTCATCATCCCCTCCAGGCAGGTCCGATTTCCTCATCCTAATGTCATGACTGAGTCAAATGTTCCTCTGGATTGAATGGGCTCCAAAGTGCCAGTCCATACATAGATTAGAATACCATAGTAAATGAAGACCAATGCAGTACTTGTTTCACAAGATTACAATAGTAACTCGGAAACAGCAAAGAAAGAAAATAAAGTTAAAATAAAACTAAAAAAATGAATAGAACTCTGAAGATGAGATCAATCTTTTAAAGATATTTTCCAGGTAGTTTGGCTGAGCTGTGCAATGTGTCCAAACCTGTAGATAAATCTCCTGGTCAATCCTGGTGTCACCAGTGACCCTTAAGATTGGCCTTCCACTTCTATCTTGAAAACATTTCACGGGTGGCTTTATTCACTCTTAAAAAGGAGACATGTCTAGATTTTGGAATTTGGGCTGTCTGATTCTGGGCTCAGAGTGAAGTGTGCTGTGTTTGGATAAACCTTTTACTATGTGGATGTTTGAGAATAAAGCTGCAGGATCTTTTTATTAAATTTAAAATCATGGGTTTCATGTTGAATGTCCTTCTGTCCCATTGTTTAAATTCATCAAATAGTCACCCTGGAATTATTTCTAACAATTGGGATGACTTCATTTGTATTTTTTTCCTTTTCTATTAATACATGACAAACTGTGAAATTTGCCATTTGACCATAACCAGGCCATGAAATTTGTCATCTCTCTCTGTAATTTACATGGAGCCTTGGCTCTAGATACATTTCAGACAGGATGATTGCTTTCTGTCTGATGCAGAGAACAGAACAAAGGAGGAATACACACAGCACACAACACCAGTGCTTCTACACGGACATCAGCAGGGATTTCCACATCCCAACCCCCTTTAAGGCTGCAAAACCTACTGCACTGCCCGACTACCTCACAAGAAATAGGATGATGGGACAAACCAAAGCCTGCTGCCCCATCCAAGGGACAATGGAATAACATTCAGGGGAGATTACTTAAAAGCGGAGATGTTCTGAAAATTGGGAACGGGTTAGAGGGATGTGGCAGGAAATGTATTGCAAAATGAGGGGAGTCATTTGGAAGTAGAGTTTTAGAGGCAAGTCACCAGAACACCAAGAGCTTAAAGCTTGTTCATGGGCTGTTGTTCACGGAACCATGAATTTTCCCTTCTCTTTATATTCCCCCCTTTTAAAAATTGAATTCAAATTAGATTCTTCTATTTGAGATTCACACACACAAATGTCTTCTGAACAATATGTGGTTAAAGTTAGACTAGATACTTTTTAGGAATGTTTCTGCATCTGTTTCTAATGTTCTTCTTGGCTTAAAGAGGAGGAAAAACTTCTTTGCCTTGTGTTCACACAGCAGAGCCTCCCTGCGCTGTGCTCCCTCCCACAGCAGAGACACGCTGCGCTGTGCTCCCTCCCACAGCAGAGCCTCCCTGCGCTGTGCTCCCTCCCACAGCAGAGCCTCCCTGCGCTGTGCTCCCTCCCACAGCAGACTCATGCTGCACTGTGCTCCCTCCCAGCTCCCTCCCACAGTAGAGCCACGCTGCGCTGTGCTCCCTCCCACAGCAGAGCCACGCTGCGCTGTGCTCCCTCCCACAGCAGACTCATGGTGCACTGTGCTCCCTCCCACAGCAGAGCCACGCTGCACTGTGCTCCCTCCCACAGCAGAGCCACGCTGCACTGTGCTCCCAAAATGAAGCCTCTGTGCTGAGAACAGGACTCCATCACCCTGTGACTGATTTGCCAGGTATCTATGGACTGTGAAGTCTGAGAAGAAAAGTTAAAATTATGGCAATAGCTAACCACACACTTATAGAGGGGGCCTGCTGAGATACTAGCCTCATCATTTCACTGTGGGTATAGGTTGGATGGTGTGAGTTTTCTTTGAAGGAGAAAAATAACTGTTTGAGAGCAGACACGAGGCTACAAAGGAAGGTGGTGGGAAGGAGGAGATGCCCAAGCCATGACTCACTCCCCAGTGTTCCTTTGTCTTCCTGAGTAAAATGGAATAAAAGAGCAGATAGATGTCTCATAAGTGCTTGGACTTGGTGACTGAGAAGGGTGATGTAGGGTCTGTTACAATGAGTCATCATTTACCTTACCTGACAGGCCTCAGGTTTTCTAGTGTGTGGAATGACAGGCTGACAAGGACTTTCAGTTCTATAGTGGGCATCTAGTGGGGCTGGTTGAAGAGCATGGAGCTGGGCCTGTGGCCTCAGGAACTCCTAGCTGTCTTTACCTATAGTGAATATAGTTTTCACGGACAGCAGGAAACCTCAAAGGCACATCTCATATTCATTTTATGGTCGCTTTCCCTCTGATTTCTTCCTAAAAAGTAGGTTTTGATTTTCTCAAGTCAGTCATTACTACATAAACCACCTGCTCCTGGTGCATTTTAACCTTTGTCTCATCTTGCAAAACCTTACTTAAGTAAACAGTTGGTTTTCATAATTAAGTATCAAATAAAGAGAGGAAAAAGGAAGAGTATCCCAAGTGTTTTCATTCTGTACCGGTCGTTGTTCAAGCCCTGACTCCTTACTGTTCCAGTCCTTTTCTATCTACCGTTTTTTTTTCCATCTTGTTACTGCTTTTCTTACTGTATTTTTGTGTTTCTTAACACTATTGATTTGTTTCTTTTTATTTTATTTTTGAGATAGGATCTTTCTATATAGCTTAAATGGCCTTGAACTCAACTTGGCAGTCCAGGCTGACCCTAAACACTTCTTTTTGTAATGTTTTTATATTCATCCCCCCCCACCGTGTGTGTGTGTGTGTGTGTGTGTGTGTGTGTGTGTGTGTTGGGGACACATGAATGGTTGGAACATACATGCATGTTATAAGATGAGTCCTTTCTCTCCTTCACCGTGTCAGTTCTGCAGATCAAATTCAGGTCCTCGGAACATTTACCTTTGAGCTATCTTGCTATCTAGCCCTGAACTTGAACTTCTAATCTTCCTGCCTCAGCTAGAATTACAGGTATGTGCCACACTGCCCATAAATGTCTTTTGCTTTGAAATATTTTAATAGACTCATTAATTGAAGTATTTATGGGCTACAATGTGATATTATAATTTGTGTACATAATGGATCATTTATCTCTGTCTATCTATCTCTCTTTCTATGTATCACCATTCTCAACCATTTTTTATTGAGACTAGTCATTGTTAAATGACACTGCAAGTATAGAGGGCTTAGTTAAGTAGGAATGAGTAGCCTCTAATATTCTATGCTATAATATGATAACTAAAGTTAACAAATATTAATTATATATTTGCAATTTTTGTCCTTGCTATTACAAGGGCCTTAGCATTGAGCTACATCATAACATCTCTTAGATCATTTTGAATATATCCATACATTTTTTGCATAGTTGAGTTTGAATTTTACATTGAAATAGCTGAATATTTATAAACATCGTTTTATCATAAATGTTTCTTGTAACAGACTATTTAAAAGTAAAATCTTTGATAATTTTCTATTATCCCAGTGGGCAAATGCATCTATATTGCCTTAATATTCTTTCCCTATTCAATTATATTTATTTTTATGTTCACACATACTATAATAATCTCATTTGTTTGCAGGTATTTGTGGACATTTCTGAGTATTTTGTAGGAAAAAGTTCCATGACAGTTAGTCATTAATTAGGGAGCTGGGCCTCAGTGGTGTTGTGATGTAGAGCTTTGACATAGACTGGGTAGCAGATTCCAGAGTTTTCTTCTTGGAGTCCTCAGGCAACGATATATGGCTTCTTTTGCTGTCTTCTCATAGCTGCCACCATACCACAGAAAAGGACAAAGGGCGATTTGCAATTACAGAAGCATCTAAGCTTTGCTGATGATCACAACTGTGCACTATATCCCAATGCAGCACCAAGGGGGTCCTTTTGGTTGTAGTTATCAAAATTAGACAGAGAAGTGAGAATGAAGTCATAAAATAATAGTACACTTTGACCTACAAACTCCTTGTTTTAAGAAATTATTGTACAAAGCAGCCTAAGAAATTGTCAGAAAGTCATACAAAGCTTACCCATGACATTTTTTATTTTTTATCTATCTATCTATTTATCTATCTACCTACCTACTTATCTATGTATTTATTTCATTTGTTAAATTGTGCTCCAGAATTCTTCACAGCCCAGAAGATGCTGAGAACTCTGCCTGTTGTCCGTCTGAAAGAAAATAAATACCTATTGGTTCAACTTTAATTTGCCTAGATCATAGTAATAGGATGCTATCAGTCTTTTTAAAAGACTTAATCCTACACTTAATCCTTGAATTTTGGCTAAGCAACCTTTTTACACATTAACTATTAAACTTCATAATATACTGCCAGCTTATATGTACTTTATTAATTTATTTTGGAACTGAGTTTTGTGCAGGATAAAAAATAGTATCTGACTTTATTCTTCTACATGTAGTGATTCAGTTTTTACAGCACTATTTGTTGAGGATACTGCCTTTAATCAAATATGCTTTTTCATATCTTTGTTAAAATCAAGTAACTATAGCTTTGTGGACTTACGTCTGTGTCCTCAGTTTCAATCATTGATCTCTATGCTTGTTCTAATGGTGGCACATGCTGTTTTTATTATTATGATTCTGTGGTATAATTTGCAATTAGGGATGTTGATGGCTCCCTCAGTTTTCCTTTAGTTTAGGATTGCTTTGGCTTTCCTTGGACTTTTGTTGATCCACATATATCTTTGGATTAATTTTTCTATCTGTGAAGAATGACCTTAGAATTTTGATTATGATTGCACAGAATATGTAGATTTGTTTTAGTAGAGTGCATATTTTTACAAAATTAATTCTATATATCTATTTGCATGGGAGGTCTTTCAAGTATCTTCATTGATTTCTTTCTTGGGTGCCTTAAAGATTTCACTGTAGAGGCCTTTAATTTTTTATGGTTTGGTGTGTTCCCAGGTAGTTTTATTTTATGTGGTGTGTGTGTGTGTGTGCGTGCGTGCGTGCGTGTGTGTGCGTGTGCGTGTGCATGTGTGTGTGTGTGTGTGTGTGTGTGTATCTGGGTTATGAATAGAATTAATTCCTTAATTTCTTTTTCAGTCATTAGTATATACAAAAACTACTAATATTTGTGAATTTTGTATGCTTGCACTTTGCTGAAAATGTTCATCAATTGTAACTTTTTTGTGGAGTTTTTAGGGTCTCATGTATAGAATCATGCCATGTACATTAAGGGGTACCTTGCTTATTTTCCTTTGTGTAACCCCTTTATTTCTTTCTCTTCTCTGTTTTTCCCCACTCTGGGACCTATAGCCCTTCAAAGGAGTAGGAGTGAAGTGGATTCTCTTGCTTTGTTCCTGATTTCAATGAGGTTTTTCTTCAGTCAATATGATATTGGCTGTAGGTTTTCTGTACATTATATTGAGGTATTGTTCCACCTTCTCTAGCCTCTCCACGGCTTTTATGGTGAAGAGATGTTGGACTTAGTAAGACTCTTGAAGATACCCAAGTATGTGGTGCCTTCTGCAATAGGATCTTTTTATGGTGAGTATCTCAGAGCAATAAAAATATTTTGTATTTTTATGGAGACCTCTGGGGCCTACCTGATAAATAACTCTAGGGAGATTTCCTGTTCTGGCATTTTGACATTCATTTAACAACATACATCTTCTAAGACTAGAATTGACTTTCCATGAATTGGTTTTGATTCAAATTCCATTTAAAGACTATATTATAAAACTAATTCACCAAACAATGGGTTTCTACAAGTTTGCTTTATATAGCTTTTGTTTGACTTATTTTAGTAGTTTTACTTCAGTCCTTAGCCTTTGGAGATGATGACACTGTCCTGCAATGTTATGTCAAGCAAACACACATCTGCTCTTACTATTGGTACTCATGACATCCAGCATTATATTTCAAGTAAGGATAGCCAAACTAACATTATCAAACATTATGTGTGCTCAATATGATAGTGTGAGTGAAACACAGCATTTTCTTTTTTTTTCCAATATTTTATTTTTTTTTCTTTTTCCTTCTTTATTTTGTATTTAACAAAAAAACAGAAACATGAATTTAAAATGAGGAAAAGTTAACAATAACTATGAACAGGATAAGAATCATAAGCATGGCTTATCAAGGTGGTAATTCAAATAAGATTGCTACACATATATTTACTATGTGTTCAGCTTTCCCTCTGAAATTTTTTTTCCCATCCCTGTATATCCTCATTCAAGGTCCCTTCCCCCTCCCACCACATCTTGACGTTTCTCTTCTCTGCAACTCCCCATCCCTTCGCTGGGCAGGAAGCAGACAGTCCTATGGTCCCATTGACCCAATAATGCTTGGATCAGTCTCCACTCCTGGCCAAATCCAGTTTTGTCCCCCCTCCCTCAAGAATAAGTCTGGTATTCCTGTAGTTGGAGTGGGGTTCGAAGGATCAGTCGAGGGTGTTTCTGATCCCAAGCTGTTCAGTGGTTGTGGTTTGCCGCTTGGGCATGTTTGGCTTTTTTTTTTTTTTCTTGTTTGTTTGTTTAGAGACCACTAGTGAGTGAGTACATCCCCTGCTTATCTCTCTGAGATTGTGATACCTCGCTCAGGAGGATATTCTCCAAATCCATCCATTTGCCTGCGAATTTGAGGATATCGTTTTTTCTTACTGCTGAGTAGTATTCCATTGTGTAGATGTACCACAGTTTATTAATCCATTCTTCAGTAGAGGGACATCTAGGTTGTTTCCAGGTTCTTGCTATTACAAATAATGCTGCTATGAACATAGTTGAGCTAATACCTTTGGTATGTGAATGTGCCTCTTTAGGGTATACACCCAGAAGGAAACACAGCATTTTCAATCTACTGTTTCAGACAGGCAAATCTTTTTTTTTTTAATCTGATTATTACAGGTACTTCATGCTTCAACCAGTCTCATGCATTGCCATGCTTTAGGACAGGCCTCCACCAATTAGCTTTTATAATAAAATAAATATATTCCTTTCTTCCCATTTGAGCCTTCATGCCATATAACATGTCAAAAGAAAATAATAGATGAAAGAAGATTGTTCAAAGAAAAGTAGACTGGTTTTGATTCAAATTCCATTTAAAGACTATATTATAAAACTAATTCACCAAACAATGGGTTTTATAATATAGTCTTTAAATGGAATTTGAATCAAAACCAATCAAAAGTAAACTTTTTCTACTTTGAAAAAGTAGACTTTTTCAAAACAAATAGTACAGACATGCTGCTTAATTCAGAGGAATTTGTGGAAGTCATAGTGTGTGACAAAATGGGATTTCCTTCCCCCATTGACTAATACATGGGGTGATTCCTATATCACAAAAACCCTGGGTTATAGTGAGTGCTATGTCTTGCCCTGAAGGTAAGATTGCCCTCTTCACTTCATTTCTCTGTAGACCATGCTTTCTTGGTTTCTTTTGAATAACTTTATTATGTATAAGTGGCATACAAAATGGTATTGTGGAAATATATAAATAAAAAAATGTTAGTGTAGAAGCAGATTTGTACCTCTATCACCATTTCTTGTTTTATTTTTATTTTTGTGTGTGCATATGCATGCATCCACACTAACAAGCACTTGCATGCAGATACATCTGGATTCCAGAAAAGAATGTCAGATTTCCTAGAGCTACAGTCATAGAGTCTTGAGCCATCTGATGTGGTTTCTGGGAACTGACTGTGGCCCCCTGCAAGAGCAGCAAGCACTCTTAACTACTGAGCTAACTCTCCAGGCTGTCATCACTTTGTTCTTTGAATATAGCAGCTTTGTCTCTTACTCGGAAGTCTTGACCTTCTCTCTAACCTTGCACACTAACCTCAAGTCATTTACATTCAGATACCACTTGCTTAGGAAGTCCTCACTATATGATCCTATTGGAAGTGCAGCCCACTCATGTTCCCTACTCTGTTACCATTTCCTTCCCAATGTTATCAGTAGCTGGTATTATAAGAATATATGATATATGTTCATCTCTGTAAACCCCACCAAAGTAGAAAACTTGTGTATCTTATTTTCTGTAAAAGATGCCTAAGAGGATTCAGACATAGAACAGATACCTCCTGATTCTAGCAAATATTCTGTCAGAATGTTTAGTGAGTGAATTGTGGAATGATAGGCTGTATTGAGTCTATAGTCAGGTGAATCATGGGTACTTTCTTCCTGAGTTTCCTGATGCTGTGAGGTTTTCTACAGAGTTCAAGCATTTTATCTTCAGTGTCAGTCTCTTCTGAGTCACAGCATCTGACTGATTCTTCTATTTAGTCACATTTTACTTCTTTGCATTACACTGTACTTTTTATTACGTAAGTTTGTTCAAAGTCTTTTTTCTAGTCTGAACATCTTTATTTTAAAGATCTGATGAAATTCCAGGACCTTCTACTTTGATTCACAGTAACGAATCACAGCAAAGTAACTCAGTAGGGCTTTCTTCCCCTTACATTTTAAAACAGCAAGTTAAGAAAATGAACAACAACAAAACAAACAACAATAATAAAACCTGTTCCCTTAAGCATGTCCCTGAATTTTACTTCTTTATGACCAATTTTATTATTTCAGAAACTTGATATAGCTTATGTGGTCAGACCAGGGTGGCAGATGTTTATCAATTGGGTAATAAGCACACGGCATCAAGTCTTCAGAAAATACAATGAATCTGTAGAATTCATAAAGTTTGATAAAGAATATTGTGAATTATGCAATGTAGACAGCTGGTTGTGCAGGCAGTTGGTTTTAATGATAATATCATTCTGTCACAAGAGAAAATACCATGCACTCAGAGCTATACCTGAGTGTGTGTGATGCTAAAAACCTACTTCTCTCCTAGCTACCCATTTTGTTCTTTTGGGATCAGGGTAAATATTATTTTGTATGTTTTTAATTTTTTAAAAAATTAAACTTATGTAAAAAAAATGCAAATATGGTCCTTTAGCCTCTATTTACTAAGCACTAGAGTTACAATTGTGCCACCATTCTATCTTAATACTCTGTCCTAATATGACAAGGCTGTCAACAAAATTATTCAAAAGTTTTAGAAAAAGGACTTTTGTGGAATATATGAAGTTGTCAAATGATGTCACTGATGTCATCAGTGTCTCTGTATGTTCAAAATCATTAATTTTGTGCAATGTTTAACAGTGAGTGATTCATTAAATCACACTAAAAACTAGTATAATACTTTCTAATAAATTATTTTTAAATAACTTTGAATAATATTTTAAATAGGAAGTTAATTAGGTTTGTTATCAAAGTTAGATACTGAGTTTATTATTTATGCAGCTATTCTCATCTGACATCAAAGTATATTTCATTACATATAATTAGGAATAAATGTTTATGAAAGTTATAAATCATTCTACTTCCAAGAAGTATGTAAAACTAAGGCGATGTTCTTTATACTATTTTGTTTGGAAATAAGAACTAGCAGATGGCCCCTTTCAAATGTCACATACTTTGAGTGTCATGTGCTGGAATTGTGTATCACATCTCATGAGTATAGTGGAAGCTGTGGTCCTATATACAGAGATGGAAGTATTTTGTTCTTTGAATAGTTCTTTCAGCTTTTAGCAAATTATGTCTTAAATAGGTAAAATAGCCCAACAACTTAGTTTTTATTTTTTACTTCTGAAAATTAACACTTCCTTAGATATTCCCCATTTATATAATAATGTGTGTGTGTGTGTGGTGTGTGTGTGTGTGTGTGTGTGTGTGTGTGTGAGAGAGAGAGAGAGAGAGAGAGAGAGAGAGAGAGAGAGAGAGAGAGAGGATGGAGTGGGGGGGATTACATTAGTGGTGGCATATTGGCATCAGAAGTAAAGTTACAATAACTTCATGCAGAAAAGAGTGACATATCCTTGGTGATTCAAAAAAAGCAAAAGCAAAAACAAAATACCCTGGTCCTCAGTGGCCATCTTCATGCTGTTTATCCACAGAGAATTGGCGACAGTCACCAGTGTATCTCCTGATCTTGACTCAGTGTGTGAATTATAGGACTATGGCTCAGATGTCTACTCCAAGTGTGTCCTGTTTAGGTGTTCAGATAAATAACCTGGATGGGAGACTCTCAATATGTAAGCTAGTCAGCTGTTGAAAAAGATGCTTCACAATGACTGGCTAAAAATAGTAAATGAAATATGTCTTTCTGAGCACAATGAATATCAGCAAAGGATACACCTACAATTTCAAGTAATCAAATGGAATGTTTCAATATTGTAGGCAATATGCAAATAGCTTTCATCTGTCATTCTAAAATATAAGCTCTAAAACCATTCTCTTCCTATATATTAATTATGCATGATGTATTTCATTGTGACATTTTCATCTATGAAAATACATTTTAATCACATTTTCTCTCCATTACTCTACCCTATTCTTTCACAGTTCCACTAATCCCTTCTCTTACCTCAATTAGTCTCCTAAGGCAGAAATGCTTATTTCTTAGGTTTTGGTGACCCTAGGATTGCTCTCAGCAGCTCAGCAAGGGCTTATTTACAGGAGCACAGGATCAGGATGGCACTGAAGTTATGTCTTTCCTTGTTCAAGCATCTGCTAACACATGGGTAGGTGGGAAAAAGTATCTGGGAGATTTTGATTGATGTGGGTGGGAAGATCTATCCTGACTGTGGACTGCATGGTCAGGTGGCAGCCCATGAAAAAGGGACATAGCAGAAGGAAGATCATCTCATCCTTTGCTGGCTTGGTATTCCTCTCATCACTATGTTGATTTACACTGACAACTTTTGCTTATTCCTTCATTGATATCAGAAAAAGTGTTTTCAGGCTTTCATGGACTAGGAACCAGTGGTTCTTCAGTAACCATTTATATTTCTGGAGCCACACTGGAACTGCTGAGATACCCAGCCTCATGGCTTGAACTAGATGCCAGCCTCTTCTCCAGTAGAGACATCTACACCCAGGGTGGCATACTGGACCACCAAGGCACCTACTCTCAAGAAGTGAGTCACTACTGAGTCCTCAGCTCTCAGGTATGATTCTGCTATTGTTACTATTTTAAAGTAGATTCAACAAATTCATATGTACATATACACATGTGTCCATTTATATGTGTGCTGTGGGATTATGTGCTGGTATATTGCAAATATTTGTTCCTCCTACTGGTTTAATAAAACACTGATTGGCAAGAAGGCAGATAGAAAGTGTGGGTGGAATTACCAGACTTTCTATCTGCCTTCTTGGGAAGAGGAAGTGTCAGACAGAGATACAGCAGATACAGAGGAAAGAAGTTGAAATGCTGCTCTGAGAAAAGGTACCAAGCCACATGGCTAAGCAGATGAATGGAAATGAGTTGAGATAAGATGAGGGAGCTAGCTAGCAATATGCCTGAGCCATAGGCCAATTAACATGAAATTAAGCCTTTGTGTGATTATCTGGGGCTAAGTGGCAATGGGGCTGTGAGTGGGTCCAAACCTCAGGGCTAGACCAGAAAGTCTGAGCCAGAAACTTGTTATTATTTACGTGCATTGTTTTGTTCCTCTAAAAAATCCTGACTAATATAGAGAATGTGAGAATAAACTTGACACTTGTTATGGATCTTCCTCAGTATACCTGCATTTGATTACCCTTGCTGAGTTATTACTAAATAACTAAATAAATGTCATCTTGTGCATGACATTTGCTCTACTAACTGTGGGAGAGCAATGGGTGAAGTCACATAAAAGTTGCTAAGACTGAAAGATGGGCCAGCATGGGGGACTTCACTGGCTTCCACGTTCCCAGGTCCAACTTTTCATGTCTTAGGCTGCAAGAACATTATAATACATAACATTTGACTTTCTACAATGCTGAGTCACACTGAAAATCAACATGTATTATGTTTTATGGTAGAGATTCTTGACAAGAATAGCTTGACTCTTTAAGTAGTTTATTCTATTAGTAGACAGCGCTTGCTAATAGAGCTTAGGTTTCATGCCATACAGTCAAGGACATTTGAAACCATTGTGTCCCAAGTTACAAGGGAACCATTGGTAAGATCTTTTGCTTTGAGCAATTTCTTAATTGAACATTTTACTGCCAAGTTTCCCAGCTTTTCTTCTTCTTGTTTTAAAAACTGATCTCATTCTTCAATTCAGTTCTCATACCACCTTTAACTATTTGATTCCCTTCCACATCCAGCCTTGTTTATCGTTCAGAGTATGTATTAGTTTCTTTGCCTGGGGCTTGGTTTATAAGTAAAGGTTTCAAAACCTTTACACAATTGTTTTTCTGACCTCAATAGAGCCCCAGGAATATTCTGTCTTGCTGGATAACTGAGGATATTATAGTTATTTTCTAGTTTCAGCCTTTCAGTTCTAGGTATGGAAAAGCAATTAATTCCCAAAGCCAATTTTATGCTAACTAGATTGAAATGGATTTTCCAATCTACTTTAAAAACAAGTAAAATCTTCAGCCCTTCACAAAAATCTAGTTATATAAGTTAATTAGTATACTATACTCATATGCACAGTGTGATAAGTAGATAGCCAGTATAATTTGCTCCAGATAATTCTTACTATGAGGGGCCCCACCTGATGCTTTACTGTGCTTGACTGACTTATAAATCCTACAGCCATGAAACAACTGACACATTACTCCTTCAATGGATGTGCGTTATACAGCCAGAGTGAGAAAGGCATTCACTGCATTGACCTGCTGAAAATCTTTATTTTCAATCTGTAAACTACAATGTTATTGAGAATAATTAACCACACAAAGCTGTGGTCAACTGTAAATGTTTTATAGAGTGTAATAATGAGAAGCAGCATTACCAGTATTATCAAAGTCAGTATTTATTTTTTTTAAATAAAATGTAGTTTATATAACTAACATAATTTTTTTCTTTTTTTTTACTATGAATGAAGTCATATTTTTTATCCATGTATCCCCTTGTTCAAACTCCCTTCCCCCTCCCACCCCTCCCAGTCATGAGAAGAGAGAGCAAGTCAGTATTTATTCTGTCTCTCTTTTTTTCATTCTAATTAATTCTGAGAACTTTAATAAATGTTAAAATAACCCTTTTATAGACTTTTTTTAATTCAAGTTTTTTTTTCCTTTTACATACCATTCACTGAGTCCCCTCCCTCCCCTTCTCCCACTCCCCTACATACCCCCAGCCCTATCCACTCCTCAAAGTGGGGTAAGGACTCTCTTGAATAACCAACACAGGCTAGCCTACCAAGTTGCAGCAATGGTCTTCATTTCACCATAGGGAGTGGGCTCTAAAAAGCTAATTCATGTACTCAGGATATTTCCTGATCACACAGGCAGGGGACTTGCTAACAGATGAATCTGCAAATGCATTCAGAGAGCCTTGTTTAGTCCCAAGCAGGCTCTCCAGCTGTCAGTCTAGAATCCAGGAGCTCCCATTAACTATGGTCAGTTGTCACTGTGGTTTTCTCCATTGTGCTCTTGACCTCCCTTGTCCCTCTAGCTGCTCCTCTCTCTCTTTAACTGAACTCCAAACATCCGGCCCAGTGCTTGGCTGTGAGTGTCTGCATCTGCTTCCACCAGTCATTGTATGTAGGTTCTATGATGACAATTGGGGTAGTCACCAGCATGACCACAGGTGAAGGCTAGATCAGGCACCCTCTCCAGTATTGCTAGGAGTCTTATCTGGAACCTCCTTGTGGGTTTCTGTGGATTTTTCTAGCACTAGGTTTCTCCCTAGACCCATGACCCTTCACTTAAGGGGCATCTAGGTTGTTTCCTGGTTCTGACTATTATGGATAATGCTGCTATGAACACAGTTGAGCAAATGTCCTTGTGGCATAATTGAGCGTCTTTTGGGTATATGTCCAAGAGTGATATTGCTGGGTCCCAAGACAGACCGATTACTAATTTTCTGGGAAACTGCCATACTGCTGTCCAGAATGGCTGTAAACGTTTACATTCCCAGCAGCAGTGGAAGAGTGTTCCCCTTTATCCACATCCTCTCCAACAAAAACTCAAGTCCAAATGGATTAAAGACCTCAACATAAATCAAGTTACACTGAACCTGACAGAGTAGCCTTGAATGTATTGGCACAGGTGACCACTTCCTAAATATAACACCAATAACACAGACACTGAGAGCAACAATTAATAAATGGGACCTCCTGAAACTGAGAAGTTTCTGTAGGGCAAAGGATAGAGTCAATAAAACAAAATGGCAACCTACAGGATGGGAAAAGATCTTTACCAACCCCATTTACAGCAGAGGGCTTATCTCCAAATATATATAAAGAACTCAAGCAACTAGACATAAAAACCCAATTTAAAAATGGGATACAAACCTAAAACAGTGAATTCTCTACATAAGAATCTCAAATGGCTGAAAGGCATTTAATGAAGTACGCAACATCCATAGCCATCAGGGAAACACAAAGCAAAATAAACCTGAAATAACATCTTATACTTGTCATAATGGCTAAAATCAAAACCACAGACTGTTTTTGTTGTTGTTATTATTGCTGTTACAAATTAGCTGAAGAGATTTTCATAGCAGAAATCCTTTGTCATGGGGTTCAAAAATTACTTAGGACTTCTTTCAATGAAAAGTTATCTCCCACATACCTTTTCTTTATTTTTATTCTGTGTGTTATAGACTAATTAATATTATTAATAGACTGGAGGAATAAATAAAATTAATGTCACAAGCTTATCATATTTGGGGGCTGACATGGATTGTGAAAGATGCAGTATATATACTAGTGACATGAGGTGATTCGCACAATGATATAGCTATTGTTATTTGCAGAAAGCTTTACAATTTTTGTTAGGTCAAGATGCTTCTAGTTCTTCAAACAATCTGTAAAGCCTATTTCATGCAGCAAGCCACAAAAGGAACTCTGTTGAACTTTGCTGTGTGCAAGTTGGAAAGTAATAACTTTTCCCATCTCCTCTGTAACTGACTTGTACTATGGGATGAATGCAGACCCTTCCCTCACAAGGGTTTTCTGATATTATACGGTTATATCGAATAAGGTTAGAACCTTTAAAATGTAGCATTTAGTAATATTCTTGAAATAGCTTCTTCTTGATTCCTTTAAAGGTCACTGCATTTGCTTTCTGGTCCTCATGTTAAGCTCGAGCCTTTACTAGTTGAAACTAAGAACATACTTGGCTTTGTGCCTTCAATTTTCCAAAGCTTAAGAGTAAAATGGCAATGTTTCATGAAAAGCAAGTGTTGTGTGTGTATGAGTGTGTGTGTGTGTATGTGTGTACATATACATATGCTCTAAGGAGTTTAGATATATAAATGCAACATCATCTTAATGGTGCTTAAATATATGCCCACTAATTTGCCAATCCAAGGGAGAGCAAGACTCTCTACTCATCAGTGCATTAGGTAAGCTTAGGAAAGTGAGATGGGACAATAGCAATAGGAAGAAAATCTGTGGAGGAAGTGCTAATTTTTCTGTGCTTCACCCCTCCATGCACCTTATCAAACTGAAGCATGCTCTGAGACTCCAGTAATGTCCAATTAACATTACTTTCCAGCTTTACTGTTATTTCACTAAAGAAACATATTTATTAAGCTATTGATAGAATGCAGGGAAACACCAACCTAAGTTCAGTTTCCAGCACCACATTCTCTCATTCTCACCTGTGTTCTAGGGTTTTTTTTGCTGTAAAAAGTTACCATGACCATGACAACTCTTTTAAATGAAAAGAATTAATTGTAGTGTGTTGGTTACAGTTGGTTTCAGATATTCAGTCCATTATCATTATGGTGGAGAGTATGGCAGCATGCAGGCAGATGTGGTACTGTAGGAATAACTACATCTTTCAGGCAGCAGGAAGTTGACTGAGACATTGGTCAGTATCCTGAGCATGGAAAATCTCAAAGCCTGCCATTACAGGGATACACTTCCTCCACCAAGGCTATAACCATTCCAACAAAATCATATTCCCTAATTGTGCCACTCCCTATGAGTTTATGGGGGACCATTACATTTAAAATGCCACAACCTATTACTTCATTATCTGGTGGTTGGCCCCCTTCTGCCCTCTGCAGAGATCTACACTGCACACATGTGGTAAAAATACATATTATCAAGTCCACATACATGCACACTAATAAATAAATCATTTTAAAAGACTTCTTTCACAACTGTACCTCAAAAGAGTAACACAAATTGGATTATTTTGGAACAAAAAAAAATTTACTACATCAGTACACAGAAAGTTAAATCCATATAGCCACAATAAAAACTAAGGGAAACAAAGCCTTGGTCATCTTTCAATACTCATTACTCACCATTATTGCAACAGGAATTAGGCCTGACTAGTCACTAAATGCATTTTTCATATTGACCCACTTAGGAAAAAGTATTTTTCTTTTCAAATCTGGAAGAGAGGTTGGGTAACCTGAAACTTTTTCTCTTACTTAAAACTTTATCAACTGGGGGTATAGCTCAGTGGTAGAGCATTTGACTGCAGAACTTTATCAAATCATTATATTATAGTGTTTTCTAACACATATATTGTGTTGCTATACATAAAGGATTCTTTTATAAAGCACATTTCATTTGTAATAATGTCACTGCTGTCACATGTCAGCAGTGCTCATGTGCTCCTGATCCTTGTTGTCATCATTAGCACAGCCCCTGATGTCATCTTCATGTGTATTGTCAGCTATCGTAATCCTTAAAAATATACCCCAGTGAAGCAAATGCTGATGTTTACCTAAAACTCCTCTGTTGAAACTCTAATCCCAAAGATGATGTCATTGAACGGGTTTCTGAGGAGAGGTTGAGTAGTGAGGATTAAGTACACCACATCTGCTGCATTGGAGAGTAGAATACTCATCTGTGGCTTGTGATGGAATAGTCTTTTTGTACACTGTGAAGATTTGTTTTTGTCAAGACACCTACAGATTGGTTTAATAAGAGATGACTGTCTGGTAGCTAGGCAGGAGGTATAGGAAGGACAGACAGACACAGAGGATGCTGAGATAAAACAGGATGGAGTCTGAAGAGCTGTGAAAGTTGCAAAAAAGAAGGAAGATGAAGTACCATGTCGAAAGAAGGTATTGCCATGTGGTAGAGGGTAGATAAGAAATATGGCTTAATTAAAAATGTAAGAGTTGGGGCTGGAGAGATGGCTCAGCGGTTAAGAGCACCGTCTGCTCTTCCAGAGGATCCGGGTTCGATTCCCAGCACCCACATGGCAGCTAACAACTGTCTGTAGTTCCAGTTCCAGGCAAACACCAAGGCAAATAAATAAATAAATAAAGTTTAAAAAAATGTAAGAGTTATCTAGTAACAAGCCTGAGCTATTGGCTTATCATTTATAATTAATAATAACTCTCTGGGTGATTATTTGGGAGCAGTTGCTAGGACATAAAGAAATTCTGCCTACAAATGGTCCCCAATGTGGGACATCTATATTCACATAAGACCTGAGAAAACTATTTTTAAAATGTTCTAAACATACAAAGATAGAGCAAAGCGCAGTTTACTAATCTGTGTCTCTCATGCTGGCTGAGGCACACAGACACATCTGCCCAGCTGCTGCCTACCAGTTCCAGGCACCAGTACGAGCCCTGCCAGAACACCATGAACTGCATGGTAGATTTAAGTTTTGCTCATAAAGACAGAAAGTATCACAGATACAGAGTAAAGACAGATCCTAATGAATAAAAGCCTCTAAGTGGGTCACAGTGTATAATAAAATATATGTAGAATGGGAGATAAAGAGCCAGTCATACAAATAGGTGAAAAATAATATAATTTAGTATTTAAAGAAATAATGAAGAAATATAAAGAAAAAAGCAATGCAATATGAAAAATACCAGGGGAATCTGGATTCTATATGTTATTGTATCATCCTAAAATTTTATGATTACTGCTAAGACACATTGGATTATGAAAACTGCTAGATTAAACATATATATATATATATATATATATATATATATATATAAAATCCTTTACTTCAAAATAAAAGTCAAATCTGTGTTGCCTTAGGGGAGTGGTTATTCTTTTATTTCCACTGGAATTGAGGAGCTGTGATATGAATATGATTCAGATTGATATGGATCAGGTTTGATCAAGGAAGAACCCAAGAAAATGCTAAGTACAGATATAAACAAACCTAAAAAACCTATAAAAACATATAATGTGTATTTTATCTGCTCAAACATAAAACAAAACTCATCTTTGGCTAACTTGTGTACAATGTACAGTGTACACTTATATCAATACTAAAATGTATGTAACCTTTAGAAGCTTATGTATTTTCAGAATGAGGAGACCATATACCAATGAAAACAATGGCCCAAATGACCCAATGTCTCAAAACTCCTTTCTTACAGTCTCCGCATCCTCTCCAGCATAGGCTGTCATCTCTGTCTTTTATCTTAGCCAATCTGACAGGTGTAAGGTGGTATCTCAAAGTTGTTTTGATTTGTATTTCTATGATGACTAAAGATGTCGAGGACTTTTTCAAGTGCCTTTGAGCCATTTGTAATTTTTCTGCTGAGAACTCCCATTTTAGTTCTGAGCCCCATTTTTTGATTGGGTTATTCAAGGTTTTGAGCTCTAGTTTCTTGAGTTCTTTATATAGCTTAGAGATCAATCTTCTGTCACTTGTAGGGTTGGTGAAAATCTTTTCCCATTCTGTAGGCTGTTGTTTTGTCTTATTGACAGTGTCCTTGACTTTACAGAAGCTTCTCAGTTTCCTGAGGTCCCACTTATTGATTGTTGCTCTTAGTGTCTGTGCTACTGATGTTATATTTATGTAGTGGTCACGTGTGTATAATACATTTTTTTGACATCAATGACATTAGTATCTGATCTGACAATGTTTCTAAATTCAGATCCCACAAGCACAGAACCACCAACATCTAGACTTTAACAATTCTGTAAGGCACATCTAGTTTCAGCAGAAACTTTGCATACAAGAGTAGTTCTTAGGTTAAAAGAGAATTTAAAGAATTGTTAGTGAAACATAATATTTGGTTATTATTTGCATTTAGATTTCAAACAAAAAAATTAACACATTCAAAATTTATGGCATTTGTGAGACTACTGCTCATATAAACCAGGCCTATATATTAGATCATTATTTGTTCACTATTATTAATTTTTAAGCTGTGATAATTTTATGCTGTTTTTATGATTCATTATATTTCAGGAATATGTGGTAAATATTTAAATTTGAAATTATCCAATGTGTAATTTCATTCAAAATATGTGAGGAAGGCATGGCTAAAACCAGAATTTTCATGAGTAAACTGAGTGTTGGGTGTTAGGTAATTCACTATACCACTCTGTGCTTTAAAATCTGTATTATAAGGGGAAAATGTTAAATGAAACACATGTGGACTAAGCATTTCATTTGCCCAAGCATGTACAGCTGCAATCTGGACACAGATCATCCTGCTCTGAATGCAGAAGTCTTTCAGTAAAGTCCTGTGGTCTACAGCAATTTCCAAAGGAAATACACAGGTAGGTCAAAATTGAGTGTTTTTATTTGTAAACAGCCACTAGAAGGCCAAGGAGTGATTGAAACTGTGGTAAGATGGCTCCTCTTTATTGGAAGCTGGCAATTCACTCTGAAAAATCTTAGTGTAAAAATCTAATTTCAACCCATTTTTCTCGGAGGCTAAATTTTATTTCATTTCCTATTCACGAGGCTCTATCATTAGCATATTAAGCTAATGAGTGGATCAATTATTTAAAACTGGCAATATTTTTATTATGCCTAATTAAGTGTTTAATCAGAACATTGTGCCCTGTAAGCCTTTGTAAACAGTGTTCTCCAGAAGACAATTGAAATGGCTGCCTGGATCTTTCCTAACTATATCGCACACTGAAGCAACTGAAGAGGAAACTGGAGGCCTAACGTGGATGGGAACAAGCCACAAAGAAAACAGAAACTGGCCACAAACCTGACCCACTACAGGGGTGAAAACAGTGTGTGTCCCTTGATAGACAGTGGGCCACACAAAGGGTAATCACCATCCCAGCTTGGAGACTTTGCTCCTGGGGACTCTAAAGAACAATGAAATAGAGCTAGCAGGTAAAGTGCTACTTAATTTTATTCTAGAGTCTTCTAAAGTACCTCACCATATAATTGAGGCTTTAAATCATCAATTACATTAATATTTACAAAATACCTAAAAAATCATCTGAAAATTAAATAGTAATTATGTCATGATCTAGGGCAAGTTGTTGATGATGGAGTTAAATACTAAGCATTTTCACTTATCTGATATTTACCACATTCATTTCTCTTCTGCTATTATAAGACTAAACTAAACCATCTGAACACTTAGCCAGGCTAAAACTGAGTCAATGTAAATCAATAATTCCATGAAGTATCCAAGAGCCATTCAAAGAAACATAAAGCAAACAAGAAAGAAGTTAAATTGGGTTTTGTTTATGGATCCAGTGAATATTTAATGCACTTACTAATCAGAAATCATTCTAATCATCTCTGAAAGTATACAGAATAATGAGATATGCATGAGCCTTCCTGTCTCAAAACTAGAAATAGACAAATTGGAAACTTCTACATTGTGTGGTAAACACTAAGAGTACATTTTTAATATATAATAATAACACACAAGAAAACCAGGGCTAGGGGCAAGGAAGTTTCTAAGAAGACATTTTATATCAGCACACACATGCAGATGTGTGTACTTGAGTGTGTAGCCAGAAATTGAACAAAGCAAAAAACAAAGAGCTCACCAGAAGATAGAAATGACTTCTCCTTGAAGAATGGTAGAGAAAACATCCCCGTGACTCACTCATCTCATTGGAAATAACAGGTATTGAATAGGCTGTTTTTACAAAATGTATTTCAGTGAAAAGACCAATTAAGCCAAGTAAGCTTCAAACTAGATAAAACCAGGATTCAGAAACAGAAACAGAGCATCAAAGATGTCTTTTCCCTGAAATGCTGCACACCAAGCCCCATGAACTGAGCTTCCACCTAACAGATTTAAGAATTTCTCACATGTAGCAGCTATGCAGGACATGCCACATATGGAGGGCACGCCCCTAGGCGTGGCTATGTAAATCTGTGCCAACCAATGGAAAGCGCTTCTCTTCCCTCTTCTGCTTTTCTACCCTTGTATGTGCCCAGCATCTTCCCAAAAGAACTCTAGTGTGGCAGCTGGTAGTGTGTGTCTGTTCTCACATGCGAAACCAACAATAGACCCTGTGTGGTTGAGAGGGTTCATCCCAGTGCAGACACCTGACATTGTGAAGAGGCTTGAATGACAACCACAGAATTTTGGTGGGTACCAGAGTCTCCCTACAGTGTGAAAGTGCATGAAAAATAAGCATATCTCACCTCTGTGCTCTTTCTTCGATAGACTTAAAGGAAAAAAATCTTAGCTCTAGATAGAAGACAAAGGTCACTCGGAGAAATAATAATTTAGCGCAAAACCTTAGAAACCTGAATAGACACAATTTACATGATCCAAAGAAAATCCAAATTCTAGAGGTACAGTGTTGGCTTAAATATTCTTCAGGGTTGCTGTGCTTGCAGGGGTCTAGCAAAGGCAAGTACAATATCCTCTGGGGAGCTTGGCTCCCACCAATAGATCCAATATAGGAAGAAATATGGAACCATGAGTGAATGCTGAATAAATGAGATTCATCTTAAACTGGTAACAAATGCTTCCTACAAGCAGGATTATTTAAAACCATAGTTACTATTTAAACACAACAAAACTTTATGATGTATTTTGGACACAGCAAAAAAAAAACTCATTGATTTGAAATATAAAACTTTCTAGCAATTAGTAATAAACCATTAAATTTATAGCCTTAACTGGATGGTTTTATCTGACCACAAGGTAGTTCTTTTTAAGATGTGCCAAAAACATGTATTTCCAATGAAGCATAGAAAACCCAAAGACTAAGAGAAGTGGCTACATTGAACTACTGTGTACACGCAGAAGAAGACAGAAATCACCTTAGTGCTCTTTTCCCTGGGACTGTTTCTACTTGCACTGGTTAATAGAATGGCACTTCGCTAGATTATAACCAATGGGCATAAAGATTATGTGTGCCCTGTCTAGGACCCATTAGAAAACTATGTGTGTTCCTCTGTACCTTTTGCTCATCAAGGCTAATTTGCAGAAGAATACTTTAGAAAGCTGTGTCCCAACAACTGGTTTTCTTTCTGTTTAAAAATTTATTTCTTATGAATTATGAAACTTAACATACAAAGAAATGAGTTTCATATGGCATTTCCGTGCCTGTGGGTTCTAATTTATTCTTTTCCCTACTGTCCTATCTCTGTCTGGATTTGTGCCAACATTATTTTCTTTCTCCTTTTTCCATATCTCTTAAGATATCTTCTGTCACTCTCATGATACCCTTTCTAGTTTTATGACTGAAGCACACACACACACACACACACACACACATTTTAAAAGTAGGTTTCTCAAATAAAAGAAAATGTGCTATTCATCTTTCTGAAGTTGGCCTTCATTACCTAACAATAATTTCCATTTATTTTTTTTCTAAAAATCTTTTCACGATTTTGTTTTTCTTTATGGGTGAATAAAATTTCATTGTGTATCACATTTTCCTTATCCTTTCATTTGCTGGTTGACATAGGCGTGTTCCGTTTCCTGGTTATTATGACTAAGTGCAGTAATAAACTGAATTTTAAGTGTTTTTATAGCATGTTGACTTAGAATCCTTAGCACATATATATGAACGTATATATGAATACATGCACAAATACAACATTCTGAATCCATTTAATGCTCATATATATTCTGAATGCAGGCATTTCTCTGATGGGTAAGGACTTGAATATTTTTTCAAGTACTTATTGGACACTATTATTTTTTTTTGAGAACTGCCTGTTAAACAAACTAGTCCCTTTGCTCATTAGATTATTTCTTTTATAGTGTGTACTTTCACAGTTCTGTGTGTATATGTTTTTTTATCTTAGTCTCATATCTGCTGTGTAGAGGTATAAAATTTTTTCCCATTCAATGTGCTCATTCCCTTCTTCTGGTGAGAGCTGCTTTTATTGTAAAGAAGCTTTTCAATTTCACATAATCCCAGTTGTCAACTCCCCAGATTATTTCCTGTGCTATCATATTTTTTTCTAAAAATTCCTTATGTCTCTATCTTTGTGGCTCTGTGGTTCATTACTCCTTTGGTTATTTTGAGACAGGATTTCTCTATGTGGCCCTGGCTATTCTGCAACTCACTCTGTAGACCTCAAACTCCGAGAGCGGCCTGCTGCTGCTCCCCAAGTGCTGAGATTAAGAAGTGTACCACCACTGCTTGGACAGGTTTTGTTTTTTATATCACAGGCTTTGTTCCATTTTCAATACTTTTTTGTGTAGGAGTAATAGATACATTTTTAGCTTCATTTCTCCACATGTAAAAACCAAGTCTTTCCCAGTACCATTAAAGATGCTTTTTTCCTCAATGCATGCTTTTAACACCTTTGTCCAAATAAGATGCCTTCAGTTGTGTGAATTTATTTCTGGGTCCTCTATTATAATCCATTATTTTATATTTTTGTCTTAATCTTCCTGTATTTACTTAGATTTGCTTTGTGTTTTAGTGTCTGGACAGTTTTGGAGGAAGTTCCCTAGGGTGCTGAGATTACTGTGTTACTTTGGGGTCAAGGTGAAATATGCTTTAGAGTCTGTGTGCATTCAACTTGTGGTGATTTCAGCCTCAGTGCTTGAGTTTGGTTCTTGTCCCGGTGACCGGTTTATTGGTTAAGTGTGAGGAACTGAAGTTAATTACTAATTGTGTTTTGGAGATTAATCTGTTTGCCAGTGTAGTGTCATTAAAATAATAAATATTTTAAAGAAATTAGGAATGTTATGTGAGTATAATTTTAGAATTATAATATATTCTTAGTGTATTTTTTTGTTGATGAGTATGAAGTGACTTTCTTCATTGTTTTCTACTAGTTTGGTTTGAAGTCCCTTTTGCCAAATATTTAAATAGCTATACCTGTTTGATTTTCAGTACTCCATTTGCTGGAGGTACCTCTTATTATCCTTTTACCCTAAGTCAGGGCCTATTATTAATAGTAGGGTATGTTTCTTAGAGGCAGAAAATGATGAATCTTGTTTTTTGATCCAATCTGCTAATCTGTTTTTTATTTGAGAAATAGAGATCATTAATATTCATTTGTTAAAAATTTGTTATTTCTAGACATTTGTTGATTCTTCCTTTTTGTGGGGAGGTGTTCCAGGGTTTCTATGTGTTGCTCTGGCTGTCCTGTAACTCACTCTGTTCTTCCCACTATGCTGTGTAGAGCTAGCTTCGTGGTCTGAAACTCCATCAATCTTTATTTCTCCTTCACTTCTAGCAGACAGTTTTGTTGGATAATAATGGTCTTGGTTGACAGTTGTGATCTTTCATAACTTGTAATACACCTTTCCAGGCCCTTTCACCCTCAAAAGTTTCTGAATAATCAGGTGTTATGCTAATGGACTTGCCTTTCTTTACAAGTAGTGACCTTTCTCTCTTGACCGCTTCAATGCCCTTTCTTTATTCTATGTTTTTAATGTGTCAAGTATAAGTTACTGAGGAAAGTAGCTTTTCTGAAGTTCTATATGCCTCTGGTGTCTAGATGGGCATCTCTTTATCCATATGTCGAAATATTTTTTCTCTGGTATTGAAAATATTGTCTCTGCCTTTATTATGGTGTCCTTCATCTTCTGGGTCCAGAAGGTTAGGTTTTTTTCAACATGTCCCAGAGTTCTTCTATGTTCTGATCATGGACTTTTATAAATTAATTCTTGACCTACCCAGTTAATCAATTTCTCTACCTTCTCCCCCAGTCATAATCCTATTCCCATATAGTCTATTCTATTCACAAAGCTTTCTGGTGAAATTTTTATTTGGCTTATTTCCACTCTTGCCTCAGTTTGGCTTTTTTTTTCCAGCAAATCTATTGCTTTATTAAATTTCATTTTTTTTATATTTTCTTACTTCATCTGTTTTTGTCCCTTTAGTTTGAACATATTTATAATCCTTTTCTTAGATATTTGTGTGTGTGTGTGTGTGTGTGTGTGTGTGCGCGCGCGCGCTAACAGAAGCCTGCTGAAGTCAGAGGAGAGGTACTAATTCCCCTAAAACTAAAGTCATAGATAGCTGTTAAATGTCATGTGGGTGCTGAGAACCAAACCCAGGTCCTCTGCAAAACAGAAAGTGATGGTAAACTCCAAGCCATCTCGCTAGTCATATATTCCTTATTTTGAATTCAATATCTGAAAGTTTTTCAAAATTTTTCTCATTGAGGTCTTTTATTACAGAGTTAGTCACGTTTAGAGGAGACACACTGTCCTGGATCTTCTTTGTTTCAATGGTGAGATTTTTTCACATTTGTAGTTAGTTTGATTGGGAGCATAGACCTGGGGACAATGGTCTAGGCATTCTTTACCTGTCAGGCCAAGAGCTAAGAAAACTATAGAAGTGTGGGAAGAAGCTTTAGGGTTGAGGACCCCTTACTGGTCAGCACCAGCAGCTTGGCAGAGATGGGGAGTATGGGACAAGTGGTTGGCACTTCATTAACAGGCATTTCACAGCATGTGGACAGCATATAAGCCTGTGAACAGTCATTTCACATCATTTCAATGACGCACAACCACATAAACAAGAATTTTGTAACAGTGGTTAATAAACAATCAAATAATTAAGAAAATGGGAAAGACAGAAGTCCAAGCTATAGAGAAAGGAAGGAACAGCTTTATCCATTCAAGATGGGAGAAGCCTAAGGCTAGAGGTTCATTAAATTGCTACAGACTTGCATGTTTCATAGGGCCTTTCAGTCCTCCCCTTTCACACATCGGTCCTGTTTAGATATTCTATTATAGGAAACAAATGAAGACATGAGTAAACGTGTTTGGGACAAGAATAAAGCCATGACAGGGACCCCAATAGGACTAGCAAAGCCTTCCCCAGGTGATGGCAAAGCCTGTGTCTGGTCTGAATGACAGTGTGTACAGAAAGCATCCAACATTACTTTTTCCACCTGTGTGTTTAGGGCCTGAAGACTGTTCCCCTTTGGTGCTGCAAACATTAGCTAACCCTGCCTTCTTGTTGATCTATATGCAACAGCCAGGCATCAATTCTGCATCTTGTCCCCATTCAACAATGTACAATAAACATGATGAACTTCCAGGACACCATGGCTTCTCCATCAGAGAACCCAAACCATCTGATCCTAGCTTTTCTATGTTTATAGGTCTGTTGTTTCCTTCAGTGTTTGTCATTCTTTTATTGCCCCATTGCCCCAGTTAGGTTTATTCCAGGAGCCATGCTGAGCACAGCACCCTAGAGATGAAGTTCCAGGCCAATGAAAGAGAAGAAGGAAGGCATGTGAGAACTGACGTCACCACAGTTTGTCCTCAAATCATCAAGCCAGCACTCCATTTAGGCATGGACACCCACATGTACACCTACATGCATGAGTGCCCACACACAGGTGTATACAAAGGAAGGAGTGTATACAAATGAAAAGAGAGTGTACAAATGGATTTTTGTGATCTCTTAAACTGACAAATTGATTGCCTGTTAATGAGTACAAGATACGCCCCGCAGATGAACTTCTGGTGTCTTGTACCCACTATAGGAATTTTATAGCATTATATAAACAATGGTAACCTCTTTTGGAAATCATTTACTTTATAGCTATTCTCAAGGACACAGTAATCTTGGGCTATTTGCTGTTCTCTTTCTGCTCTGTCACGGAGTTGATGACCATCCCACCCCTGGACAAGAGGCTTTGTGAAACACTTGAACACGCTGAGGTAGGAAGGCCAGTCTTAATAAGAGTGTGTATCTAACAAGATTAAATAGCAGGGGACAGTATAATGTACATTACTTTAGTTTACATCTGACTACAGAAAATAATATTTTAGAGGGCAAATTGTAGTAGTGTAAAATTTCTAGCACATGTGAAACACTTATTCTGAACTCATTTACTGGTCTATAATGTACAATCAGGCTTCTGGCCCATTCTTAATAAGAAAACTGTAGGAAAAGTTCACCCTGACAACCCCTTAAAATGCTTTGCATAGGATATTTGTTAAGTGATATTTTATTTGAAACAGTGCATCCTGAGCCACAATGGTTTCTGTCTACTATGCCCACAGTCAAGAACTGCTTCATTTCTGATTCATTTTGTCGTAGAGGGGTGATATATGTTGTCGTCCAATAACAAGTATAACTGTTCCTGGAAGATATTTAAGTACTACAATATTGTGAGAAAAATCTCTTCTCTAATGAATAAATATTTGCTCCTGTTACTATTCCTTGGGTCATTTGGAATTGAGCTCTGAGGAAACAACTTAACCCCCATGTGCAAGTTGGCATGCTAGCATGATGTAATTGAAGACACATTTATCCAGGGACCAAAGCATTTTGTTTAGAAATATATTTCCCACTATATTTTTCTTGCACATTTAATTTACTTTTTAGAAATAGTTCCTTTCATGGTTTCTTTTTCTTGAAAAAATAAATTTATAGTGTGAGAGAAGGTCTGATGTGGTTTGGGTGTGGCTAAGTCAGTTTTGGCCTCCAAGTATTCATGGACTGGAATAATCATATCCTCTTGTACTAGAAACCATTTAGCTTTCTTTAAAAAATTCAGAGAGCTTGGGTCTTCAATTTTCCCTGAATCTGGAGTGTGAATCTCAGTGACCTCTTGGTGTGCATATCCTTTGAGCAGATGGACGCATGCTTTTGAGGACCTCCATCGTGAGTGAGGTGATTTGGCCAAAGGGTGCTACCACAACATCTATTTTCTTCTAAGACAGATATGTGTACTGGAGAATGGCAATATCAGGATGTGTCCTAGGAAGAGAAGCCACTCAGCCATGGGATGTCTGGTTTCACCATTCAGCCCCTCCTCTGGCCAACAGCGCTTCGCGTTGCTGGTGCAAATTCAAGCGTGAAGGCAATTTTTATGCTCTAGATGGCAAAAAAATGCAGGCAATTCTGAAGGGTTTCTCTCTCTTCCCTTGGCAGCTGGTATGTTTACACAGTGGGGATGAAAGGCCCGACATCTGTGTTTACATTTCTACATTGCAGGGTCCCCCAAACCCACAGTTAGGACTCATTTATATCCAAGCACCTCTGCCCCAGAATTACAACAGCAGTGTCTTTCAACTTCTCCTCCATGGAGGCTTTGATCTCCTTGTGCAGAATGGTCTTTGATGAGTTGTGGCTGGAGGAGAACTGGAGGCTTTATACTTTCACAGATTCCTCTTCTTTCCCTACCTCCAACCATGAAGGAACTTAACCCGGACCTTTGAGCATCGAAACAGCTTTCTATAAAACCCATTGTGCCATCAGAACAAAAGTTAGACCCTGGGGTGAACAAAGCAATAGGTCACAAAAGAATTTGCTAGTTAATAAGCTCGAGTTCACTCTGATGTATAATTCCAGGTAGGTTAGAACGTGCTAGCTTTCTTATTTTATTATTAGATGAGAGAATTCCAATATTCACTGTAAATCTAAAGTGAGAACTTAGAAATCTGTTTTTTTTTTATAGAAAAATTCATCCTGGACACAGAATTATTTAATAATGTAAGGTAGGGCTGAGAAGTGACTCAGATGTTTGTCTCACAAGAATAAGTACTGTAGTTCATATCTCTTGGAGCCACATAAAAAGCTAGTATTTAAATCCACTACAGGAGAATTACAAATGGAAGGATTCTTGGTGCTTTTTGTTCAGCCACTCTAGCCAAAAGTGAGTTATCAAAAAATATCAAATATCAAAAATAAGGTGAAATAATTGAGACCGACACCTTATGTGAGCCTCCTGTATCTAGATGCAAATACATGCACATGCACCTACATACATCTGTGCACACAGAGAAAATCAGTGGCCCTTTGAGTCCCAAGTTACTATGTACAGTGTGCTTCAATATACCATACATTCTAGATATTCTCTAGCCCTTTAAGAGAAATGGGGGTGGTCTTCTCAACTCTTAAGCAGTGTTACGTTAATGAGATGACATCATCTTCTTTGAATAGTTGAATAGCTTACTGAAAATGTCCTTACCACATTTCATTACTTTACACTTTAAACCTTTGGCTTAAGAATGTGGCAAAGTAGTTCAGCAGAGTTAAAAATACTGATAGAACTAAAGCTTTTGAAACATGACTTTGGACCTATCAAAGTTTCATCATCAACTTTATATTCTAACCTGGTAATTGCCCTGATGGTGTGGAAATGTTACTGAATTACAGATTCACTTGGAGTCATAAGAAACAATGCAGTGAAATGCGCTTTGACCCTTCACTTTACCAATGGTTACATGTTACTAAACAGTCATACAATATTAACCAAAAATAGACATTGCTGCAATCCACATATTCGGTAAGGTTTCCCAAATTTTGCTTATACACTTGTGTATTTGGATAGTTGTGTTTAATTCTGTACTTGATTTGAGGATGCACCACCATAGGCAAAATACCGAACAAAGAGTTGCACCAACACAAGAGACTCTTGGACTGCTCTGTTATAACCACATCCTTCTCTTTCTTTTCAGTTATTTGAAGCCTTGGCAACCACTAATTCAGTCTTTGTTTCTTTTCCTTTTCTCTTATTGAATATAGATTTTTTTGTTTTTCGCATGATATATTCTGATTATGGTTTCCTCTCCCTTTTCTCCTCCCTGATTCTCCTTGCCTCCTCTCCTATCCAGATCCACTCCCTTTCTGTCTCTCAATAGAAAACAAAAAGACTTTTCAGTGTTAATAATAAAATTAAATAAGATAAAACAAAACCTAACACATCAAAATTGAATAACAACAACAACAACAAAAACTCAGAAAGTAAAGAGCCCAAGAGAAGGCACAAGAAACAGAGCCTACATATTCATACATTCAGGAATCCCATAATAGTTAAACTCAAAGCTATAATACATAAACAAAGAGCTTGGCGTAGACCTCTGAAGGCCCTGTGCATGCTGCATCAGTTTCTGTGAGTTGATATGAACTTCAGTCTTGTTGATTCAGAGAGTCTTGTTTTCTTGGTGTCTTTTGCTGCCTCGGCTTTTATACACTGTCTCCCCTTACACAGGGCTCCTTAAGCCATAAGGAGAGGAGTTTGAAGGAGACATCCTGTTTAGGACTGAGTGTTCCAAGGTCTTTCACTTCTAAGATAATATCTGGCTGTGGGTCTCTGTACTTGTTTTCATCTACTGCAGGAGGAAACTTCTCTGATGATGGCTGAGCAAGACTCTGATTTATGAGTATAGTAGAATGTCATTGGGAGTCATTTTATTGCTTCTTTTTGTTTGCTTCTGTTTTTAGAACAATAATATTTTTGCTTTACTCTATGTTCTTTGGCTATCTAGTCTCAGGTTTTAGTCACCCAAGCAGTGTCCAGTATGGGTTCTATCTCATCGAGTGGGCTTTAAGTGAAATAAGGTATTAGTTGGTTACTATCACAAGCTTTGTGTAACTATTACTCTAGCATATCTTTCAGATAGGAAGGTATTGCAGATCAAAAAAATCTTGGGCTACCTGGGTGTTTATATTTCTCTTTGGTAGCCTACAGCGTACTTCCAATAAAAAGCAAGTTAGAATGTAGGTATGAAATCCCTATGTAGGCATGCCCTTCACTTCTCCATATTCAATTAGTTGTGTAGATGTTGTCTTCAGCATCAGAGCCTTGCAGTCAGTTTCTGAAGAGCAACCTATAGTCTTGGAAAAAGCCTGGGTTGTTTGAAGATTCCCATGGGATTCTCCTTGGTCAACAACTTGATAAGATGTAACAGAATCTCAGAACTGGGAGCTTCATTTGGTGATAAGAGATGTCCAGTTGGGGCTCTGTCTCTCCTATTATTTGATTATTTCATTTAGATATCCTTCATTTTAGGAAGTTTCTACTGCATTATGTTTTTATTCTACTCCTCAAATGGTCATTTCTTTTAGATGTCTCTACCAATTTTTTCTTGCATGTCCCTTTTTTCTTTTTCTACTCTCCTACTGATCCTCCCATTCCAACCATAACTATTTCATTTCCCTTTTCTAATGAGATATATCTTCCCCCTTCCAGTTCCTTACTCTACACTTAACCTCTGTGGGTCTATGAATTGTAGCTGAGTTATCATTGACTTAACAGCTATTTTCCCATTTAAGTGAATACATGCCATATTTCTCTTTTTGAGCCTGGGCTACCTCACTCAGGATAATTTTTTTCCAGTTTATCCATTTACTAATGAATTTCATTATTTATTTTTTTAATGACTAAGGAATATTCTATTGTTTAAATGTACCACATTTTCTTCATCCATTCTTCTGAGAGGTGTAAGATAGAATTTCAAGGTAGATTTGACTTATATTTCCCTGGCAGATATGAATGCTCGGTATCCTTTCTTTATTTCTCAGCTATTTTGGTTTCTACTATTGAAAATTCTTTGTTTATATCTGTACCTCATTTTTCAATTGGGGTAATTGTTTTCCTGATAGTCCCTTGTTTGAGTCCGTTTTATATTGTGACTATTACTCCTCTATTATGTGTGTAGTCAATGACTATCTTTTCCCATTCTGTAGGCTGCTGTTTTGTCTGAACAGCAATGTCCTTTGCCATACAAAAGCTTGTAAATTTCATGAGGTTCTATGTATTTTGTTGATCTTAGTGCTTGTGTTAACAGTATTCTGTTCAGAAGGTTTTTTCCTGTGCAAATGAGCTCAAGGCTATTCTCCAATTTTCCTTCTGTCAGATTCAGTGTATTTAGTTTAATGTTGAGGTTTTTAATCAACATGGACTTGAGTTTTGTATAAGGTGATAAGTATGGATCTGTTTGCATTTTTGTATATGCAGCCATTCACTTGTCCAGCACCAATTATTGAAAATATTACTTTTTCCAATGTGTATTTCTGGCTTCTTTATCAAAAAACGAGGTGTCCAGAGATGTACAGAGTTATGTCTGAGTTTTCAGCTCAGTTTCATTAATCAATGTCTCTGCTTTGTGCCAATACCATGCTGTTTTTATTACAAGAATTCTGTCAAAGAATTTGAAATCAGAAATGGTGATAACTTTAACCATTATATTATTAAAAATTATTCATTATTGTTTTAGCAATACACAATTTTTTCTGTTTCTTTATGAAGCTGAAAAATCTCCTTTTCTGTGAAGCACTGTGTTGAAATTTTGATAGTAATTGCAATGAATATGTAGATTGCTTTTGGTAGGATGGACATGTGTACTATATTAATTCTAGCAACCCATTATCATATGAGATCTTTTCATCTTCTGGTATCATTTTTAATTTCTTTCTTCAGTATCTTAAAGTTTTTATGATACAAGTCTTTCATTTGCTTGACTAGTGTTATCCCAAGATATTTTATATTATTTGAAGTTGTTGTGAAATGTGTTGTTTCCCTGATTTCTTAGTCTGTTTTCCATTTGTATATAAGGGGGCTGCTGATTTTATGAGTTAATTTTATATTCAGCTACTTTGCTGAGAGTGATAATTAACTTTAGGAGTTTTCTAATCAAATATTTAGGATCCTTATGTATATTATCAAATCAACTGCAAAAACACATACTTTACCATATTTCCTTCCACTTTATATTGATTTCCTTCAGCTGTCTTATTGCTCTAGCTAAGAATTCAAGTACTATATTGAGTAGGTATAGAGATGGTGGACAACCTTGTCTTGTTCCTGATTTTAATGGAATTACTTTGACTTTATTTCTAAAACATTACATAGGTAGAACATTATACCTATAGACTTAGATATTTGCTTTAAAAAAACTCACTATAATACTCAAGAGATTTCTCTGAGTTGCTACATGTATCAAGTTATTTCACTTTATTGCTAAATAATATTTCATGGTGGATTTTGTTCACATTCTTTAGAAGTTCACTCAGGAGGGTGTTTTGAGCCATATCTACTTTAGGGCTAATATAAATAAAGCGATTCATGAACAGGTAGGTTTTGTTATCTTGATATTTTTTGTGAGATATGGCTTGTATGTTTTTATAAAACAGCCCCTTTGACTTTCATACTTTAAAATAAATCACAAGCATTATTATCACCATAAAAACTATCCAAGTGAACTTAATTTATGAAATGCTTCCAAGAATCTAAAGACATATTTTCAGGAACAAAATACCAGCATTTTCTATTTTACCAAATTGCTTCTTGTGTTTCTTACCTTTTCAATGGGTCTGGGAACTGTAGCTTTATCAAATACAATGTTTGTACAGCCTAGAGTGGTGTGGAAATTTTAGGAATACTAAGAAATAAATCAATAAAATTATCTTAAAGGTTTATGTTTTATTCTATTTATGTATAAGATTTTGTCTCAAGTATGTATACATATCAAGTATGTGCCAGATGTCCAAGGAATCAAGAAGAGATTTCTAGATGCCCTAGAATTGGAGTGGCAGGTAGTTATGGACTACCATGTAGCTGTTGGAAATATACCTGGGTCTTCTGAAAGATCAAAGTACTTTTAATTGCTGTGCCATCTCTCTAGCCCCTTCATTAGATTATTTTAAAAAGTTAAATTGGTTTATTGCTGTGCTCCATATGACCAACAGCATGCCATACCAAATGCTAAGTGGGTACAAGATGCATAAACTCTATATCAACACCAATATAGATAAAGTTAGACTATGTACTGCTCTGATGTTGGTGTCTGCCATGGACAGCAGATGAAATGGTTAGTGTAGGCTAAAGAAATCAGAAGACATAAGTTTAAGTCAGTTCTAAAACATGAAAAAATATGTAAAAATTACTGGAAAGAAAAAGATTCTAAACAGGAAAGTCATCCTGGGAATGCTGTGTGGCAGACTGAAGAGTCTCGTGGTGATTAAGACAGAGGAACAAAGTATGACTGGATTGTAAGTAGCTATTATGAGTTGAACAGCAATGTCACCTTGGAGTTCCCATGTTAAAACCCTTACCCCTGAGATGATTATAAAAGGGGATGGAGTTATTTGGTAATATTCAGGTCATGAGAAGAGTATTTTTCATGAGTAAAAATTTTCATACCCATGTTAAAAAGTGTAATCCCAGAGATCATTTTTATCCTTCTTTACAGTGTGGGATTAGGATAAGAAACTCATAGGCTACAAACTAGCTGTATCTCTCACAGGAACTTGATCATGCCAACCTTTTGTACTTGGTCTTCTAGTCTCCAGAAGTGTGAAAAATCAAATTATATTGACCATTGATTCTACTGCATTTTGCAACAAATGTCTGAGCTAAGTGCAACACATTGAGCAGTGTGTATTACATGTGTGTATTTGTTCCATCTTTAGGACATAAAATTTGTAACAAAAGTCAACTGGGATCAGACATATTGGGAGAGTCAATGTGACTGTGAGACTGATCTCTGTCAGCTTCAGGCCCTGAGAGCCATTAGATATTCTTCCTGTTTCTTCTGATCTAGAGTGTTTCACGGAGCTGCAGATTCATACCTAAACTGATTCTTTGACTTAAGCAAGGCCACTGTGTGAGTCAGTTTCCCACTCTTGTACTAAAATACAATGACTAAGGTAACTTATAGAAGAAAGCATGTATTTTGATTGATGATTCCTCAGGGCTAAGAGTCCATCATGGAGGAAAGGTGTATGGCTGCAAGTCACATCTCAACCACAATTACAAAGCAGAATAAACAAACTGGAAATTGCACAAGGCTTTTAATCTCAAATATAGCTCACCAATGGCTACTTCCTCTGGCAAGTCAGTCCCACCTCAACCTTCCCAAGCAATGCCACCATCTAGAAATCAAGCATTCAAATATCAAAGCATCTGAGGGATACTTCTCATCCAAACCATAACAGTCAGCAATACCATTAGGATGTAAATTAAGTCCACAGATTTCTCTGTTCCTCTAGTAGTTCGGAATTCAATCTAACTGATATATGAATTCATTAAGAATTTTCCCCTTGGAAATCATCTGGTATGAAATCACCATGGGAGATTAGCACAAACTGGGTAAAAGATGAAGCATGACCTCAGTATAGGATGCATTTGTTCCTTGCCAGTCTCTGTTGCCACAACTTTCCTCTTCCACCATATAACATCTGAGCATCTCTGCTATAAAATATCTTTGACTATAGATAATGGAGTTTTGCTATTGGATTAGAGACCCAAGGGAGGGTCAGTGGCTTTGCAGACCATAGTCTTGTGCCTATCATTGAATGGTTCATAGAGACAGAAATCATAAGAACACTGGACTTCCTAAACCAGTGCAAACATTGCTGCTACACCATATCTAAGACCCCTAAAGAAAGCATTTGGAAGGAGTCCCTGTGAAGTTCTGTGAGACTCAGTCTCTGTGCAACTGTTATAGAGGTGATAGCCCTCACTGGGAAGGTAGACCTGGCAATGATGAGCTTTGCATGTTCTGGCGTTGAGGAAACGGAATTGTGAGTACCAGTGGCAACTGTGCCTTATACTGAAGTTGTGTTATTCTGAGGCCCAGCTGTAGAAGACATCTACATCTACCAACCACAAAATAAATGACTACATGGAGAGTTCTGACAATGATTTTGCCCTTCACACCCATCCCTGCTTCATTTCTGTTTTCAGTTGTAAGGGAGGCATTTGCTAAAATACCTAAAAGGCTTCATTTGTAATTTTAGATACTTACAATAAGAAAATGCTCATAGCCTAAGGGCCCCACAATTAAAAGCAAAATGTGTGTAATCTCCAAATACGTATGGAATTTCAAACACAAATTCACTTAGAGTATTAATGGCTTTAATGAAGACAGGCATCTAACTTAAAATCAACAAATCATTAGATCTGCAGTAAAAGTGTAAGCAATGAACTAATTAATATACTTGCTGATTATTTTCCTTGATAAAGACACTGGCTGTTAAGTTTAATGATGCCTCAAAATTTAGCTGAACAATGAAAAAGGCTACCAGGCAGTTATCTGAAATCATTTATTTAAAAAGCAACAACTTTTGTTGTTCATCAGAACAACAGAGCTGGGTATAGGTGCAATAGAGGACTTGCCTGGCATGGACAAAACACCCTGTTTTGTCCCTGTTGCTGCCAAAATAATAAACAAACAAGTAGATGATTGGAGAACAGCAGCAATAATCTTTGCAGTTGTTACTTTTGTTTTATCATTTGATCGAACTAGTCTAGATGAAATCTGTTGTTCTAGGACTGTAGATGGAGGCTTAAAGTTCCCTAATAAAGTATAAGGCAATGCAACATTTAAAATATAACATGTTGGTGTGTTTATGTGTATGTGCAAATTGTTGTGTGTGAGGGTGGGTTTGAATGTGATAGACAGAGGACTTGGAACTCAATTTCTACCTTGTATGAGATACTTTCTTTGTTGTTTATTGCTAAATATATTATACTAGATTCTGCTGTCTCTACCACCTTTCATCTTGCTTTACAAGTACTGGGGTTATAGACCTGAACTGCCTCACCCATTTTTGTATATATGAGTTTCAGAGATTCAGGTCATTATGCTTGCACGGCCTCCCTCCAAGCCATCTTCCCAGCTCCTAAAATGTAACTTCTGATTTTAGTTGTTGTTGACTGAACTTCTTTACATTCAGACTGAACTCTTTTAGGGAGCCCTTCTCATCCTAGCTATAGATTAGAAGGAAAGTGGAAAGCTTATGGCTTTCATTTTGAGGAAGCTTACACCTTAGCTGTGGTTTTCAGAGGTGCCTTTACATGCATAATTAGAACTAACAAATAGCAGAAGACTGGCTGGACTCTGTGTTCTCTTTCTTCTATTCATCCCAAGAAAGATATCAAAACATTGGTCATCAGCTTTAGCCTTCACCACTAAGTACATTATGAGACTTAGCTCCTCCTTTGAGAGGTTAAGAAAACATTTATCACATTTGTTACCCAGGACACGATTAATTAACACTAATCATTTAATTTGCATAAGCCTAATTTGGGTGCTCTAATAATTACTCCTTTAAAAAAAAGGAGCAATTACTTTAAAAAGGAGTAATTCTTCTATGAAAATACCACATGAATACATCTAAACTCTTTCTTCCTGAGTACTGGGTGAAACTGTTTTACACAAAAGAAGTCTATGATTGAAAAAAAAAAGTCCAACATGAGTTCCAAAATACGATAAATTGTATTTTACACTTCTCATCTAAATTAAGTCTCTGTATTAGTAACATTAATGCCTTGTAATGCTCGTTGTGAAGCTTGTCACTATGAACTAGACTTTGAGGCTTGTGTCTATGTTACCCTGTAAAAACTATCAATATGCAATAAAAATGTCTTCTGATAAAATAAAAAAAAATAAAGTCAGAGCATGTCCAAATTAAAAAAAAAAAGAAAAAAAAAGTCCAACCACTCACATCTCATAGTGAAACCCTTTTCATCATATTCACACATACCATCAAAGCCTAAGAAATACTGCAGTTTATTAAGATGTATATTTTCAAACTCCATGCAAGTGACAGACTCAAGTTGCAGTATGACTCCAGGCCAAAACTAGAGACAGTTCCCACATTCCTTGGCATTACACGGAGAAAGAAGTGCTACATACGCACTGTTGCTTTGTCAAAAACTTAATTCTCCTTGACAGCTTCCACTTGGCGCCTAAGATCAATCAGCACTCTGGCATTCCCATCACCTCGGATAGCAGCTAGTAGACAGTGAAGAGACATCACTACAATATCAAGGGTTCACCAATTAGATGTGAGAAAAATCATCAACTGTCAATCACAAAGCATTGTCCTAATTTAACAAAGGCCAAATATAAACCAGATACTTTTGATCTACCCTCTGTGTAGTGTGGGTTTATCAGAATAATGAAAATTAAAATATATTGTACATACAGCCTCTCTCGAGCATCTGTTTGAATATTTATCTAGAAGTCACTAGATAAACATGCTCCCAATGTTCATATTTCTGTAGTCCTCTGGCATAGCCTGGCCTCTTATGAGCAGTTAGGGGCCTATTCTATTTAAAGGACTGCCAGTGATTTTTTTTTTGTCTGTGTGTTTTGCTTTGTTCCTTATTAGTGTTAGCATCTGAAATTTTCATCTAAAAAAACATTCAGAGAAGCAGGCACCCAACTGTTATCCTCAGGTGGAAGCAATTCATACATGTCACGGATCTCAACACTACTGGTATATCACACGCGTAGCTGAAAGACCCTCAAATGAGGACCTTTCCTCAGAAGAGACCCCGAGTCCCAGAGACCGAGCTGAGCCACATCAGATGCAAATTGCAAGAGGGTTTATTCAAGTTACGAAGATATCCTCGGGCGGCAGTAACTCGGAGAGCAGACTGGCGCGCTGAGGCTTTGTTCAGGGACTTTTTATAGCGTAGGGGAAAGCGGGAAGCAGGTTTACAGAAGCAAAAGGCGTGGTTATAGGGAAAACAGAGAAATCATTTGCTCATTTAAACAACAACTCTTACTTATTGGATGAAGGCTTAGTGGCGGGGAGAAACGGCGGGAAGAAACGGTCGCTTGCTGGGAGGGGGAATCTCTGGAGCAGCTGGCTTTGATTACAGGCTTCTTGTGGTATGCGGTCCTGGTCACGTACTTCTAGTTATCTGATGGTTCCTTAGCAACCCTTTTACTATCTGCTCGCAGGCTTGTGCTTGTGTGAGGGGGGGTGGACGGGGGACCCTGGGCATGTCCGGGCAAGCCTGGACAAGTCACCTAAACTGAATGCCTGGGTCAAACCCTAGAACCCAGAGTCTTTCATAGCCACAAGGTCCTTGACCATATCACTTAGTGAATTTTACCTCAGAAGGGTAGAGTTTCAAAATGTCACCCACCACCCATTGAAAACAGCCTCATGTGTTCCCTTTCTCTGTTCTCTTAGGCTTTCCTATGCAGGCTGAAAACTTTTGGTACACATGGTTACTGTCTTACGTTTCTATTGCTGTGGTGAAACATCATGACCAAAAAGCAAGCTGAGTAGGAAAGGATCTATTTGGCTTACACTTGAGCATTGCTATTCACCACTGAAGGAAGTCAAACAGGGCAAAATCCTAGAGTCAAGAGCTGGTGCAGAGGCCATGGAGGGGAGTTGCTTACTGGCGTATTCAGCCCACCTTCTTACAGAACCTAGGACTAACAGCCCAGGGATGGAATCACCCACCATGGGCTGGGTCCCTTCCCATTGATCACTAATTGAGAAAATGCCTTGCAGCTAGATCTGAAGAAGGCATTCCCTCAGCTGAGGCTCCTTTCTCTGATGACTCTTGCTTATGTCAAGTTGACTGACAACATTACACAGTAGTTATGCACCCTTTGAAGGCCCAGTTCTGTTATTTTGTTTAACTCTGATTTATTATTTGTTTTGCATTTTGAAAAATAGTAACTCTCAGATTAGCTTCAACCTTAGTAAATGAGCTCCTCCAACATCAATGGCCTCAGGGCCTCTGGCAGTGTTTACTCTCCTTTTATCCCTCTCACATCACCCACTTGACTAACAACCTGGCAGTGTCCTGCACAACATCACAAATACAAATACCCTTCCACTGTATTTGAATCACTACAGTTGGTAGCAAAATCTTTGAGTAGATTCTACTGTCTGTGGTCATTTCTATCAATTATTTGATGGTTGTGATCACAAGTTGAAAGCACCTGCCTGAAGAATTCCATCCAGCCCTCTAGTCTAGTCTACATCATTTCTTTTCATTAGCTGTCACTTTAGGACCTGGATGAGAGGGAAGTACCACACAGTATCACATTGCTGTTATATTTTACTGTAAGGGCATCACCTAATCCAGATAATGCAACTGGATGTTACTCTCCCCTGGCCCCCTTTTAGGTGGAAGCAGCTTACCTAGCTGTTGTCCTTTCTCTTTGGTCATTCAAATGTGAAGGAATGCTTCTACTGTCTTAATCCATCACCACAAAGCAGGTGTAGATCCACTACAGCAAACTCCCTGGATGGTTTAGACACAGCTTTACTATTTGATTTCCAAAGGGTTTGGATAAATGCCTCTGTTTGCTTGACTTGTTAAATTGAACCCTCTTAATCTGTAGCTCTGATTTTCATTGTAAAATTTTCAGTGGGTTGAATTGACAAAGTCCATCTGATAAAAGTTTAATAAAGAAAAGATTGATATAATAGGTTAATTCATCTCACATGTCTATTTATATGTCGGATGTTATGCAAAGTGAGTGGGACACTACATTGAATACAAGCATCTTCCTACCATTCGATGCTTACTGTCTGCCGAATAACGTAGTGAATAAATTATCAAACAAAGAAGTGTGAAAGTAAAATATATAGGTAAAACAGATTACATATTACCTGGAATATGGTGTTCAATAAATATAAAACATTATCCTATTAATAATTTCCATATGAGAATCACATAATATTTCAATGCATAATACATTAAAACCATATTGTGCCTGTTGTGTAATTATTACTCATACACTTGCAGTACTTTGTAGCTGAGATGTGTCTATTGGAGGCTGCAGGATTCCCTGTGAAGATGGTTTACTCATGTGGCTAGCAGGGAGTTCCAACAAGGAGGCTGGCTGGCTAGCAGCCTGGGTTTCTTTTCCTGTGAGTCTTGCAGTAGATGGCTTGAGCTCAGTCCTGGTGCAGAGCTGGGTGACCAGAGCATCTCCAAAGACAAAAAGTGAAAGCCATGCTTAAAGCTGGGAACCACACAGCCAGCAGTGTCTTCTGTAGCACATTTCTAAGCAGCTAGACAGCTCTCCAACCTTCCAGCATGCTTGAGGCTCCTCTGACCCAGGGAAACAGAAGCCTGAACAGAAAGAGAGCCATCTTCATTCAGAAACAGGGAGCTATAAACTCAAATGCATTCATTCCTCTTTATAAACATATTCAGTTTTGTTAAAAAATCATATGATTATACTGTATAAGCAATCTTGCCAATTGGAATCCCTGGTGAGATAGATAATGCTACTGGAATTTCACATGGAATTAGGACAGGAATTTTTATTTGCTTGGGGGGTAGAAATTTAAAATGTGGGGTAGCAAACCCACATCTACTTACTTCCTCCTAGCTCCAGATGCTTTCTACTCACTTGTTCATTTTCTGAGTGGGCTTTTCCATCCATACACTGCAGCATGGCAGAAGGATCATACTTTCAATGGTCCAACCACTAAACCAGTGCTACCCAAGTTATATGATACACAGCTGCAGAATAAACAAGTGACCATGACTCTGAGACATCATCTTCTGATATAATTGTTCAGTTGTGATATACCATCTGTGGTCAGGGCCCACCTTTGTGATTTTCTGAGCAGTCTTCTCTTTTTTACTGGGAACTGAAAAGATTTTAAATGCCTACTTTTTCTTTTCTGCATTGTAAAGTCATCAGGGCTTAATTAGTGGGAAATTCTTGAGCAACAATTAATTTGTTAAACTATCAGGCAATCTTAAGTACTCTCTTTTTATTATGAATTACCTGAAAATTAGATACTCAGATTTGAGTTTTCTTGAGTGAATTTCCACTTATATGATACCCTTACTGAATTTTCTAATTAGATTGTGTTTGTCAACTACTTCTGGTTGAGATCTGTTATAACTTTCATTTTATACTGATATCTTAGATATTTATAGATTCAGATAATGAAACTAAAGAACATTTTTGATTAAAACTGACAGCTTTCAGTTTGGGGAAAGTGTTTTAAGCCATTGCCTAGGCCTTTGAAAAGTGTATTTCATGCTTTTTCTAGCCCTTCCCACTATTAGTCTCCTTTGTATTTAGAGAAAAGTTGCAACCATATGTTTCTGATTCATTTATAATTATCTTATTTAGTCTTAGCTCAGAAAGCTGTTGTTTTGTGGGAAAGTTTCATTTACTATGATATATAAGATATTTTAAGTCTTTTAAAAAATATGTAATAGAATATAATTGTCAAACTTTACCTGATAAGCAGAAATTGCTTTATTGCAAGACACTGGATTCTTGGATGGTACTAGATGTAAGTGGGTGGACTGCACCAAGTTCTCTTGTGTTTGCCTCTGAATCTGTACAGACTAAGGACTTACAGCTATGTCATTTGGTTTACCAGACAGCGCCCAGCCTCTCTGTAGTCAGGGCTTACTTGTTTTACTAAGCCCGTTGGGGACATTCCCTGGAAAGAACATGAGAGGGTTTTAGTATTGTTGGGACTATAACGCAATACAGGATGCAGTCTCTCATTGTTATAAACTCTTAGCAACAGGAAGAATGATAGCTCCTCATAAAAAGATAAACACCCTTGTAAACAGAGAAAAGAAGAAGAAGAAAAAGAGAAAGAAGATGATGATGATATGAGATGATGATAATGATTGTGTGGTTCAAACACAGGCCAAAACATAAGGAAGTAAAGAAATAAGAACCAAAGAGTGGATGACAGCTATCCCAGAAATGTCAAGGGTTTGGTAAGGAAGCACAACGGTGAATTAGTGGTCCTCTTAGAGAAACAGAGACAGACAAACACACACATACACACACACACACACACACACACACACACACACACACACACACGAGAGAGAGAGAGAGAGAGAGAGAGAGAGAGAGAGAGAGAGAGAGAGAGAGGTTATCCAGGGAACATCCAGTCCAGTATGGCCCACAATATTCTATCTATTCTGTATCTCTTTAAACTTTAGGAATAGATCTCAACTAAATTAGTAGCTTTTGGGCTATGCGCTACATAATTCAGAGTATGCCACTAGATTTCAAATCAAAGCATAAGGTGGATAGGAGAACAAAACAGAGAGGTATTAATATCTACAATTATAGAAAAGTAGTTCCCTGGCAGTTCTTTATACCTTTAATTCCAGCTCATATCTATAGCATATGCTTCATAATGAAAATTTAGTGTTCTCACCACGAACTGAAAAGGTTTTAATCTTCTAATCATGTATTATAACATATACATTTTGTTGCGTTTCAGGAATGTTGTATTTCAGCTTTCTAAATGGAATTGAATAAAAATGTTGGCAATGGCACTAAATCCGGTGAATGACTAGATTAGTGATTAGAGTCCTAAATAGTACATCCCATGACATCAGATTGTCATCTGGGGAGATCAGGCCTTCCCCACATCTGTCCGTAGAAACATCCAACCCCAGACTGATTGTCTCAAGATATTTTTAGTAATAGGTCCAACTGGGTTTCAATAATTAAATCTACCAAATAAAAACCCTCCTTGTAAGTTTAGAGGGCCAATGTCTTCAGCAACTAATTTTATAAACCAAAGAATGTGGGCAATCATTATGTGTAAATCCTCTCACATTAACTGTTATGCATTCAGAAAACATGTTCTAGAAAAGGAAACTATCTTTTAGAAAATAATGGCACTCTGTAAATAAAATCTGGCAGCAAAATTCTTGGCAAAAGTAATGTTTAAGTCAACATGTCTCTGCTTGTTACTATATGTAAGTCAGAAACAAATTCTTCCTCTAAGATCATATCTATTGAAGTGTGCATTTGTTGGCCTTGCTACCAGCAGCAGTTAGGCCGCAAAGGCTTCTACAAGAGGAAATTCTGTTCCCTCTGGCACAGACTCTTTCAGAGCTTCAAGGGAAGTTAACTAAATCTCTATCCCTTTAAAGAACTCAAGATTTAAAGGTTGAAGTGGAATTCTGCTCCCCAGAGAGGCTGAACAAGTTGCTCACCTTCACTCTTTGCTGGAATCCTCCAAAAGCCCTTCTACTTCCCTTTAAAAACCCTCCTCCACCTGACTCCTCCTACCACTTCCGGTCAGCTAATTGATGACTCGGCCTCCTGATCACAGGTGAATTTTTATTATTATTATTATGAATGAAGTCACATTTTCTATCTGTGTATGTCCTTGTTCAAGGTCCCTTACCCCTCCCACAGGTGAATTTTATTTAATCAAACACATCTTTGCATCATTAAACAAATGTTCCAGAGCATAAACAAAAGTAATACACCTTAAAATTATATTCTACAACATGCATTCATGAGCACTGGATTCCTCACATGTAACTATATTCTGTGTGATAATTCAAAAAGACTGCAAATAGTTGAAGGAAATAAATTGATTTTCAACAGTCCAGAAACTCAGAGTTTATATTAACTAAAATGTTGTAATTATTGTTTATTCAGGTACAAATTACTTTTCTGATCTCAAAGAATTAACTAAACACTAAATCAGCCTCTGTAATCAGTACTGGTGCCTACCCTTGCCTGGAAAACTCCCCTCTTATTAGAAGGATATGGAAACATCCATGTGTCCTGACAAGAAAAGCATTTGACGCTTAAAAAAAGAAAAGCTTGATGTATTTTGATTATGAATAGTTACATTCAAAGTGAAGATTCAGAAGGCTCCATCATAATGGGGTGACCAAATTGCTTTTATAGGAAAAAAAATATTGAAAACACTTACATGATCATCACAACCGGTGAATGACCATAAAAATAAGAACCAAAGAAAGAGGTTGACATAACAGTGCGGTGGAATGGTGAATATAAGGACAAGAGGGTTTTAAATAATGACAACACTTGGTATTATATTTTAAATTAGTTGATGTGCTATTCTGTGCCAGGACAAAGCTCCTTAGATAACATGAACGTAGAACATAGAACCTGCGTGTATGTGTGTGTGTGTGTGTGTGTCCATTCTGTTGGTGACCATCTAGCAACAGAGTTACAAGAGAATGGAGATACATTCTACACGAGATTTGAAGAACCAGAATCTATATAAGCAGAGAATCAGAGCAGGAGGATATTCAGACTCAAGCAAGCTCCCAAGGCTACCTTTAACAAACTGTCACCATATTCTGGGAACCAGTGTGTCAACCTCCACTCTTCTCTCTGGTTTTTGTTTTGTTTTGTTTTCTTTAGCACTGGATGAGGATTTTGTAAATGTTAGTTTGATTCTGACATTCTATTCCATGTAGAATGAGTATACATTCTATGCTTTAATTTACAGGGCCTTGTGTGTCCTGGCTCATGGCAGCTATTCTGACTCCAGCTCTTTCACCCCAGTCCTTTACCTTGCTGATTTGTTCACACTGCCTTTCTCAACACTGTCTCCAGCCCAGCTATTCCATTTCCCACATGATCTTCTCTATTGTTGAGACTTTCCACTGACATTTGTATTTGACTGTTTGAATTTTTCGTTTCCAGCACCATTTCAGTTTGATTTCTCTTCAGCAACTCTCACTATTGAATTCTGTTTTCATAACTGGGATTGACTTCCACGTTTCATTCATCTCTTCCTGTTTGTTGTCTTGTAATATATTTATATCCTCTTTGAATTGTTTGAAAATAATTATAATTATGGTTTGGAATTTTTTTTCTGGGAGTCCTTCCAGGTCATTCTCACTGGGGGTCTTTATTATGGGATATGTACTTTGGGGAGAGGTGCCATGTGCCTTGATTTTTCTTGTTACTTTTGTTTCTGAGTTGAGACTTTTGCAACAGAAGTAGTTTGCTAGTTGCATCCTTCTTTTTGAGCAAAATATTTTTCTTCTTTCATTGTAGATGTGAATGATGTTCGAGAGAGAGTCATACTGTAAGAAGGTTAAGATGGTTCTACTTAAGAATTCACTACTGCCTGTAGGAACAGACACTGCTAAGGTTTAGCATATTCTTACCCGTCCTCCCTTCTAGCTTTCTGCCGACTCTCTGGGTCTCACTGTTCCACTTTGGGTAAGTTCTGGTCAACTGTTAGTTGAGACTTAGAAATCTTGAGAAGCTGGGTGTATAGTAGTGATGAGACCTATGGGATTGGGAGTGGGCAGGTCCTACCTGGGAGCACTGAAAAGTGAGATCCCAAATGAGTATGCCCTATATAGCGAGAAGGATCTAGGCCCAGGGGAACAGCACTTAGAGGTAAAACAACAAAGAAGCTGGCAGGCCTATGGGATGATGCCCATATATTGCTACCCACTATCTCAGGAAAGCAAGGTAATAGATGAGACAGATTGCCTATATTGTAAGAAGTAGCAAAGCCTACCTGATGCGTTCAGAAGGTCCCAGAGAAGGGAGAAGCCACAGGTTAAGAAGTAGTGGGTCCTGTCTGGCAGTGCAAGAAGGGAAAAAGTCCCAGAGGAGCCAGACAGGCCTATGGTATGGAAAGGAGTGGATCGAGTTGGTGGCTTATGGGAAGAAAGGTCATGGCAGGTCTGTGGAAGATGAGGGAGCAGATGTACCAGGTTGTGTGAGTAAGGGGAGTCCTAAAAAGCTCTCAGCAGTCCTACAGGATGGGGAGGAGCACAGCTCCACACTGATCTCTCCATCACCAACATTTTGCAAGTGTATGTTGCTTAGCAACATGACAAGCAGAAATCATATGTACAGAAAAAAAATCACAAATTGGTTGTATGTGTTTATAAATCTATGTATAAATAATATAGATCTCTCATGAGCTATTCATCTGTAAATGCCTCAAAAGTTTGCTAGTAATCCAGAGTATAACACATGATGGGCTATAGCTTGCTTAGTAAATAGTAGCCCTCTTCCTACCTTCTGTTAGCTCCTGTCTAACAGAGAGACCAAATTTGTACATGAGAAGGAAAACTCATAACTTGATATGGATGACATGAAGTATGTATTTCCTTGAATTACACATTCCTGAGGCAGGAATTATAATGAAATTATTGTATTGGCTTTTCTATAGAGTAGGGTGTTGGACACACATTTGTTACCTGGAAATACTATACATAAACTAGACAATTTTTCCTTAACAAATTCTACAGATATAGATATTGAAAACAGGGACCTTAAGACCAGGAAGAAAAAAATCTCAGGAGAATAAGCTGTTCTGTCCTAGTTTTGTTTGTGTTGTTGTGATCATTCCACAGAGTTTGAGGAGAACGTCACTGTTCTCAAAATTCAACAGCTATTTCCAAGAAAGATGCCGCAATTTCTCAACCAAGAGATTCACAGAATAAGTCATTTTTTTAAAAAGCTAAATGTATTCTAATGCCTTACTCTGTATTATAAAAAAAAAAAACACCTGTTGGAATTGAAAGAAAAACCAATAATAATAATTATTATTATTATAATTTCCTTTTACTATATGTTAAAATTTAAATAAGGAGATTTTTTAGAAAGAAGCATGAATAGATGTTAAATCATTTCAGAAATTTTATTTTTTAAGATGAAGTATAAAGACAAATATCTCAGTAATTTGAATCTATGGAGAAACAGTGGCCGTGGTTTATCTACACATATGAGCTGGTTGTTCAAGCTTTCTCGGAAGTTCTTCCTTTCTCCACAGGTTATGTGTCAGCATGGTGACAAATGGCTTCAGTGGAGCTTCAGAGGTGTTAGTACCATCAGGGAGTGCCAGATGGAACCTGGTGAGAGTACTGATTTACGTCCTTTGGATCTCAGATACTTGCCAAAATGGAAAGGTCCTTCTGAACACCTTTTATAAACAAAGCCACACTGTTCAGCCAAAGCCTGTGTGTGGGAAGAGAGACATAAGCAGGTCATGTGAATCAGTGAGATCTGGCAGTCACAGCAGGGTTAGTAAGCCTGAAATACCTAGAAGAACAAAACAGTCTCTTCCCACTGAACTGATCTGAATCAATCGACAACTATTTATGGAATGCTTGATCTTTACTAATCAGAAGAGAACCCAACAGTAGTGAAGGAATGAAACCAGATCACCTGGACCTGAGGAAAAGGAAAAGCAAATGACCTGGAAACAGGCTGAACAACTTGAACATGGTAATACCCCCCCTTTTTTTTTAAACAATATCATTTCTTATTAAATGAGTTTTCTGCTCTGCCTTGGTGAAGACACTTTGTGTTAGAGAGATATGGCATTCTTAATAATATTTCACAAGCAAGTTGTTAAGATTTGAATGTGGAATAGCTCTCAGTGGCTAATATTTCCTTCTGCAAATCCTACCGGAGTGTGCCACCACAACCAGCAATATTTCCAATGCTTGTCCCGCAGTTTACGGTACAGTCTTGGGTAACCTGCTTGTTTTTTTCTGCTGATATGATAAAATATCCAGACTAAAGAAGAAATATCTGTTTAGCTCACAGTTCCAGGTTTTACTTCATCATGGCAGGAAGCCACAGCTGCAGGAAGTTGAAGCAGCTACTCATATTGTGTCTGTATTCTGTAGGAGAGAGGAATGCCTGTGCAAATGAATGCTGGTCAGTGTTCAGGTTGCTTTCTTCATTTACACAGCCTACAGTCCAGATGGGTCTGCCCACATCAATCAGTGTGATAAAGACTGTTATGCCTATGTGTAAGAATTTCCATGATTGCCACCAGGACACACTGTAAAGAGTGAGGATTTTATTGTTACATACAGGTTCCCACAAACCTGGGTCAATAGCCTAGTTCCAGCACAGTGGAAAGGCTAAGGATCCCGAGCCCCGACTGGCAGGGGGGTCTTTAAAACAAAACATACCTAAGCAAGATGCGACACATCTTGGCATCCCAGGATTGGGCCAAATGGTAAGGAACAAAAGTGACTAGCACGAATCCAACTTTTGAACTCATTGGCTGCTGCAGAATTCACTGGCAGACCTAGGTCCTGCCCCCAGGTAGCATTGCACCAATGAATTCAGGTCCTTACAAAACAACCCCCATCGGTATTTCCAGAAGTCATCTCCCAGGCAGTTCTAGATTCTGCCACATTGACTAATGAAGTCAACCATTACAGAGGGTGTGCACCCTGTAGAAAAGGTAGGATCTGACTGTTTGGAAACCAGTCTCCAGAGGCATTTCTCTGTTTCTAGACTGACACTTGGTTTGGGCCTTGCACACTTTTAATGCTTTGTTGTCAAGTGAGGAAACTCCCTTGAATGTTGTTGCTAGTCTCACCATGATGAACTGAAATCCTCCAAAGCAATAAAACAAAACAAACAGTGGCAGTTTGAATGTAATTGGCCCCTATAATCTCATAGGGAGTGGCATAATGGAGGTGTGGCTTTGTTGAAGTGGGTATGGCCTTGTTGGAGAAAATGTGTCACTATGGAAGTGGAATTTGAGGTTTCCTATGCTCAGGATACTGCCCAGAGTCTCAGTCAACTTCCTGCTTCCTTCTGGTCAAGATATAAGCAGCATGACATCTGCCTGCATGCCACTATGCTTCCCATTATGATGATAATGAGGAGATCTCTGAAACTGTAAGCAAACCACTCCAATTAATTGTTTTCTTTGCAAGAGTTAATTTGGTCATGGTGTCTCTTCACAACAATAAAATCCCTAACTAGGACACAAACTTTTTTCCACTGATTTTTTTTTTTTTTTGAGTAGTAACTGTTGAGTGCTAAATCTAAAATAGATTTTTAGAATTAATTTATTCACCACACTCCAAGATCAAATCCTTTTAGGAAAATGAACATGTCTCTGGTGAAAACAGACCTTCTGAGAAGTTGTTGTTTCTCCTATTGCTGTCCTAATTAACTATTTTAATCATGTGCAACTTATATTCCCCTAGTAGCCTTTCTGGTGTCCTTACAAGTCCTAAGTGGTTGAATAGTAATTGCTTACAAGCCTCATACAATACCAGTGACTGAATTATCACTTGGTGTTTTTAAAACACAACTTCTGCTAATTCCTTCTATGGAATATGAATGCTTGTACATGAATGTATTCAGAGGAGCACTGTAAACAGTGATGTGAAGCCCTGAATGTCACAAGCTCATTCCTTTCCTTTTTCTTTTCTGTATCTTCCCTTTGGATGTTGGTCAGCATCTTTGTAAGCTGTAGCTGGGACTTTGGATCTTGTCTTTTTTTTTTCCTTTGGATCTGCCCCTAGCCTTGTAGCTTCCATGTAGCTGCTTATGAGTAGCATGGCTTCTCCAATCTTCCCCTTCCAGGCAGTTGACAATATTTACAGTTTGCCTGTCAAGGGAGTTTATCTTTGAACTCTAATAAAATTCCTTGAGCTCTCTTCTAAGTCTGTTCTTAATTAGTATTTTATTAAAAAAAAAAAAAAAACAAAAAACAAAGAAACCAATGGAGGGCCACAGATTTCCCAGTAACATGTACATGGAACTCCAAGTGGGCCTCATAACATTACTCTGCACTAGACACTGAAGTGAATGTTTCATCAAGGTCATCTCTATCACTCCAGGCAACAAGCCTCTGATACAAGATCTGTGCTTTCATGCTTCAGAAAATGGAAACACAGGAAAAATCATTACTTTTCCCTAGACCTCAGCTTAAGGTGGTAGGATAGGATATAGGTAACCGTGAAGGCATGGGTTTATCCTTACAAAGCTTTGTTCCAGGAAAGGAGCTTTTTGTTTCTGAGGGTGGAGTCCACATCTGGGAGTGTGCCCGACAGCCAATAGATTTAAAAGTTAGGTTCACTCCGAAAGTTCAGCCAGTAGATTCAAGGCTTGGTTTCATGCCAGAAATTTCAGTCAATAGCTACTATACCCCAAACTCCTTTACCCAATCCTGAAATGCCAAGATGTGCAGTACCACACTTATGTAGGCTTTTCTTTAAAACCCCCCTCACCTCTGGACTCAGGGCTGATAACCCTCCACTGAGCCAGAACGAAGGGTTTTGACCCCGGTTTGTTTGAACCTGTCCATAACAATAAAGACCTTCATGTGTTTGCATCAAGTCCCTGGTGGTCTTTGGGGGTCCCTCGACATGGGGACAAAAGTAACAATACCAAAATTTTTTGTTATTTATAGGAATAAGATTACCTGCCTTTCATACTAATTAATCAAAACAGTGAGTGTTAATTAATCAACATACTTTTTTATCTAGGATTTTATTGTTGGCCAGGTTAACCCTAGAGCTCATTATATAGCATAGGCTAAACTTGAATTTCTGATCCTCCTGTGTCTACCTCCCAGGGGTTTGAATTGAAGACTTAGATTACAGATGTATACCAGCACAGCAGTTTATGTGATACTGGGGACTGAACTCACAGCTTTCTAAATGTGATGCAAACACTTTCACTGAACTACATCCTGGCTTTTACCAATGTATTTTTCAACATGAAACCGTTCACATTCTGTCTAGTGACTTTCTCACTCCTGTCTATAATTAAGAAATAATAGTTTTATAGACTACACATTTTTGTCCAAATTTAACTCTTGTTTAAACAATTTGATTTATAATTTTACATCTGCAAACATAAATCTTCATTTAATTCATAATTTTACATCTGCAAACATGAAAGTTGATGAAATCTAATACTTTGTCATTTTCCTTTATAATGCAAATCTTTGCATTTTTGAGCCAGAACTTCTCAACGATAACTGGTGGCTGGAGTCACAGGAACTTTAAGTGATCTGATCCTGGGCTTCATGAAAGATTAATAAAAGCTCTATGGTTGAAAATATTGCTTTGAATAATTATGTTTCACATATTCTATATGTATTTATTTGGTTTTCCCAGTTTATCTGCAATTTCTTCAAATGGAATGGTGGTTTGGTCAATGTTATGCTCCTTTCCAAATGCTGCCTCCTGACCTGTCTCTAACACAGGTTTACAACAAATATTCTCTCTCACACACTTCCTTGCAGCCCACAGTATCATATACTAAAGATCTAGCCAAGACAAGAAGGTGACTCTTTATTGAAGGTTTCTGGGAAGCCCACACATCCAGGTGTTTCTAATAACTTTTTGTCTGAATGCTTACATTTATATACCTTTCCACAGACCAAGGATGGGAATGCGGCTTATGCCAAAAGTAATTTAAGAAGCCAAGGGAGCACTCTGTCTCTCTTGATTGATGTTCCAACCTCTTTTGTTTCCTCATAAAGTCCTTGGAATCTATGTCACAAGCATCCTATAGAGAAAGAAAGGATAAGGAATGTGAGCACCTTAAGGTTTTCTTTGAAATTTGCTAGGGATGATTGAAAATGACTGTCCATTAAATGCTTGATGTGAATAATGTCCTTGTATGACATGTAACAGTTACAAGGAGAAACCTAAGGGCTTATAGGTAGTATAGACTTGCAAGGCAGAAAACTAAATTCTGATCCTAAATATTTATATTATATGCGTAATGTATTTAACAACTTTAAAATTATTATTGTTGTATAGGTGTGGTTGTTTGTGATATGTGTTTGTAAGTACAGACGTACGCATGCTGAGGTGAGCACGTAGAAGGTAGAGAACAGGTTTAGAAAGCAGATTCACTCATTCCTTAGGGGAATCTAGAGGTCTAAGCCAAGTGTTAAGCTTATGCAGCATGTGCTGTTACCCACTGAAGCATCTTGTTGGCCCTTTACTAACATTTCGAAGTTTAATGAACATGTAGAAGCATTGACAAGGTTTCACAAACACCTCTTGGTGCTCAACAACCATATCAAGAAAGGAATATTTACTAAGATCCTGAAGACCATATCTCCCTCTAATAACCAGAGTCTTAACCAAAAATGACCATAAGACTGCTATTTCTTTTATGTCTGTAGAAAACAAGCCACGCACTGAGTGGGACTGCAAAGTCACCTTCTCTCCTGTATTATGATACACTTGGTTATAAGAAAATGAAAAGTAAGAAAAAAATTCACACTAACAAAGCAAAGATTTAAGTTGGCACTACTTTCTAGTAATTGAGATACTGGGAGACTCTCAATAAACATATCAGCATTGTTGAAATGATTTAACATTCAAAGAGTTGAATGTAAAATATTATCAATGCCGTTGTCATCATTGATCTTTCTTGAGTCCCACTGCTTCAGAATGGAGCTGTAAGATGATTTCAACAAACAATCCCTGACAGAAAACCAAAGGCAACGAGGCAGAGGGACAGACAGCTGACAAATGCAGTATGGGGCCATTAAAGCATGTGATGAATTTGCCAGGAAAGTATATATTTGTGCAAGAGGTGAGCTCATATCTCCCATAAATTTGTCAGCTTTGACACAGTGTACTCTGCTTGGCATGAGTAATGCCTTGCTATTTGCTGCCTTTGTCTGGCAAAAGCTCTATCAGTCACTCCAGGGTTATTTACAAAGAAACATGTCTATCAGTTACAAGGACATGACTTTGCTGTTAAAGATAACAAAAGAGGAAATCAAGCAATGGGCTCTCAGCAAGGGAGACATCTTCTCCAGACAAGCTCTGGACTGGAATGAATCAGGGACAAGCAGCAATTGGCCAGGCTGGCCCTGTGCCTAGCATGACCAGCCTCAGTGCATTTATCCACACTGATTAGATTAGGAATTATTAATAGCGGGCTACAGAGTAGAGCAAAGGGTCATTTAGAGTTTAATTCTGTTCTCAGATAACTTCATTTAGGCTGATGGGATTGTTATTGTAGGGGTTTTATATGTTTATAGGAAACAATATACTCAATAATGAAGTCCTGCCTCCTTCTGCAAGGTCAGGAAAACTATTGTGTAGCTAGATTGAAGTCTTCACAATTGTGTTAATTAAGTAACAGTGATTTGACTTGGTCTACTCTTGAAACAAATTTAAGGGCCTAAAAGCTGTTGAGAATGTATTCTTTCAATATAAATATATAGTAAAGCAAGTGAGAGCAGAAAACAGCCCACAATTGAGTAAACAGAAAAGCTGACACAAGCTTTTACTTAAAAAAGGCAGTAACGTGGATGGCAGATGTAACTTCTTGGCACATAAATCCAAATGTGTTGGCTGTTTAGGGTTAAATATAAGAGTTCCCCGTTTCTCTCCTGATGAATCTGAAACACAAGACCACATAGTTCACACTGGTGGCTCATCATTACTTACCAGTGACTCATCTCTCAAGGCCTAGCTCAAGGCAGACCACCAGTGCATAGTAAGAGGCACATCCTCATAAAGGTCTGTGTCTTTGATCTTTCCTACCAGATCAAGGACATTAGTGATAAGGAGCTTAGTTCTTTCTACACTGATTCCACTCCTTTTCTGCTTATGAGTTGGATGTGGAGAACAGCGTTGCTGTTTGTTCTGAGTTCAAGGAAAGCAGTTTGTTATCAGAGTGTGGAAAATGTGTGGAAAATCACAGAAGACTTTGAAGTCCTATCTAAGGCTTTTGTGCCTCTACATTTGGTCCATATGCAGTAAAATTCCATGAGAGGAAACTAATGTAAAAGTTGATGCTCATGATCTAACATGTTAACTTCCCTCCATGCAGGAGAGAATATACTTTCTCCAATAGGAAGACTATGGATGGAAATATTTTCATTAAAACAAGCTTTTAAAAATACCTCTAAACACACCAGTAAGTCCCAAATAGTAGTGATTTTTTTTTGTACTCTAAGGTATATTTACAATGTTTGAAGGTGTTTCTTGTCATACTAATTGGGTTTTCAGGTGGTATCTAGTGGAAGGAGACCAGGATTGCTGTTAGATTTATTATAGGATATATGACAGACCCCCACAGAGTAATCCAGTCTAAAATAACAAGAGTGTGAAATATCAACAGTGAACTGCTTTGAAGAATCTTCAATCAGTGATACTAGGTCTTTGAAAGAGGTTAGTTTTTCAGCAAATAGGGCACCACAGAGTTTCTATGTACAAAATAATATATTATGGTAGTATAAATCAGAAAACATATTAGAATTTAAAAAATAAAATGTCACTTACAAAGATGTTTATTTCAATGAAATCTGTGGAGATAAAAATTTTTGATTTTCTTTTAAGATGTCTCACATCTTTGTGGAGTGTCATATGGAGACTTGGAAGCATATATGAAATATGCACGAGGTGGCATCACAAATCGAAAAGAGGCTGAGCTGACTTTCAAATAGCTAAATTCAATCTGTCCAATGACTAACCATGAGCCTGATCAGGTTACTGAACCCACTTGGGATTTTGGTCACTGTTTCTGGCCAGACACTGAGACTGAGAGGCTTGACATCAATCTTTGGCCACTCCTTACTCTTAGGCCTCCTGGAAAGCTGAGATAGCATTTGCCTTTATCGTGGGTGCTCCTAGAATACCTCTTCCTTTATGACTTAGTTTGAGTCCTTGTGATTTCCTATCTGGGTTTGTAGGATGGTCTTGGCTGGTGTTTTATGAATGTAAAATACTATATATACACATATAATATGTGGATGTGGTCACATATTGTAAAATGCTGACTTCCTATTGGTTTAAACTATGACTTTATTCATGTTCCTTGTCTCAGACTCTTCAATGATTTCCCATTGGTTCAGTATCACAAACTTAGCATGAAAAATAAGACTCTCTCTGATCTTATCAAGAATACTTTTCCCTGTTTGTCCCAAATGCTTGTTTTAACTGTATCTTTATTGTTTACATTACATTTATGTACTAACAGTCATCTTCATGATGCCATATACTAGGCAATGGTCTGCTGGTAAATCATCTTTGCAGTGGCATATATTGGGCTGCTGTGTGATGGTAGAAACATGATGTTATTTGGAGCATTTTAATTGACTGTTATAAGTCACTCTGCAAACCATGGGTTCTGTTAGCCTCCCAAGCCTAGATGAGCTTCTTAAACTTAAACCTGGATTTTTTTAAAAATCTATATTACTTCATTGCAATGTGGTGCTGGAATATTTATTTTATTTTATTTATTTATTTATTTTTAGGTTGTTTGCTTTGTTTAGTTTCTTTAGTAGTCTTGGACATTGATACAATAGAAAGTTTTACAGCCACAAATGCACCAAAGTATTATTTTGATACTGAAGGGATGACGCAGTTCATAAAGTTCCCACTAAGCAAGCATAAGGACTTATTTTCAGATCATGAATATGGTGACACATGCCTATAACTCTAGAATTATGAGAAAAAGGTGATGTTGAAAGACAGGTTCCTGAGGCTCATTGGCCAGTCAGTCTAACCAACTTGATAAGCTTCAGAATAAATGAGATATCTAGTCTCAAAAACTAAAAGTAGAGATAAAGTAAAGACAACTGGTATTTATCTCAAACTAGTACACACATGCACATATATGTTACGGTAGTTTGAATGTGATTGGCCCCATAAACTCATGGGGAGTGGCGTTATTAGAAGGTATGGCTTTGTTGGACTGGGTATTGCCATGTTGGAGGAAGTGTATGACTGTAGGTGTGCTTTGAGGTCAACTATGCTCAAGCTGTACTATGTGTAAACACAGACTCCTTCTGTTGCCTGTGGTTCAAGATGTAGTACTCTTAGCTCTTTCTCCAAAACCGTATCTGCCTTTATGCTGCCATGATGATAATGGACTAAATTTCTAAAAATTTGAGCCAGCCCCTTTAAATGTTTTCCTTTATAAGAGTCATGGTATCTCTCCACAGCTATAGAAACCCAAACTAAGACATATCATTTTATTTTTCCCTTCCAAGGTCAGCATCATATTGGCCAGTTATTGTTTGTGGTGTAACTTTCATCTTGCCTTGCCTGTAAAGTTCTTCCTGTTATCTTTTTTTTTTTTTTTTTTTTTAGATTCCAAAGACTCATCCTAGCATCTCTATGCAACATTCACTTCAATAAATCTAAGTTTCAACTATTGTTAATTTTTATAAGTAAATGGAGTCACCAAAATGATTTTTATCCTTAAGTATGTTTATTCACTATCAAGAATTTATTTCTTGTTAATCTGTGCATTTGCTGATGTGTTTGTCTCTCAGTCAGAATAATCACCTTTTAAAAGGGTGTGATGACTCCATGTACTGCTCCTCAAACTATGGACCCTAGACCAGCAGCGGCTGGAGCAAATGAGAATTTATAGGGAAGTAGATTATCATGTTTAATGTATCAGGAACAGTGGGACCAAGATAAGAAGCTAGGTTTTAACAAGGCTTGAGAGAATTCAGATGTGATGAGAATGTGAGAACCACTGACTTTTAACACCATGGACTCTGGGCAGATTTCCTGAAATCAAATATTTACCAAGTGGTTTGTTCCTTCCATGCTAAGTTTTGGAGGGAATAATAGTACCATTTGTATAGAGTAGTGGCCAGGGAAAACTGAAGTAACACATAGAAAATGTATAGCAGGATGCAGAATCTGCTGTGCATTTTAAAGTTTTAGCTCTTATTCACATTGCAACCCTTGTCTAGGCTTAAGGAAACTCTTCTTGGTGTTCACCTTTCTAGCCTGGCCATGCTTCTCTGCCTCTTTTCTTTAACATTCCTACCATATCACTTCATTTCTTTCTGTGCAAAGGTACAAATATTTTTCTGGTACCAAATACCAAGCTATATCTTGCAAAGTTATTTGGGTTTTAAAAATCTAAATCTAACAATAAACAAACAGATTCAGTTTCTATTTTAGAAATAATCTAATTTCTTGAAGCCTACCTGATTTTTCTTTTCCAGCCTTCAGAGTGTGAAGCAATGCTTATTCTTGGAGCTGGTATAGTTGATATGAGGATAAATGAGGGTATGGTTTTGCCCTGTCTTCAGTGATGGATCATTCTTGTTTGTTCTAGATGCTTCTGGACTTGTTATCCTGTGTGATTTCTAACTGGTGCCAGGTTTTGACAAACGATAGCATCAAGGCATTGGCCTCCCTATTTTCCCTGAGTGTTTCTATGTAATGACTTTAAAGATGGCCTCAAAGCTAATGAATCTTGCTACTAGGAGTATAGCACAAGAGTCCTCACTAGCCAATCAAATGCCTCCTTGGAAAAATGGTTGAAGTGGGAAAAAGCAAGATGAATGGACATGTATGTGTCATATTCTTTGAGAATTGAATAGAGAATTTATGGTGTTTGCTGACTTGACATACTTCACACTTGTCATGTTGGCACATTGAATTATATTCTCCTGCCCATGGGGCGTTGATGATGTTTCAAAAGCAGGTAATAGATGTCTCTGTACTGTATTCTTATATTTGCAGCAAAAGATCTAATACTAAAGGCAATGGCATAGTGGACTTCACCCCAATTGACCAGATACAAAGGCATACCACTGCTCCCTGGACCCTCATTAGTTCCATGTCCCTACCTAGACATTCAGTGCCTTTCTCTGACTGAAGATGCTCTACCTGAAATAACAGTGTAAACTCAAATCAATGCTGTTTCTATGTGTGCAATTTAGCATGGAGAACAATAATTGGTGGCCATGAGGGCAGCCATGGTGCAGTAGAAGTAACATTGATTAACTGTCTTGAGCTCTCTCATTTAAGCTAGCTTAGCCATGGACTTTTTGTGCATGGACTTGGAAGAGTCTCTTTGCTGGCACCTTAACTGCAAAAACAACAAACAAACAAACAAAACTTTTAACTATTCCCACAATGAAAAATATTTAAGAACTCACTTTGTAAAGTATATCTTCTATACACTTTCAATTTGAAAACTATGAAAGTGAGAGAAAGCCTCCTAGATGATTATGCACAGGGCAGTTGCGAGAAGCTTAAAAAAAAAAAAAAAAAAAAAACAGCCTTCCCTGGGTAGTTTTTGGAGCCTCTTGCAGTAGGATCAGAGTATATTCCTGGTACATGAACTGACATCTTGTAATTAAGAACATTTAATTCAGCCTTAATACTGGGATGAGGGACTTAGACCTACCTCAACTGGATATGCCAAACTGAATTGATTCACCTTGGGATTCCTTGCTCTCCTTGGGGAAGGTATGGGGGGATGGGGTAAGGGAAGGCTGAGGGAGGACTGGAAGGAGGGAAGGGAGGGGGAACACTGGTAAATAGAAAAACAAACTTTTTAAAATCAAAAGAAACAGCCTTCAACAGCATGAGTTTGTGACAATCATCTTATATATGATGAACAGATCAAGCCTGTTTTCTGGACCTCAGTGCAGGTTCTCTGACCATCTTATGTCCACTTTAAACTCACATTCTAGACTCAAAGGGTAGGGGAGATTAGAAGTAGCTACACTACAGCCAGGCTTTGAGAGCTTTTGTTGATCCCGCAGTCATAATTCTGCAGTAATTCTTGAAAGATGTGGCTCTGCTAATGGCTGATACCAAATCTAAGGGTTTATTAGGGAAATGTTTTTAATGGGTATTTCTTGTCTATGTGACAACTGGACTCTGTCAGTAATGAAAAACAATCAGAGGGATTAGGTCTTTATTGCAATATTTCTGGGTCTTTTTCATATGCATAGTGGCTTTAGCTAAATGTCACAAAGAACGGAAACTTCCTTATTTTTTTTCCATCACCCCAAATACCCTAAGTCAGTGATCATCAAATGTGGACTCATCATATTTGTGTAAAACAGGTAGAAACCATCTAGAAAAAGAGGAGGAGAAATCTGTCAGCCCATATTATTTACAACATCTCCCAAATAAGTTTGGACCTTTGAAGAAATTATCCACTAAGACTGATTATATCTAATCTCTAACTTCAAAATCAATAAAGCTGTTAGATATATAAGAATATTCTAGCAAGGCTGATATTAAATACAATAATACTATAGTTGTTGACAGTGCTGGTCTCTCAGTCTTGTGCTTTTCACATGCATCTCTGAATCTTTACCTTATTGGTGCCATAGGAGTAGAGACCATGATAATGCAGCTATAGAGCCATCAATGTCTGAGTCTCATTCAAGTATGCATTTTGGGTATTTTCACAGTTGACTTCATGTGGTAGTTTGAAATCAATTGTTCTTCATAATAATATTATAGGTAGTAACACTATTAGGAAGTGTGGCTTTGTTAGAGTGGGTTTGGCCTTGTTGGAGGAAGTATGTTATTGTAAGGGCAGGCTTTGAGGTTTCCTATGCTCAAGATACTACCAAGTATTTCAGTCAACTTCCCGTTGTCTGCAAGGCATAGGACTTACAGCTTCCTCTCCAGTACCATGTCTTCCTGCATGTGGTTAGGCTTCCCACCATGATAATAGACTAAAAATCTGAAACTATAAGTGAGCTACTCCAATTAAATGTTTTATTTTTTAAATATTTTATTTTTATTTTATGTTAATTCGTGTTTTGCTTACATGTATAACTGTGTAAGGGTGTCAGATCTTGGAATTACAGACACCTGTTAGATGCCATGTCGATGCTGGGAATCGAACACAGGTCCTCTGGAAGAACAGTCAATGCTCTTAACCGCTGAGTTGCCATAGTTATGGTGTCACTTTACAGCAATTAAAAACGCTAACTAAGACAGTTCATAAACAGAGATGGATAACATCATAACATTGATCTATCCATGTATACTAATTGCTATTTTTTAAATAACTAGCACTGCTTTTGAATACTTGACAAAACTTAACAACTTAAGACAATAGTTTTATTTCCACATATGGCTTAGGAACCTGACACAGCTCACCTGAGTCTTCTACTTCAGAATTTTTTTAATTTTAGATTTATTGATTTTATTGTATGTGTATGAGTAATTTCACTTGAGTGTATGTATGTATACCTTGTAAGTATCTATGATAGACCCACTGTCAGAGCTGGGAGCCAAATCTGGGTTTTCTGTAAAAACAGCAAGTAGACTTAGTTCCTTAGCCATGCTACATCCATGCCTCATTATATATGATAATGTAGAACAGTGTTAGTCTGGATTTGGGAAGAATCTGCTTGCTCACATGGTTCGTAAATGGCCTTAACTCCACTTAGAGTATTAAAATTTCAGTTCCTTATTGGCCACTGCTCAGTCAGTTTGCTTACTACTGGGCCTTTCCAGCATAACAGTTTTCATCTAAAAAAAAAAAAGTGCAAAAACTTCCATGTTCCCAATGATTTATCTCATTTTAGGGCAACCCCCATTATGGTAGTGGGATTAGAAAGTACTGTCTCTGAGAAGTGATTAGGTTGAAGCCCTTGTGAGTAGTATAAAAGAAAGCCCAGGCAAGTGCCGCCTTTCTCTTCCTCATGTGAAGGCCCAGCAAGATGGTTGTCTGTAGTCTGAAGTTTTTGGACAAACCAAGCTCACCCTAGCCTTGAGGTTTGGGCCCACAGCCCCACTGCCACTTAACCCCAAATTATCACATAAAGGCTTATATTATATACAAAATGTTAGGCCTGTGGCTCAGGCTTCCTGTTCGCCATCTCTTTCATCTAACTCAACCTATTTTCATTAATTTTCCATGTGGCTTGTGTCTTGCTTACCTGTGTTTCTTTACATCTTTCTTCCTCTGAGTCAGCTCACAGCATCTCTTTGTGGCTCCACCCTCCTTCCTCTTTATCTATGCTTAGAATTCCCACCTGCCTATAAGCTGCCTTGCCATAGGCCAAAACAGTTCCTTTATTATCCAAGGAAAATCTACAGCATACAGAAAGACATTCCATATCACTTCCTTTTTTTCCCAATTAAAAAGAAAGGTTTCAATTTCAACATAGCAAAATTACATACAATAAAACAGACATCAAGCAAAAATTACAGATACAATATCTAGTCTATTTGTATGTAGCAAACTAAAGAAAATATTCTGTCATTTACCTTATTCTTATAAGTCCAAAGTTTTGTATTTAATTTACATTTTATTATAACTAAGGAAAACTATAATCATGACTATCTAATCTTCAACTCCATCAAAGACCACAGAAGGATATAATATTATCTGAGTAAACAGGAAGTGCATTATAAGCAACTTCTAAATTCTAGAAATTACAGAGACATCTAGCTACCTGGACAGTCGCCCAAAGTTCCTTTGTAATGTTGGACTACCCAGGAAGTAATGCTTCACCATTCACTGAATCTAAATGTTCCTTGATCTTCGATTCCCCACTTCCAGCACTGGAGGAGGAACATTCCTGTTGTTTATTAGCCATCCACTCTCCTGGGTTTGGTTAGAGAAACCTGAATGAACTGATTCAAAGGACATAAAAAGAATCTGACAGTTACATGGAAGCTACGTCTTTTGCAACCTAATCATAGAAATGGCATCTGCTCACGTTTTCCTTCCTTAATCGGAGGCAAATCAGTATGTCTAGCTTTTTCCAATAGGAAGGCATTCTCTAATTACATGGATTCCAGGAAATGGGGGTCTTTAGCAGCCATGTGAGAAGACTGCCTACAATACTTTCTCCTGAAAAAGAGAGCTCACTTTTTTATTGCTTGTACCTCCAGTGGGAGAATGCCTAAGTTACTTCTTTGCTTTTTGAAAGTGTTTATTTGAAGTGAGTCTAACTTAATAATTTTATTATGTTGAAACTTCTTAATGGTATGTGTCATAAAAAGATAATCCTCCCCAATTTCTAACTGGCTTTGCTCATAAACTAACTGGTCCCCAGAGCTGTTGGTGAAGCTTGATCATTGACTGACCATGTGACTTGATACCACCAAGGGCAAACTGGGGGATGCTTATCTCATCTATGTACCTTTTCCCTTCCATTTACAAGCTGAAAGCTCTTGTATCACTTATCACTTCTTAAATAGTCACAATATAGTTTGAAGACAGACTGTGGGCAGAGATGTGTTCTTTAGAATAAGTAACCTAAAAAATACTAGATCCATTTGATTATAGCTAATTGCAAAGGTATTTATTTCTCTCCACTTTATTACTCTTTTATGTCATACTTTGCATGTATCTTGCCCTGTTACCATCTCCATTCATTATGCATGCTATAGGAGCCATAAAAATTTACACAATGTACAAATCTGACCACACTTGCCCTCTATTTTATCCTCTTTTGTAATATGAAAAAGCAAGTACACAATAACTTTAGGTAAAAGAAAGGTAGTTTTTTTGTTTGTTGGGTTTTTTTCAGGGGATTTCAGGGCACCATGAGGCAGCTTACTTTATGATAGCAGAGATTGTTCATATTATAGCATGTCCAGGAAGCAGAGAAAGAAAAAGAGAAATGAGGCATTGGGAATACCATTCAAAGGCCAGCTCCTGGTGACCCACTTACATAGCTGAGCCCTACATCAGAAGTCCAGCAGCCTTTTAAATAGTGGCGAAGAAATAAACGCTCAAAATTGAACCAATAGGTGATATGTCAGGTTTAAATCATCACAGTAAATACAGGATATTTTCTACTAAATACTCAAGAATCTCATATCATGGGACTGGAGAGATGACTTACCAGATAAAATGTTTATTGCTCTTGTAGAGAAGCAAAGTTCAAGTCCCAGCACCCACATGGTGGCTTACAACTTTCCTGTAACTCTGGTTCTTGGGGATTTGACACTGTCTTCTAGCTTCCTCAGACTTCTGTAGGCTTATGGTATGAATAAAACTACACACACACACACAAATAGAGGCACACCAAGAAAAAGTCTTTAAGAAACCTGTATCAGTAATTACCATGACTAAGAAACAATAGAGAAACTCTCCTTTAAATTGTATAATTTTAGTATTTTTCAATTCTATACCACATGACTAAATTAAATCAACAAAATAAAACTAAAACCTCTTCCTTGAACCCTTATAAAAATTTTCACTTCCTAACATGGAAGACTGTCATTGGCTTCTGCTCACTTCTCACTGCATGTTGCTATTCACTCTTTGGTCCTTTTCTCCACATGCTACTGATGGTACCAACACCCTCAAGCATGCCTTTTCACTGTTGAATACTTCCAACTGTCTACAGCAAACCTCCTGAGTACAGTGCAGGCCCTGACATGTGGCTCTGTTCTATCTCTGCACTGTGTCAAACCTCTCTCTTCTCAGCATAATTTTCACCACTCCACTTACAAACTATCCCCAGGAAGTAATTTGTGTTCCCTTCATAGTGTCTCCAGGTACCACTTACACATGTGGTTGTAGCATTTATTGTGTTATATTTCATCAGTTGCCAGATTCAAGCTTTGTACTCAGAGATGCAAGAAATGTAACTTTGCTTGTTTCCTATAAGTTTATGTTCTTGCAAAACAGAAGTTGTCATAGATCAGAAGCAGATCCTGACACTGGGGATTGGTAGATTTATTTATGAGGAATTTGTTGAGGAAGAGATCCCAAGGGAAACCAAGAAAGGAAAAAATCAAGAAAGGGTATTTCCTTGGGTAAAGCCCCAAGAAGGATGATTGCAGCCTGGTCCTACAGAGAAATATGTAGTAAGTACTTTCTAATTCTGGATCATGGTTTATTATTTGTGTCCTCTAATAAAACACAGTCCCCAAATGTGCAGGAAATTTTGTTGTTATTTGCAAATCTATTCCAAGCAAGTAGAGTAGTACCTGCAAACAGTATTTCCTGTGTTTCAATTAAATTTTTGCAGCACAACTTTTTCCTGCTGCCTCAACAAATTTAAAAAAGCATATTTATTTATTTATTTATTTACTAAGCAACTTATGGTCACTTCTGCATTAGTGCCAGGAACACAACAATGAACAAAACAATTAACAGCCATCCTTCTTAGAATGTTTCAGCAGAACTGTAGAAACCTTTGACTTTCAGTGTAATCGATGTAGAGAAACGTCAAGAATGTCCCAACTTCAGCTGCATAGGTACATCTTCCAGCCTTCGCTACTGAATCCATCCTAACCCAGGGTTGTCAGGTGACAAGAAGTCTCCCACAATCCAAGTTTTCCCCTGATGAACTTATGAAGCCCCAGTCATGAGGTTAAGGGGTAGATTAGATTCATTCTCCACTCTCAGACCTGTCCTCAAAAAGCAGATGTCCAAAACACACACACACACACACACACACACACACACACACACACCTGTCTTAATTGTCTCACTGCCTCTCTCTTTGTCTTCAGTATGATCTTAGATCTTTCTGAACGATCATTATAGAGAACATCAGGGACACAGGCCAACATACATTTTTCCTTTCTTGTTTTATATCTCTATTTTCTGACTGGAATCTGTGTCATTGAGGACAGTCGGAAGAGGTCGGAACAGAAGGCCTAAGACGGATCTGGATTCATCCCAAATTTTCCTACCTCTTACACATTGCAACCCATTTATGACTCTTAATTATGATATTCAAAAATCTTCCTTTCTGCTTCATTTGTATTGAAGAGTCATAGAGTCAAAAGAATCATAGAGAATAAGAAGACAACCTTCTAATGTTTATAAGCATCATCTCACATATTGAAATTAGCTTTCTCCAGGTCTCTCTTCCTGCTATGTTTTCATCACTGTAGGGGCAGCAGCTGTGTCTCATTCATCACATAGCATCAGCATCCTATAAAACACCTGAGCCACTTACATACACTGGTTTCGATGAAAGGTGCTTGAAAATGTAGCTTTATACTTTTTTTAAATCTAGCAACCAAAGGCAGTAAGTGCACAGGCTGAAATGCTCATCCCCTGTCTTAAATGATTTTTAACCTTGATCAGTTTACTTTCTTTCTTCCTGCATCACTGTTTTTAGCTCTAAAACAATGATGTGGATGATGTAATCTTGCTAATATGGTAGGAGAAAGAGTGCCTACAAGGTGTTCAGATGAAGTCTCTCCTCTCCTCTCCTCTCTTTCCCTTCTCTTCTCTCCCCTGCGGTGATATGTTACATAGGAGGACAGTGCCATCTTTTCCAGCCTTTGTTTTTTGGGTTTTTTTGAGACAGAGTTTTCTATGTAACAGTCCTGGCTGTCCTGGAACTTCCTTTGAAGACCAGGCTAGCCTCAAACTCACAGAGATCCTCCTGCCTCTGCCTTTCAAGTGCTGGAACTAACTGAATGCACCATCACTGCCTGCTTGGGAGCCTGGAACTCGCTCTGTAAACCAAGATGACCTTAAACTCAGATCTGCTGGGATTAAAGACATAAGTCTCCACTCCCAGTCTTTCCCATGCTGGGATAAAAGGTGTGAGTTACCCCTCTCTGATCCTCCTGGATTGATTGTGGGTAGATCTCATGATATTCCAGATTGGTTTTATTAAATATATAACATATCACCACACTCCCTTCCCCTCTTTAGCAACCCTCCCTATAGTGAAATAATCTTTTTGTGTACTATAAAGATGTGTCACACAGATTGGTTTTGTAAACAGAGTTTTCCTGTCTTGTCTGCTCCAAAATATTCACTCAGAAACTTAATATATATTATAAATGCTGAGCCAATAGCTCAGGCCTCTACTAACTAGCTCTTACATTTTAAATTAGCCTATATTTCTTATTTACACTCTGCCATGTGGTGGTACCTTTATTAGCATGACATGTTCATCTCCTGCTCCACCTACAGCCAGCTGATAACTCCTCTGACTCTGCCCTCTTTCTTTCCAGAATTTTCAACTTGACCTTCCTGCCTAAGTTTATTCTGTTCTAATATTGGCCAGTCAGCTTCTTTATTAGACCACAGCAACAAATCTTTACCGTGTACAAAAGGATTAGTCCACAGTATTTAATAAAAAGCTAAATGGCCAATATCTAGGCATAAATTCAGGGGTAGAGAGAAGGTGGGAAGAAGAAAGTAGAGGTGCCATGAGACAAAGAGGGGGCAGGATGGGCACTATGGAGATAAGGAAATAAAACAGAAAGTAAAATAATAAAAACACTGAGCTAATTTAAGTTATAAGAGCTAGCTAGAAGCAAGCCTAAGCTATCAGCCAAGTTTTTATAATTAATAAGAAATCTCCTTGTGATTATTTGGGAGCTGACAGGTAGCACAGAAAAATCCTCCTCCTCGTCGTCTTTCTCCTCTCTCTCTCTCTCTCTCTCTCTCTCTCTCTCTCTCTCTCTCTCTCTCTCTCTCTCTCTTTGTGTTTAGACTAGTAGCCTGGTCTCAAACTCATAAGCCTCTGTCCCTGCTGCCTTAGTGAGTGTTAGGATTATAGATGTGTATCATCATAATTGACAAAGGCTCCTAATTTTTAAACTTTATTTATTTATTTATTTATTTATTTGCCTTGGTGTTTGCCTGGAACTAGAACTACAGACAGTTGTTAGCTGCCATGTGGGTGCTGAGAATTGAACCCGGGTCCTCTGGAAGAGCAGAGGGTGCTCTTAACCGCTGAGCCATCTCTCCAGCCCCTGTTCCTAATTTTTAAAACTTCTCTATCTTTGGCAACCTAGCTGAATTTGCTTCTCCCTATCCTTCAAGTAGTTTTTTTTTTTTTTTTTTGAAAGACATAGCATACTTTCTTCCCCAGAAAGCCCCCCTTTCACCCTAGATAAGTTGTTCTATTATTCATTCCCCCACAGCTGGTATTTTTCCATCTTTTTATATATGCATCCCACCATTAATGAAGAATCTGTTATCTTCCCTCTGGAATGGCCTGTGTCCCATTACTCATATTCATCTATTTCCTCCACCAGATGAGTGGCATGAATTGATAATGATTCATTTATTACTTGCTACTGTCTGTACTAGCTTGAAGTTATAGACTTCCTTCTTCCAGTGTGTTTCTTTTCCTTCATAGGATAAATCATGCCAATAATAAATGGTTTTTCAGTAAGGTCACAGAGACCATGGCTCACTGGGAAAAGAATGCTTGAAGAAGGTTCATGTGTTTTTTGAAATATATTTTAGCATGATTCATTTTTCTTGGGCCACATAATCTCAAATCAGGACTCTCCTGCACCCTTATCTTTCACTTCTTCTTCAGCTACCTTGTTTTTCTCTCTCTCCTTTTTGTTTCATTCATCTCAGCTCCTGTCCTGCCTGTGCAGGCAAATGACATGATCCTGCTGACACTGGTGGCACAATGGAAGGCACACTATGTCTACTGGCATCAAAAAATAGTAATGACAATTTTTCAAAATGACATTCACAGACAGCCTGAGGCAGCCAGGGGTTCTTCCACTTGCTGCTTTCTGTAATCGTTAGTGGTTTCCTTTGGTTATTTAAATCACAGATCACTATACTCTTTTTTACTGGAGTAGTGCTGGAGTGCTGGCATTTAATGCATAGTTCCTATATTCCTGTGGTGCAGAGCAGGTGAGTGGGAATTGTTTTGTGCCCCATCTCACAGCTTCTCACAGAGCATCAGCTCCTCTTTGCAAACAGTTCCTCAGCTGCTTTCATGTTTGCAATTGTGTTGACAAGAAAAAGTTTCCATTTCTGGCAATGTCTCTTAGCCTCCTGAGGTGCCTCAGGCACTTAGACAATGCAGGAGGCCTATGCTGATGTGGTTGCCACCTGATACCTCTTCCCTTAACCTCAGCCCAAAATACTCATCTGAAGTCCATGAGCTACGTACTAATGGGAAGTTGTTCACTGGGTCTCCCTTGGTCTTCCCATGGGGTTGGCTGTTCCCTCCCTGCCCAATATCCAATGCACAGAGAAAATAGCTACACGTCCCAGCCTTGAGAAAAGCCATGCCCACCTTCAAAGCAGACAACCAGCACTGAGGTTATTTTATTAGTATTATTTTCACCTCTTCTCTGACAGCAGGAGTAAGGAAAGTCTGGGGCCTTAATTTTAAATGCTACCCCTAAATCATCAAACTGGAGTTCTCTAATGCTGACTTAAAATGTAATGTTGTTTATGGCATAAAAAAAGTAATTTTACATTGGTGGAGATCAGGTGGCTATTTAAAGGAATGATCAAACATCCTAGATATTTCTTGATGCTCAGCCAGCTGTGCCAAATCAGCGCTCAATAGCTTACATAGGAATAAACATTAATGGACTAATTTTTTTTTTTCTGAAAAGTCACTGGACAGAAGACACTGGCAAAAATACTCCTGATTTAGTGTTGTCTATGGTACTGGTAACAGAGATCATGAGAACAAAACATGGGGCTATGGCTATGCTTCTGTGAGTTGCTGTAAAGCCGTGTGTGTGTGTGTGTGTGTGTGTGTGTGTGTGTGTGTGTGTGTTTTCCATTCGTTGCTTTTATCCTATGAGGATACAGAAGATGCTAATTTCTACACATTTTCAAACATGAATGTTTGATTACCTACTGTTACAAGAGAAAGAGAGAGAGAGGTAGAGAGAGACTATCAAGATCCATGAGTAAAGAAGTTAGATCCTCTGATCACAATGAAGGGTTTCTGCTTTCCTATGGTGTTTTGTAGAAACACAGGCTACCACACAGCCTTACCATGTAGGGGAGTAAGGTTCTTTTTTCTTTCTTTTATTTAAAAAAAATTTAAGGTCTTTTTTCCATGTATCCTTCTGCTCACCTTCCCTTCCCTTCTCCCAATTGCTCCATGTCTGCCTTCAACCTCCCCCCACCCCATACCCCCATCCCCTCCCCAAAAAGGGCAAGAAGTTCCAAGGTAGGTCAGCTCAACCTGGTGCATTCACTCTAGGAAGGTCCAAATCCATCATCCCAATATCAGGACTGGGTTAGGCACGCCTCTGCAGGGAATGGGCTCCAAGGTGCCAGGCCATGCACAGAAACAAAGTCTGATCTAACCCCTTGAGGCTCCACATACTGCCTATGCCAATCCACAGTCACCTACCTTTGGAGGGCCTGGTTCCTTTTCCCAATGGTTCCCAAGTGGCTGTTCCTGATTCAGTTAGTTCTCCAGAGCTCTAGCCATCCATCTCTGTGGGACTCCTCATAATCCCTTATCCCCTTGCTCATACAGACTTTCCTTTTCCTCTTTCCAGCTGGACCAGGAGCTGGGCCCAGTGCTCAGCCATGGATCTCTGCCTCTACCTCCATTCATTGTTGGATGTGGGTTCTGTGATGAAAGGTGACATACAGTAAGCTGACAGCCAACATCAAACTAAATGAAGAAAAACTTAAAGCAATCCCACTAAATTTTGGGAGCAATAAAAGGTTGTCCTCTCTCCCCATTTCTATTCAATTTAGTTCTTATTTTTTAAAGCAATAAGAGAAAAAATGGAGATTAAAGAGATACAAATTGGAAAGAAAGATGTCAAACTATATTTGTAGATGATATGATTGTATACATAAGTGACCTCCAAAATTCTACCAGGAAACTCCTACAGTTGATAAAGACCTTCAACAATGTAGCAGGGTACAAGATTAACTTAAAAAAAAATCAATAGCCCTCTTACACACTAAAAATAAAAGAGCTGAAAAAGAAATAAGAGAAACATGACCTTTTAAAATAGCTGCAAATACATTCACACTCCAAAGGTATTATTAGCTCAACTATGTTCATAGCAGCATTATTTGTAATAGCAAGAATCTGGAAACAACCTAGATGTCCCTCAACTGAAGAATGGATTAACAAACTGTGGTACATCTACACAATGGAATACTACTCAGCAGTAAGAAAAAATGATATCCTAAAATTCGCAGGCAAATGGATGGATTTGGAGAATATCCTCCTGAGCGAGGTATCACAGTCTCAGAAAGATAAGCAGGGGATGTACTCACTCATTAGTGGTCTCTAAACAAACAAGAAAAAAAGCCAAGCATGCCCAAGCGGCAAACCACAACCACTGAACAGCTTGGGATCAGAGACACCCTGGACTGACCCTTCGGATCCCACTTCAACTATAGGAACACCTGACTCACTCTTGAGGGAGGGGTGACAAATCTGGATTTGCCAGGAGTGGAGACTGATCCAAGCATTATTGGGTCAGTGGGACCATAGGACTGTCTGCTCCCTGCCCAGGGAGGGGATGGGGAGTTGTGGAGAAGAAAAAATGACCTGATGTGGCGGGACGGGGAAGGGACCTTGAATAAGGATATACAGGGATGGAAAAAAAAATTCAGAGGGAAAGCTGAACACAAAGAAAATATATGTGTAGCAATCTTATTTGCATTATCACCCTTGATAAGTCATGCTTATGATTTTTATCTTCTTTATAGTTATTGTTAACTTATCAGCATTTTAAATTCATTTTACTGTTTTTCTTGATAAATACAAAATAAAGAAAAAAATTTAAAAAAAATAAAAAAATAAAAATAAATTACAGCTTAAAAAATAAATAAAATAGCTGCAAATAGCATTAAACATTTTGGTATAGCTCTAACCAAAAACTTTAAATCACTGAAGAAAGAAATTATAGAGAATATCAAAAAATACAAAGATCTCCCATGCTCCTGGATAGGTAGGATCAGTATAGTAAAAATGGCAATCATACCAAAAGCAATCTACAGATTCAATACAATCCCCATCAAAATCCCAACTCAATTTTTTACAAACCTTGAAAGAACAATACTCAACTTCATATTGAATAACAGGAAATCCAGGATTGCCAAAACAATCCTGCTTAATAAAAGAACTTCAGGAGACATCACCATCCCTGACTTCAAGCTATATTATAGAACTACAGGAATAAAAAAAGCCTGGTATGGGCATAAAAACAGACTTATAGATCAGTGGAATAGAATTGAATACCCCAACCTTAGCCCACACACTTATGAACACCTAATTTTTGACAAAGAGGCCAAAAATATTTAATGAGAGTTAAGTTCTTAAAAACAACTCTCAGCAAAGTAGAGGCCAAGCCAGTGAATGAATGCTCAGTTTCTTTATCGTTGGTTTGATTGATGTGTTCTGAAGTGCTATACAGAAAACCCACAGTGACTGTTCTTGGCTCTCTATGTTAGTAATTATTTCAATAATGTACCTTATTTTTTCTTTATTTATCTACTCATTCCTATGCTTTGTTTCCCAGGATAACCATAAAAATTATTACTTGTATCTAAACCCATTTCTCAGGCTCCTCTTCAGAGAAATCTGAACAATGATATGCAGTATGGCCTTATTTGTATGTTTTTAAAAATAGACAAAATTAAGTATTTACAGAGATATATGTACACGAGGTAACACTCCTAAAGGAAGCAAGAGAGCAGTTAATATAAAATTAGTATGGTATACTTATTCCTTGGAAATGAAGAAGGCTGTATCCCAAGAAAGACATATGGTAACTTCAACAAGTTCAGGCTTGTTTTATTTTTCAAGCTGTGTTTTGTATTATACACATAATACAAAATATTTATAGTTTTACTTTTTAAAGAGTAATCAGTTCTTTACTTTTCAAATCTCAGGATCCTTTTATATGCATGAAACTATTATAGCTTTCATAAAACATTAGTATATAGAAAAATTTTAACATTATGCCAAGGCCAAAGTTGACAGGTTAAGTGGAATGTAGCATTAAAATTCTATCAATGAACTTTCAATTTTTGTTATGTACAAAATACAATTAAAATACAGTAGTTGTCAATTTATATAATACATAATTATATGGAAATGTTCTAATCTAACACGGAAGTATGTGCAATGGATATACACAATTCATGCTTTAAATTCAGTAGTCTTCTTGATCACTGAATGTGCTTTACTCATGTATGATATGGGCTGGAAAACATATGAATTGTTGAGTTAGACAGACCAGTTTTGACATGTAATCTGCTATGTCAATATCACTCCATCAATACCTCTAATGATAACATCGTAAATGCTTTGAAATAATGGAGATGTTCAGCCTTGTACAGTCAAACACACATTTTACTAAGTTCCAATTGTTTGGATGAAAACAGAGAAAACAGCAAATTCTGTCTGTCATTTTTCTTTCAATGACAGACTTTCATGAATCATTTGGAAGAAAGTATGCCAAACACCCAATCTTGAAAATAAAAATTTGCACCATTCACTCACTCTTCCTATGAAACAGCTGGTTCAGCTCTTTGCACACAGATGTGCCATTTCTCCATTGAAAGATCCCACTACAATTCAGTGTGAAGAAGTATCTTATGTAAGTCTAACTTTTCTCAGGACCTGAGAACCAACTAAGAGCAGATCCTGAAATTATTGGAGACACACAGCTTCTCCAGCCCAAAATTGACTAAGAACCAACCAAGAGCTGACTGAAAGTGAACAAAGGAAGCAATGGGTAAATGCCAGCTCAAGAATACATATAACAATACGAAGATCAACAAGACACCAGTGAAAGAAGCTGGTGGTTCTATACAATCAAGACCTGAGCATAGCAGTGAAAAGGAAACAGAAAGAAACATTATGAAGATAGGAAGATTATAGAAGCTTTAGAAGAGGATATAAAAACTCCCTTAAAGAAATAGAAGAAAATACAAACAAAAAATTCGAAGAGATGAACAAATTTCTAGAGGAAAATGAAGAAAACCAAGAAAAACCCAACAAACAAGTGAAAGAAACATTTCAGGAATTAAAAATTGAAATAGAAGCAATAAGGAAGGCACAAACTGAGGTAAAGCTGGAAATAGAAAACCTGAAAAAAACAAACTGGAACTGCAGATACAAGCATAACCAATAGAATCCAAAAGATGGAAGAAAGAATCTCTGGCGTGGAAGATTTAGTAATGGAAATAGATACATCAGTTAAAGAAAACACTAAAACCAAAAAAGTCATAAAACATCCAGGAAATTTGGGATTCCATGAAAAGGCCAAATCTAAGATTAATTGGAATCAAAGAAGGAGAAAAATATCAGCTCAAAGGCACAAAAATTATATTCAACAAAATCATAAAAGAAAACATTTCCAAACTAAAGAAGGGAATGCCTATAAAGGTAAAAGGAATTTACCGAACACCAAATAGATTAGACCCCCCACTTCCAAAAAAAGTCTCCCTGCCACATAATACTTAAGCCACTAAATCTATAGAATAAAAAAAATACTAAGATGCAAATGAAAAAAGCCAAATTACTATAAAGGCAGACCCATAAGAATAATACCCAACTATTCAATACAAACAATGAAAACAAAGAAGGTCCAGGTCAAATGTTATACAGACACTAAAAGAGCATGGCTGCCAACCCAGACTATTATACCCAACAAAACTGTCAATCACCATAGATGGAGCAAACAAGATATTTCAAGACAAAACCAGATTTAAACAATACCTATCCATAAATCTGGCCCTGCAGGAAGGACTAAAGGGAAAACTTCAATCTAAGGAAACTAGATATATTCATGAGACCACAGACAATCAATAATCTCACAGAAGAAAGACCCAAATTAGAGAAATACACACAAGCTACCACCAAAAATTACAGAAAATAATTATTATTGGTCATTAAGATCCCTTAATATCAATGGACTCAATTCACCTATAATAAGACGCACCCTAAGATTATGGATACAAAAACAGAAGCCATCCTTCTGCTGCATTCAAGAAACACAACTCAACTTCAAAGACAGACACAAGCTCAGAATAAACAGTTAAGAAAAGACTTTCTAATCAAATGGTCCTAAGAAACAAACTGGTGTAGCCATCCTAATATCTAACAAAATAGACTTTAAATTAAAATCAGTGAAAAGAGACCAAGATGGACATTACTTATTCATCTCAGGAAAAATCCACAAAGATGAAGTCTCAATCCTGAATACTTATGTACCCAATAAAAGGGCATTTACATATATAAAAGAATCACTATTAAAGCTTAAACCTCATATCATCCCTACATATTAATAGTGGGATACTTTAATACCCCACTTTCACACTTTGATAGGTCAAACAGGCAGAAACCCAACAAAGACATGAGGAATTCAACAGAGGTTAAGACCTAAATGGACATAATAGATATATACAGAACCTTCCACCCCCACACAAAGGCATATATATATTTCTCAGCACCCCATGGAACTTTTTCTAAAATTGACCATATACTTGGTCTCAAAGTAAATATCAAGAAATATCAAAAAATTGAAATAACTCTTTGTTTCATATCAGATTACCATGATCTAAAGCTAGAGTTCAACAATAACAAAAATCACAGATATACTAGAAACTCATAGACATTAAACATCTCTCAACTGAACTACCTTTGGGACAAAGAAAAAGTTAAGAAAGAAATTGAAGACTTCTAGAATTTATTAAAATGAATCCACAAGATATCCAGCATTATGGGGCACAATAAAAACAGTCCAAAGAAAAAAACTCATAGCACCAGATGCCTATATGAAAAACCTAGAGAAATCTCACACAAGAGACAAAATTGCACAGCTGAAGACTTTACAACAATTAGAACTCACCTAGAAGGGGTAGATGGCAGGAAATAATCAAACTCAGGGCTAATATCAATACAATAGAAGCGAAGAGAACAATATGAAGAATCAGTGAATCAAAGAGTTAGTTCTTTTAGAAAATCAACAAGATGTACCACAGTTTGTTAATCCATTCTTCAGTTGAGGGGCATCTAGATTGCTTCCAGGTTCTTGCTATTATGAATAATGCTTCTATGAACATAGCTGAGCTAATGCCTTTGGTGTGTGAATGTGCATCTTTTGGGTATACACCCAAAAGTGGTATTGCTGGATCCTTGAGGAGATTGATTCCCAGTTTTCTGAGAAACCACCATACTGCATTCCAGAGTGGCTGAACAAGCTTACACTCCCACCAACAATGAAGGAGTGTGCCCCTTACTCCACAACCTCCCCAGCATAGGCTGTCACCTTTGACTTCCATTTTAGCCATTCTGACAGGTGTCAGGTGATATCTTAAAGTTGTTTTGATTTGCAGTTCTCTGATGGCTAAAGATATTGTGCACTTTTTAAAGTGCCTTTCTGCCATTTGTAATTCTTCTTCTGAGAATTCCCTTTTTAATTCTGAATCGCATTTTTTGATTGGGTTATTCTACACAACGGAGCACTATTTAGCAGTAAGAAAAAATGATACCCTAAAATTTGCAGGCAAATGGATGGATTTGGAGAATATTCTCCTGAGCGAGTTATCTCAAACCCAGAAAGATAAGCAAGGGATATACTCAGTAATTAGTAGACTCTAAACAAATAAAAAGCAAAAAGCAAAGCATATCCAAGCTGCAAACCATAACCCCTGAACAGCTTTGGATCTGAAACACCTGGAAGTGGCACCTATAATACCAGTGGCACAGACACTAAGATCAACAATCAATAAGTGGGATTTCCTGAAGCTAAGAAGCTTCTGTAAAGCCAAAGACACTGTCAATAGGACAAAACGACAGCCTACAAAATGGGAAGATTTTCACCCTCCCTGCAAGTGATAGAGGACTGATCTCTAAGATTTATAAAGAACTCAAGAATCTAGAGTCCCAAAACCTTGAATAACCCAATCAAAAAATGGGGCTCAGATCTAAAAAGGGAATTCTCAGCAGGAGAATTACGAACAGCTGAAAGGCACCTGAAAAAGTGCTCATCATCTTTAGCCATCAGAGAAATGCAAATCAAAACAACTTTGAGATACCACCTGACACCTGTTAGATTGGCTAAGATAAAAGGCACAGATGACCGCCTATGCTGGAGAGGATGTGGAACAAGGGGAACACTCCTCCATTGTTGGTGGGAGTGTAAGCTTTTTCAGCCACTTTGGAATGTAATATGGTGGTTTCTCAGAAAATTGAGAATCAATCTTCCCAATGACCCAGCAATACCACTTTTGGGTGTATACCCTAAAGATGCACAGTCACACTCCAAAGGCATTATGTCAGGGACCAAGACCCTGGCTTGAGCCTCTAGGCCTCTAGCTAAAGGCTACCATGGGAACTTACTGAGAAACCAACCACTGAGCCAGCACGACCCTGAGTAAAGTAGATGTTCTCCCAAAGTAAAATAGATGTTCTGGTTTGTCTAACAGTAACTAAGAAGTAACTATAAAGAATAGTATAACAGAAACATTCTGTGGCTAGGTTACTTAGCAGCCCTCTAAGGTAACTCTAAAGAATAGAACATTCTACAGTTAGGATACCTAGCAACCCTCCCCTAAAACAAGACCAGTCACCTTGCCAATGTCCTGCTTCCCCTGGCCAGCTTCCTGCAGGTGTTTGATGACTAACCCCACCCCATATTTTGCTTTGGAACTATATAAACATGTATAGAATCGTAATAAAATTGCAGCTCAAACAGAATCCCATTTGACCTACTGCCTTCCTTTGCGTCTCCCTTCCCTTCATTCTCTCTCATAGGTGGTCTCCTGTGTTGACGCCCTGCGAGTTGGGGCAGCATTAGCCCAACAATGTTCATAGCAGCGTTATTTGTAATAGCAAGAACCTGGAAACAACCTAGATGCCCCTCAACTGAGCAATGGATTAACAAACTGTGGTACATCTACACAATGGAGTACTACTCAGCAGCAAGAAAAAATGATATCCTAAAATTTGCAGGCAAATGGATGGATTTGGAGAATATCCTCCTGAGTGAGGTATCACAAACCCAAAAAGATAAGCAGGATGTGTACTCACTCATTAGTGGACTCTAAACAAACAAACCAACAAGCAAACAAGAAAAAAGCAAAGCATGCCCAAGCTGCAAACTACAACCACTGAACAGCTTGGGATCAGAAACACCTTGGACTGACTCCTTGGATCCCACTCCCCCTAGAGGAACACCTGATTCAGTCTTGGGGTTGTGGGGAGAAAACTGGATCTGCCAGGAGTGGAGGCTGAACTAAGCAATATTGGAACAGTGGGACCTTGGGACTGCCTGCTGCCTGCCCAGGGAGAGGATGGGGAGTTGTGGAGAAGAGAGAATGACCTGATGTGGTGGGAGGGGAAATGGACCTTAAATAAGGATACAAGGATAGAAAGTGTAACTTCTTTGTTCATAGTAATAAAATTAAAAAAAAATGCAAAAAAAGAAAAAATAATTCTGCACTGAAAAAAAAAAAAAGAAAATCAACAGCAAATACTGGCACAGATATTAACTCTGAGGTCAGCCAAGCCTCTAGAGTGTAGTGGTTTCTCAAGGACCTAGAGCTCTATGTAGCATATGGCCCAGCAACATCACTCCTGCCCTTGACCCAAAGGACTGGAAGTTAGCACAGCACACAGACACTTGTAACAAAAGTGTTTAGCCAGCCCTCTCCACAATGGATGAATTATGGAAGCAATCACGGTGTCCAAGAAGAAAGGACCTGATGAGAAACATGTAATGTGTTCACACATGGCTTCTTTTTTTCTAAGTAGAAAGAATGTGGAAAAATGAATGCAAATATAGATAATCATATTAGAGAAATTAAGCCAGCTTCAGAAAGACAACTACCATATGTTCTCTCTCATGCATGACTTCTAGATTTTATGTAGTCTTATAAAAGCCTTTGTACATGTGTATATTAAACGGAAAAAAATAGAATTGTCTAGGGAATCAAAAAGACTGTTGGAGAAGGAAGGGCACAAAGAGAAGGTAGTAGGCCCATGCTCGTAAAATATCTGCATGAAAAGTGTAAAAATATATAAGTAATAAAACATCTGTGGGGAGGGGTTAGGTCAGTAGGTTTTTTTTTCAGTTTATTTGCTACTGCTGGATATATGTATATTAATTTGGCAATATGCTGCTTCACTGTATTTTACAGTTGCTGGGCCATGGCTTTCTCATCAGAAACACCAAACATTGTTGTAGATTCATTTCCTCTCCAGGGGTGGCTATCATCTGTCTACAGTTTGAGCACATTCAGATAGGGGTGTAAGGATTTTAATTTGCAATTCCCAAGTGCTATGTAAAGCTTAACAAATTTTTTATATTTTTATCATCTATATATACTCTTTGAAACAATACCCAGGTATTTTTCCCTTTGTTTTGAAATAAGCATCTCCTTATTATTGAGTTTAAAGTGTTCTTTGTAATTTTGGATAACATTTATCTTTTAATTATATTTTGTAAATATTTTCTCCTGGTCTGAGTGTTGTCTTTGTATCTAATAGATCATCACCAGAACCAATGTCAGTTAAGGTTCTCAGCCCGCCACCTTCTATAAATCTTAGTTTTGCAATTTTATGTTTGTTTGGCTCTAACATCTATTTTGAGTTGATTTGTATGAATAGTATTAAGCTCAGATCTAGTACATTTTGTTTTGGGGGTTTTTTGTGGGTTTTTTTTGTAATCAAATGTCTAGTTGCTCTGGCACTGTTTGTTGAAAAGATGATTCCTTTGCTTTATCTTTACTCATTTATCAAGAACTATTGGACTCTTGTGCTCTATTGGACTTATTCCTGTGCTCTTTGTTCTTAAAGTTGGATAATGTGCCAAACCTTCAACTATGATGATGATGGTAACAGCTTTCTCCATCTACAACTCTGATCTCAGGGTACCTAATGCCCTTTCTAATCTCTACAGGAACCAAACATACATGTGGTGCACACATACATGCAGGCAAACATACCTAAAATAAGATGAATAAACCTATAATTAAAAAAATAAACTCCAGAATTTTAGTTCATGAAGGTTTTTAGCAGACACTTTAACAATTTACCAAGAATATATTAAGAAAGAAATGTGTATGTTATCCTAGGAATTCAAGAAGTAACTATTTTAACTTAACCACTTAAAAATGTTGGCAACTATATGACCTGTGTCAAAAATCTTCATCAAGATTTCCCATTTGAAGAGTTGTTGCTATGGTAATATATGCTGGCACAGAAATTTTGTCTGAAAAAAAAAATCCAGTGTAGCTTGAGTGTTCCAGTTGGTAAACCTCAGAGCATGTAAATGTGATTCTTAGGTTTCTGACTCTGAGGTCTTTATTTCATGTTGTGCCATGAGCCAGAATCTGTAGCTGTTTTATCCTGCCTGGTTGTGTTTCTCTCTGATGTTGCCTGACTCTGAAATAAGTATGGTCTTCTTTCAGCTCATGAACTTCTTATCTCCCATTTGTTTCAAGAGTAAATACATCATGTGAATTTTTAGGATCATTTTAGTGATGCCTTACATCCTGTTTGAAAACATTTTCCATGCTCAGTTTCAAGCTCTGGAACAGAGTTTTGAGAGTGCTTGTTCAATTGATTTTTTGGCCTCTCACAGGGCTAAAGTTAATTCAACAATGCATTAATAATACTACTACTAATAATAATAATAATAAATTGGTAAATATGTGCTATGCATTAGACACGTGTTTTTTTCACGGAGAATAATCTTTGATCATTTTGGAAAAGCAAATTAAAAAGTAATAAATTACTAAATGAGTAAGGGTTGCATTTTTATATGTAATATTCCCTTTACTGTGACTCTAAGAGCATAGACATTTGATCCTAATTTGTTTAATTATAAGTTTCATACTAGTGTTTGCAATAATGTCTCCCTACAAATTTCCTCCCATGACTATAGCACTCTTATACACATGACGTTAGATTTTAGTCCTCATTGTAATTATGCATGGCTACCCTTTACTATGACAGTTTGAGGCTGCAGAACTAAGAGTTGAATACGCCCATTTCTTTATGTATTGTTTTTATTTGTAAATTGTGCTCATTTTGTAATACTTTATAGAAGTTTCCTCACTGTTCCAGGCAAGCTTTTTGGAAATCCACTCCTAAACAAAGTAAACCTAGTGATCATTATTTGCCATTCATGTCTTATTTTCCATAAATTCTTCAATGATGTTGTGATTTAATGCTGATGAAAAAGAAATACCTTTTGGGATACTCTGATTCTATGGGCATTTAGCAAACTGAGTAAAGCTTAATTTCTGTGATATTTTGACACCTGCCTAAGGATGCACAATTTTGCAAAATCAGCAAATTTTTTCAAAGAGCTCTTTCAGTCCTTCAGTGATGACTTTGGTAAATTTAAAAAAAAAAAAAAAAAAAAAAGAAAACATTATTTCAGATGACTACCCATATGACAATAACCAGTGCCCTTTGTTGACTGGGTCTTGCCTCTCATTATGCCTCTTTATTTTAAAAATTAGTTTTATAACACTGAAAGTTGACAAGGAATAGTTAGGAATACTATCTTCAAGTCAGAAGCCCCAACTTCATATTCCATGTCTGTAATCTACTGGCTATCAGGCCATGAATGACTCTTTAACCTAAGGGTTAATTGTAATCATGTGGCTGTTTCGAAGACTGGAAATTTATTATTGTGTTGCTGTGGCAGCAGCGCAACACTAGCCTTAACCTTGTGAAATGCAGTGTGATTCCAGCAACATTGTGTGAGTTTTCTATGTTCCTTCTACACTGCCCCAAACAGGAATCGACTGGGTAAGACAATAAAATGATTCCTGAATTTTACTGAAGCAATTTCTTAGGCCTTTTCACCATTCGATCCTGGAGCTCCATTGCAGATACTTTAGGTCAGCTTTCCATAGTAGAGAGAAAGAAAAGTCCCCTGTGTCTCTGAGGGTGTATGGTCCTACCTTCCATTTGACCCACAACAGTGAATCATCTGTTTTCTTCTCAGATATCACACTATATACCTATGTTACTGAATTAGCTTTTATTGTAATTTTTCCCATTTTCAAATTTGCTTTGATCATTTTTAGACTCCTAAGAAACACCTGGACAAACTTGGAGAAATAAGTAGTTTTAAACTAGTAGCTTGATATCTTTGTAATGAATGTCAGTGGAGACCACAAGAGTTCCACACATTATTGAAGACACATACAAGATGCCCACATCATAAGCATAAAGTAATGGAGCCAGAAAAATTGGCTTAGCCGTTAAGGGTACTTGTTGGTCTTCCAGAGGACTCAGGTTCATGTCCAGTATATACACTGCTTAGCTCACAGTTGTCTGTAAGTCTAGATTCAGGGGATTTATTTCCCTGTTCTAGCCTTAGTGCACACCTGTATGTGCATAGATTTGTGTGTGGGGGTACACAAATCTTTGATAGAAAAGAGCAAATATTTGATAGAAAAAAAAGTAACACACACACACACTACACATACAAATTAAAACCAAACAAACTCTGAGGTGAAAACCAGTCACTAGTTGGCAAGCTAGTCTTAAAGCACCAGCCAGCAAACAGTGTGAGATTGGGGTTCCTTCCTGACTGAAGGTTTTTTGTGTTAAGCACCCATGACTTCCTTTTCTTTGCAGCAGGAAAAGCTGCTGTTGCCTGGACAGCAATGGCAGAGGAAGGCAGCCCCTCTTGGGGCTGTCTTGACTATCACCAAAAGTTGCAGGGATATTATTCTCAGGCTCAAAAATTTATTTGTTTTTACTCAAAATAAGAAGATTAAAATCTGATTCTTTATTAACTGCACTATTTCCTGTTATTATAATTTTTTTGGCCTAAACAAATCTTACCTTGAGTCCTCCTAATATCTAATAATAAGTCTCAAAGTGCAAACACTTTGCTTAAAGCCTGGGATGGGTAATGGAAATCCTGTAGTGTAAGATCGGTCATTCACTCTGAAATTCAGCTTGAGAAATGTAAAACCTTAGACTAGATCATCTCTGAGGAATGCCCACTTCAAGCTCCACAAAGTTGAGGACTCTGGCTCAGGCACCCCAAGTCCCCAGGGCTTGTGTGCTTTGGTTTGCACAAGGTGGGGAATTGATGAGGAAGTGCCCCATATGTAAATACGTATTTGATATAAATGAATATAGTTTCTTTTCAGACAATGTGAAATATGTCTCACTAACAAATTTGAATTTTAGGCAGTAATCAGGGCTTTTTTCTTTTCTTTTTTTTTTTTTCCACATATGGAAACTGGGAGTTAACGTACTGCTTCAGAAACCCCAAAACTAAATGCCTCTCACAAGTGGAGCTAGCTTGGAGTAATTGCTTTGGCTCAGTGTCTTCAGAAGACTAGAAGAAATGCTGAACAGATTTTACTCCCTTTATATTAAAAATCTGAAGCCTGAGTCTGTCTTGTCTTTGTCTCCTAGAAGAATAAGGCTTCTTTTCTAAGCTTTGGACTAAATGGAAACTACAAAATGAAATTAAAAACCAAACCCCCAAACTCAGTCTCCTCCCTCCCTGATCTCCCAAAATATGTTCAGTACTGTGGGTGCCTGCATCCCTCAGGTTCTCAGATGCAGGAACCAGTGAGAGCTGAGGAGATGTTAGAGTGCCAGCCTGGAGCTGCTGTGAACAAAAGATCTTCATTGTTGTGTTATTCTGTGGTTGTTTTTCAAGGAGGTTTGATGTTAAGTATGAATCCTGCCAACTAAAACAGGGCTGGAGACTTTGTCTGGAACCCTGGACAAGCCTTCAGGTGGTAGATCTACCAGCAAGGCTGCCAGCTGCCTGACTTCATTATTATTTATCATGATGTCTGCTGTTAAAAAAAATTCTCTAATCACTTAACACTAGTTTTATTGGGCTGTCAGAATGTGAGGGAGTGTGGGAGGGAATTCATTTCATGTCTTGTGGAACGCTATTTTGGTAAAATATTAGGACAAGTCTATACCTTCCTTCTTTGAAAAATAAGATACAAAACCAATTAAAGTTAAATGATTACTGAAATGCATCTAATTAGTATTAACTTACACAAGTCAAGACATGATTGGCAGCTTCCTCAGCAAAAAATCCTGTTTGCTGTTGATGGAGAAAATAATTGATATCAGTGGGGCCTCTGTTTCCCAGGCAATCACTTAGGGAAGCACCTTCACAGCTCAGGGCCTTCCCTCCCTTTGGGTTGGTGTCACTTTCCTCAACCTGACAAGATCTGTCATATACTATCACACAATTGATCACCAACTCCTTGCAAGCCTTAATCTATTGTTTGATCACACAGCAAGAAAAATGACTTTTTATGTCTTCCGTCTTGGCCATGAGGAAGGAGGAGAAGGCAGGGGTGTTGGCTTCTGGCTCCAGCTAATTACTTTTTTTCTGATGATAGATGGGTTAACTAGGCAATTTAACTTTAAAATGATCTTTCTACTTCTCAATAAGCAAATGCAAGGAGTTACTTGGTATAAGCTAAATGAAAAGGGGTTTTGACTGCTGTTCCTTCTGTATCTTATAAGAGGTGCCTGTGTGTAGGGAGAAGCACATGGGGTTTGCAAGCATTCATTCACTTACTATTCCTGCATCTGCTTCCAAATAATAGGATTTTAAGTGCACACACATGGAGACTAACTGAAACTCTCTAGGATATTGCTATAATCACTTTATGCATTTCTTTTTGCAACACTTAGGTTATACATTAAATCTTTTGAAATAACTTCTAGGATATAAAGAAACTAGAAGGAAGGAAATACACCCATGCAAATTATAAAATGATGCAGTAAAATCAATCCCCCAAGGGCAGGGGAAGTCATTTCTAGTTTGGATCTGGAATGTTCCACAGAGGCTGTTGTGCCAAAGGCACATGCCAATAGCATGGTTTCAGCAGTCCATGCTATTGGAAGGTAAGTACCTGGTTAGAGGAAGCAGTCGCTGGGACAGGACCAAGAAGGGGATAGTAGGACCCTAGATTTTCCTTCACTTCAGTTTTATGGGTGTGATGAGATGGGCACATGTTTGTTCTAACACATGCTCCCCACTACAATGCTCTCGGCCTTGACTGAGAACAATAGAGGCAAGTAAACTCAGTCAAAAATCTCTGAGATTGTAAGTCACCAGAATCCTTCCTCCTCTTCAGTTGATTTTCTCAGGGATTCCATCACAGAGACAGACTAACACAACTCTCTACCATGAATCAATTTATGTTATGGTCCAAGTTTTTACTTTGAGCATATAGCAATATACATCTTTGCTTTCTCCCTCTAATACTCTCTGTAGTGATGGGTTGGTAGATAGATATTCTTTCAGTCTGACTTTGTCCTGAAATACCTTGTTTACTCCATCTATGGTGATTGATAATTTTGCCGGGTATAGTATTCTAGTTTGGCTGCCATGCTGTTTTAGTGTCTGTATAACTTCTGACCAAGCCCTTCTAGCTTTCATCGTTTCCATTAAATAGTCAGGCGTTATTCTGATGGGTCTGCCTTTATATGTGAGTTGGCCCTTTTCTTTTGCAGCTCTTAAAATTTTTTCTTTGTTCTGTATGTTTTGTGGCTTGATTATAATGTGGCGCACTGACTTTTTTGGGGGATCATATCTATTTGGTGTTCTGTAAGCTTCTTGTATCTTTATGGGCATTTCCTTCTTCAGGTTAGGAAAGTTTTCTTCTGTGATTTTATTAAAAACATTATCTGTGCCTTTGAGCTGGTATTCTTCTCCTTCTTCTATTCCTATTATTCTCAAATTAGGTCTTTTCATGGTGTCCCAGATTTCCTGAACATTTTGAGTTATGGCTTTTTTAGTTTTACTATTTTCTTTGACTGATATATCCATTTGAGCTATTGAGTCTTCCACTTCAGAGATTCTATCTTCCATCTCTTGAACTCTGTTTGTTATGCTTGTATCTATAGTTCCAGCTTTTTTCTTCAGGTTTTCTATTTCCATCTTTGCCTCATTTTGCACCTTTTTTTATTGCTTCTATTTCAGCTTTTATTTCAGCTTTCATTTCAGCTTTTAGTTCAGCTTTTAGTTCCTGGCATGTTTCTTTCATAGATTTGTTCATTTCTTCCAATTTTTTGTTTGTATTTTCTTCTATTTTCTTAAGGCTTTTTTTCATATCTTCTTTTAGAGCTTCAATGATCATCAAAAAGGAATTTTTGGTGTTGCTTCCTTCTGTTTCCTCTTCATTGCTCAGTTCAGGTCTTGTATTTGTAAGATCGCCACTCTCTTCTGGAGTTACCATGTTGACCTTTGTATTATTATGTAATTTTTTGCACTGACGTTTGCCCATGGCTTCAGTGGTTCACGATTAGATGGCTCTTGGTCAGTTGTGGCACTCGGATTTGTGTGCCTCCTGTCACCCCTCTGGTTAGGGTCTGAGTCTGTCCTTCAGAGACCCCTGCAGATGTTGGCTTGCTTAGTTCGAGGTGGCGGTGGGTAGCCGAGCAGCTTCCCTCAGCAGGAGCTGCGGGTCTGGTGACCTGTAGAGTTTATCTGCCCCTGCTCCAGAGTTCGCTGGGACTCTGCAGACAGCACTTGGTTCCGAGAGCAGAACCGAAAGCTATGGAAGCTCAACTCTCCCTCCCAGGCTAGGATATAGGTGCTTGGGCCTGGTGACTCCTCTTCACCTCTGGGAGGGGTCTGAGTCTGTCCTTCAGAGACCCCTGCAGATGTTGACTTGCTCAGTTCGAGGTGGCAGTGGGTAGCCATGCAGCTTCCCTTAGCAGGAGCTGCGGGTCTGGTGACCTGCAGAGTTTATCTGCCCCTGCTCCAGAGTGCGCTGGGACTCTGCAGACAGCACTTGGTCCTGGGAGCGGAAGCGAAAGCTATGGGCACATCTTTGCTTTCTCAAAATGATATAAAATCTGACAAAAGGATTAATTCTGTTTAGTAGATTGCTATTCATAATCAAAAGTGAAAAGTATTTAAATTATTGGTTACAGAATGGCTGAAATAGAAAAAGGTATTTAAAATTTTCTTTATTTTTTAATTTCTTTTTTTTACTACTACAGAGCTTTATTTTTTGACATTCTCTGTACAGTACAGTTTACTATTGATAAAACATTCACATCACATTAAGTATTTTTTGGAATTTATTTTATTTTTTATTATTTGGTGATTTTAGATTATGCACCTCATCAAACTCAGTTATCAGTCCTTTCAGTTTCATGCCCACTGTTATGATCTCCCTATTTATAAAAAAAAAAAAGCTCATTCATGCTGCTCATTTATTTACTGGAGCATAATTAAACTCCCTGTGACTACCCCCTTAAACAAAATGAGACCTTCCTCATCCACACCCCTGCCAGAGGTCATCAATGCAGAAGTGAGGCACTGTGTCATTCAGCTATATTCTTGCCTTGAGCTCATTGTATACAATAACATCTTTTTTTTTTAAGTCCACTAATAAGTGAGTTCATGCCCTGCTTCTTTTTCTAGGTTTGTGATACCTCGCTCAGGAGAATATTCTCCAAATCCATTCTTTTGCCTGTGAATTTTAGGATATCATTTTATCTTGTGGCTGAGTAGTACTCCATTGTGTAGATGTACCACAGTTTGTTAATCCATTCTTCAATTGCGAGACATCTAGGTTGCTTCCAGGTTCTTGCTATTACAAATAATGCTGCTATGAACATAGTTGAGCTAATGCTTTTGGGGTGCGAATGTGCATCTTTAGGGTATACACCCAGAAGTGGTATTGCTGGGTCCTTGGGGAGATTGATTCCCAGTTTTCTGAGAAACCACCATACTGCATTCCAGAGTGGCTGAACAAGTTTACACCCCCACCAACAATGGAGGAGTGTTCCTCTTGCTCCTACTTTATGTTTTCTGTCAGTCCTGATAACCTTAAAATATCCTATGTATATCCCATGGCAGGGTTGAAATTGCATTCTTTTCACAGTTCTCTTCTACCTGTATTAGTTACTTGTCTCATCATTGTGATGAAGTACCAGAAAAGGACACAACTAAAGGGAAGTGAAGTTTATTTTGGCTCAGAGTTGTACACAAAATAGCTTATCACAGTAGGGAAGAAACGGTGAGTCCATGGTGATGGAAGCATGTATTTGGCTGAGACTCCTCACATGTTGATAGATCGGGAGGAAGTTGAGTGCTATAACTTAGCAGTGTTGTAATCTATAAGACCCATCTCCCCAGTAACCCAATTCCTCCACTTGGGCCCCACCTCTAACAGGTTTCAGAACTCCCCAGAATAGTTCCCCCAGCTGAAGAAGATCCAGTGTTGACTGAATCTATGAGGACATTTCAAGTTATAAGCATAACACTATCTCACATAGAACATACATTCCTATGATGCTTGTGCTGTACATAATCCGTAATTTGAAGACAGAAAGATTTATTCAGTTGCCTAAGTAAAATGACAGAAGCTCAGAGATTTGTGAGTGACGCTTCTGTTATCATAGAAACACTTAGGACACAACAGTATTTTCAGAAATGATATTCAGTGTGAACTTTTGTCAGCTGAAGTACTGTGACATCAGGAGCTATACCCTAAGCTCTGACTTAGTTTGTGGCAGGTATGAAATGGATGCTTCAAAAATATTTATTCTGGAGAGATATAGATACTATCCACATATAATATTTTGAGACAGGGTTTCTCCGTGTAACAGTCCTAGCTGTCCTGTAACTCACTCACTTTGTAGACCACACTGGCCTTGAATTCACAGAGACTTAACTACTGCCTCTTCCTCCCATGTGCTGGGATTAAAGGCATGCACCACTATCATCCAGCATGTTCTGCATCTTAAAATAAGTGTTTCAACATCCATTTTCTGGTTTTGAGCCACACACAGGACAATTAAGATAGGATGCATGAAAATATTACTCTTTGTAGTATCGAGATGAGTCTAAAATCATTTCAAAATAAAGATTTCATGAATATTCTCAGCAAAGAAAGTGAACCTCCAATCTTTTGAGCCAAATGAACATTGTCCAGGTCAGGCACTTATGCCTTAGGGTTTCTTCTGGCAACTGCACATAGCCTTTTCTTCCTCTTGCTGCACCAATTCTTTTCTTAGAGTTCCCTGACTGCTTCTTTTTATTTTTATTTTTTTACTTTATTTTATTATTATGAACAAAAAAGTCACACTTTCTATCCTTGTATATCCTTATTTAAGGTCCCTTCCCCCTCCCACCACATCAGGCCATTCTCTCTTCTCCACAAATCCCCATCCCCTCCCTGGGAAGGCAGCAGGCAGTCCCAATGTCCTACTGTTCCAATATTGCTCAGTTCAGCATCCACTCCTGGCAGATCCAGTTTTCTCCCCCCAACCTCAAGACTGAGTCAGGTGTTCCTTTAAGGGGAGTGGGATCCAAGGAGTCAGTCCAAGGTGTTTCTGATCCCAAGCTGTTCAGTGGTTGTGGTTTGCAGCTTGGACATGCTTTGCTTTATTCTTGTTTGTTTGTTTGTTTATAGTCCACTGAGTGAGCACATCCCCTGCTTATCTTTCTCACATCCTTGACTGCTTCTGCCTCTGGTCCTTTGATTCTTGTTTTTGTATTTTTTAAAGATCTGCCTTTAGTGCAACGTGAGGAAATTTGGCTCAGACTACCTCCCAGATTTAACTTACTTCTCTTTCCCAGTGGCCTTACCATCACATAGCCTCTCCCTCCCTCTCTCTCTCTCTCTGTCTCTCTCTCTCTCTCTCTCTCTCTCCCTCCCTCTCTCTCTCTCTCTGTGTGTGTGTGTGTGTGTGTGTGTAGGAAGACACATACTAGAAGTACCAGAAGATGAGATTTTAAATGTAGTTGCTGATAACCTGCATCTCTAAAATGCATTAACTCTATGGAGGGTGGGTCAGGAGAGTGTCTAATTTATCAAAAATATCAAACCACCAAATCAAACTCTTCTACTTCCCTATTCAATTTTGAAGATACTACAAGAAAGTTCAAAGCTTAGCTTGTTCCATATATGCTCTCATTGCTAAGTGTTAAAAGTATAATCCTAGGAAGAATGGGTGTGCATGGCATCCTAAGCTATTTAGGATCCTTGAGACACTTGCTTCTGCCTCAACTACTCCACTTACACATGCTGACATGGTGTCCTACTGTTTTAAATCTAGCTGTCCTTCCAAAAGGAAGAACTGGATGAGTTATTTCATCTCTTCGAACCTTGGTTTTTTCACTTGCAAAAAGAAGATAATGACTGTGTCTCTAACATGAAAATAAAAATTATGAATGTTCATTTCTTGAGAAATCATCAGCATCCAGGAAATGTCACTATCACTCGGTAATGAAGCATCTTCCTTCTATTTTACTTATACTACTCCAATGCCCCTCTTTTGCCCTCTAAAAACTCAGAGTGAGAGTTTGCATTTACATTTCCAAGTTTTAAAAATTGCTTTGAATATTTTTCAAAATTTTTGAAAATAGTAAAAGATAGACAATGGGTGTTAGTTTCGCGTGTGAAAGCAAATATACACTATCAAGGCCACACACTGAGAGTTTATTTAAGAGAGAATTCCCAGGTGGGTGCAGAAGCAGGAGAGCAGAACAGCAGGGGACAGAGGGAGACCAGAGTATGTGTGAGCAGTCTCTTTTAAGAGAAGGGGCATGTACAGATATGTGTCGTGCGTCCAGGGAGATGCTTCCCTAAGCAGTGTCGCAGGGTTTACACAGCCACACCCAGGGGCGTGCCTCCGTACAAGGTGCATCCCACCTGAGCAGAGTTGGCTCAGCTATGTGGAGTGCCAGGAATCCTTACAATAGGATCTGAGAAATAAGGTATTAGAAACTTATCAGCAAAGAAATCTGTTATGGATATTAATCAAAAGCAAAAACCTCTATTTCTGAATTTCTCAATTAAATGGACTCTTTGGATGAAATATAACTTATTAATGAAGCTCTGACATGGTAAATGTTGGGATGTATTTGAAGTCTAAGTGTGGTAGTGTGAACAAAAATTGGCCCCACAGGCTCATCGGGACTGGCACTATTGGGAGCTGTGGCCTTATTGAAGGAGATGTGTTATTGATGTTTGTCTCTGAGGTCTAAGAAGCTCAAGCCAGACCTAGCGGCTCTTTCTGCTCCCTGTGGATCCAGATGTAGAACTCCCAGCTATCTCTCCAGCACCATGTCTGCTTGTGAAGCACCCTTCTTCCTGCCATGATGGCAATGGACGAAGCCTCTGTCCCAACTAAGTGTTTTTCTTCTAAGAGTTGCCATGGTTATGGTATCTCTCCACAGCAATTGAAACCCCAACTATGACACGAAGTTAGAAGTCACACTTCCTAGAAAAATGGATTTTGAAACACTATTGAATATTAATTTTCATTGTTGTTACCTTAGCAGATTAAAGCTGAATATTGATACTTGTCTAACTATACCTCATATGTGCTAAATGTGATCTTTAAAAGCATAAAATACTCTATAATGCCTAGGATATAAGTGATTATATATATAAATTATGTTTTGAAAAGTTGATTTTCCAACTTTTTTAAAGGATCACTATCATCTACCAACACTTGACCTAATGACATCCTAACTGCAGCCAAATGGCATGCAATTGACCCACCTTTTCTCATTAGAAACATGAAGTAATGAGAACTTGTTGCTTGGGTACCATCTCATTAGCACTACAGATGCAGATTTAAAGCAATTACATGTTGGCATCATTTATTAAGTTTGAGATGCTTTCCAAAAGCATGTAGAACAAACAGTGAGTCATAGCTAAATCCAATGTGAGTGGGCAGTAGATTCAAATTAGTAGAGATGAAATTAAAATTTTTATGTAGCATAAATGAAATAGCTATTGGAACTTCTTGGGTGACCTTCAGGTTCCGCAAATTCTGAATTAAAATTTCCAACTTGAAAGACATGGGCTCAGAGCCTGGCCATATGCATTTCAAGTGCCATGGAAGAAGAGGCCCAGCCAGCCACAGTAAACAAATGTAACTAGTTTGGGAGAAATGCTATTGACAGTATAATTCTAATTTTCTTCCAGCTCCCAGAACAGATGTACCTCCGAGTCCATAGACTGCAATACTTAACTGCAGCTACTCAGCTGTGACCTTCAGCCCCAGGCTCACTGCAATAAAATTTTCATGCAACCATATGGAAGAATATTTTAATAGAGATTTACTGTCAGTAACTGTCCCAAAGGAGCAAATAAGGAAGCTGTAACATATTGCGTACAGTAAATCAAGGGGACTTCAATGGAAAAACGAACCCTCCCGGAGGCAAGCATCTTTAAAATCACAGGCAACACTTTGTACAAATATGTATACAAAGGACTAGATTTGCGCTCGGTTAAGTAGCTCAAAATGCTTTCATTTTGCAGATTTATTTATTTAGAATTTATTTATTGGATTTGGTAAGTGGTAAGCATTTACCTACCAGGGATGAATATGTATGCATCTTCCTTCCCTGGGGCAAAATGGAAGTGAGGGAGGCCCACTTTAACAGCAAATCTCAGCCAACCAGGGAATGTGGCAGGCAGCACAAAGCCCCCACTTCTAGCCCCAGACAGACTTACTACAATTTAGGATGAGGCATTAACACCAAAGACAAAAAATTTCAGTAGCCAGCACATTAAAAAGTAGAGGATGAGATAGCTGAATAGTTAAAATTTCAGCTTAAATAACTGGGGCAATACGCTCATTAAAACTCCCAGTAGAACAAAATAAATTCCAAGCCTCTCATGAATCCTGGATTATATTTTACAAGACAGTGTGTGTGTGTGTGTGTGTGTGTGTGTGTGTGTTTGTGTGTGTGTGTGTGTGGTGTTTATACTGCAAATCTATGAAATTCTATGAAACAGCAATTTTGATGTAAATAGGTCTTGAGCTGGTTGCATCAGTAAATGAAATCTCAATCTTGTATTCTTGTGAACCCATGGCACAGGGTCAAGTTGACCTACGGACCAGGAGTGGTCCCTGAGCTCGCCACTATCTGTGACACAGCTCTGCATGTGGACTTTCCTAATTTTATCTCCACACTCTTCTTAACTTCAGCCTTAACTGTTGACAACATTTCAGCTCCATTCAGTACATCCCTTCTCAATTGATGAAAACTCTAATGTGAGGGGCAGTGATTCAGAGATGAACAGACCAAACACTGTTCGCAACAGTCATATTTTATGGAAGAGAGAAGACTTAAAGCCCCAAACCTCATGTGCAGGAGGCATAGCACAAATGTCTCATCCGTGGTACATAACAAATATACATGTCTTGGCATTAAACTAAAGATCAAAATATCCAAGTGACCGTGAATAGGGAATTGGGTTATAAATCTTTATGTTTTGCTAAATGACTGGGTTGTGGCATTTGGCAAAGAGTGACAAGAGAATTTTCATAGCTAATAAAAGTATGTTACGCTTGCCATTCGTTTCTTGAAGTAGTTCTTTTTACCACGTGACTAGAGGAAGGTGTGCATAATTCAAACAAGCTAAATTACAAACTAAAGGAAATTATCTGAAGAAGAGTAGAAATTATAATGCAATAGTCTAAAGGGAGGAGATGTTCATTCAGGTTCCTGTATAAATCACACATGGCGTGACCAGCAACTACTGAGTGACCCACCAGGTTTCTCCCTGTTTCAACTGAGGAACTTTTTACATGGTTTCATAGCTATATCCCTAGAACTATACTCTGTAGTTGAAATAGAAGCTAGATCTATGACTTAAAATGTAAATTTAGGCTCCAGGCATGAAAGAATATGTGTTCAATTGCAGCCCTTGAGAAGTAGAGGCAAATGGTTATTTGTGAGTTGAGAGCCAGCCTTGTCTACATAGCAATTTCAAGATGGTCAGAAATACATGGTAAAACCTTGCCTCAGAATGACAACAAAAATAACCATGCCAACAACAAAACAACTCAAAACTCGAGAAAAGATTGCTCGGGATAAACCTCATAATTATTTGTCTTCTTTTGCGATTTTTGAATTTCAAATCATTCTTTCTCTTTTATACAGAACATGATGAGCATATAAAGGGCATTTTTTTTCTGTGTTTAGCTTTGTTAATTTACTAAAAAGAATATGCCAGACCTTATTTTATTCATCCCCCTTTAAAACATGTAATATCAAAATGCTTACTTCTTTTCTTTTCTTTTTCTTTTTATTTTTATTTTGTATTTAACAAAAAACCAGTAACATGAATTTAAAATGAGGAAAAGTTAACAATAACTATGAAGAGGATAGGTATCATAAGCATGGCTTATCAAGGGTGGTAATGCAAATAAGATTGCTACACATATATTTACTATGTGTTCAGCTTTCCCTCTGAAAATTTTTTTTTCCCATCCCTGTATTTCCTTATTCAAGGTCCCTTCCCCTCCCACCACCTCTTGACATTTTTCTTCTCCGCAACTCCCCATTCCTTCCCTGGGCAGGGAGCAGACAGTCCTATGGTCCCACTGACCCAATAACGCCCAGATCAGTCTCCACTCCTGGCCAAACCCAGTTTTGTCCCCCCTCCCCCAAGAGTGAGTCTGGTATTCCTATAGTTGGAGTGGGGTTCGAAGGGTCAGTCCAGGGTGTATCTGATCCCAAGCTGATCAGTGGTTGTGGTTTGACGCTTGGGCATGTTTGGTTTTTTTCTTGTTTGTTTGTTTAGAGACCACTAGTGAGTGAGTACATCCCCTGCTTATCTCTCTGAGATTGTGATAGCTCGTTCAGGAGGATATTCTCCAGATCGATCCATTTGCCTGCGAATTTTAGGATATCATTTTTTCTTACTGCTGAGTAGTATTCCATTGTGAATATGTACCACAGTTTGTTAATCCATTCTTCAGTTGAGGGACATCTAGGTTGTTTCCAGGTTCTTGCTAATACCTTTGTTATGTGAATGTGCCTCTTTAGGGTATACACCCAGAAGTGGTATTGCTGGGTCCTTGGGGAGATTGATTCTCAATTTTCTGAGAAAACTCCATATTGCATTCCAAAGTGGCTGAACAAGCTTACACTCCCACCAACAATGGAGGAGTGTTCCCCTTGCTCCACATCCTCTCCAACATAGGCTGTCATCTGTGCCTTTTATCTTAGCCAATCTAACAGGTGTTAGGTAGTACCTCACAGTTGTTTTAATTTGCATTTCTCTGATGGCTAAAGATGAAGAGCACTTTTTCAGGTGCCTTTCAGCCATTCATAGTTCCTCTGCTGAGAATTCCCTTTTTAAATCTGTACCCCATTTTTTGATAGGGTTATTCAGGGTTTTGGGCTCTAAATTCTTGAGCTCTTTATATATCTTAGAGATCAGTCCTCTATCACTTGTAGGGTTGGTGA